>CM034146.1:308504696-309079696 GCA_019776745.2 Taxus chinensis | reverse complement strand
TCCCCCTGAAAAAATAACTATCCTGCATCAAATAATTAGAATAAGCACTACCTACTGTAGGATCCTTAAGTTGGCTCACAATATCACCAAAACCTGGATCACCTTCATACAATTCCTTAACTGCCTCAAACCGTACTAATTCATTTTCTATTTTTGTCAAAAGTGATACACACTAACTCAAGGCATCAACAAGTTGATTCTACTTACCCAACTTATGCTTTAAGACAAAAATATATTCTTGTAAAAATGAAACCCATTTTGCATGCATACAATTTAGTTTCTTATGTGTGTTTATATACCTCAATGCTTCATGGTTAGTGAAGAGTAAAAATTCCTTTGCTACCAAGTAATGTCTCCAGTGCCTTAATGACTGAACAATAGCATAAAATTCCACATCATAAGTAGAATATTTCCTCCTGACATCATTTATATTTTCACTGAATAATGCTACAGGTCATCCTTCTTGACTCGGTACAACTTCAATCCCGACATATGAGGCATCACAGTCAACCTCGAAGACCTTTCCAAAAGCTGGCAATACCAAAACAGGTGCTTCTGACACTTTCTTCTTCAAAAAATCAAAACTATATGTTGCTGCCTTAGTCCATATATACTCCCTCCCTTTTGTACACTACGATATGGGTGCATAAATTCTACAGAAATTCCTGATGAACTTCCTATAAAAATTTACCAATCCATGAAAACTACGAACCTCTGTCACATTCCTTGTAATAGGCCATTCCAAAATTGCCTTTAATTTTTACTCATTCATCCTCACTCCATCCTTTGATATCACAAACCCCAAAACAACAAGACTCTTCTGAAGAAATCTACACTTCTTTAAGTTTTCATATAGACTCTCTTTACGTAACAAGTCTAATACAAATTTCATATGTGACAATTGTTCTTCCTCTGTCTTACTGAATATTAGAATATCATCAAAATAGACAACAACAAACTTACCATTGTACTCTTGGAGTACTCTGTTCATCAGCCTCATGAATATACTGGGTGCATTAGATAGCCCAAATGGCATCACCATCCACTCGTACAACCCTTCTTTTGTTTTGAAATTTGTTTTCCATTCATCCCCTTCACGGATCCGGATCTGGTAGTACCCACTCTGAAGGTCAATCTTGCTAAAATATTGGGCTCTAGCTAGCACATCCATCATATCATCCAATCTTGGAATTGGGAACCAATACTTATTTGTGATCTTATTTATGGCCCTAATGTCTACACACATGCTCCAGTATCCATCTTTCTTGGGAGTCAATAGAGCTGGGGTTACACATGGATTATCTCACTAATCCTTTTTGTATTAGATCTGTAACTTGTCTATTCAACTCTTCACTATGTGTCAGACTCATCCGATAGGCTGTCTAGTTTTGAAGGGTCGATCCTAGGATCAAATCAATATGGTGTTGAATATCTCGCTTCGGAGGTAACCCATCTAGTAGCTCATCTGGTATGACATCTTTGTATTCTTTTAATACCTTTTCCGTAGCAACAGGTATATTAAAGTCCTCTATTTCCACATTCTTTGACATCAGTGCATAACACCAACTAACTTCTTATATTTCAGTAACAAACTCTTTTGTAGCCAATAAGCCCTCACTCTTCTCTTCTTCCTTGAAGGGTAACAAGACCACCTTTACACCATCCTTCCAAAATGTATATGTATTTTTTCCTCCATCATGTGTAACCTTCCTATCGTATTTCCAAGGCATCCCCAGTAATATATTGCATGCATCCATTAGGATAACATCACACCACACCTCATCCTTATAGGTATTCCCAATAGAAAACTTTATAAGGCATTTTTTAATCTATGGTTACCTTATTCCATTTCTTGAACCATGATATACAATAAGGATATGGTTGCTTCTCACATTTCAGATTGAGTTTATCAACCATCACACTCGAAACCATATTTTCACAAATGCCACCATTAATAATAATTTTACATACCTTTCCTCCAGAGGTGCATCTTGTTTGAAATATATTTGTTCGCAACCACGAATCAACACCAGCAACATCTTGTACTTTATCCTTCCTTGGAACAATCATCGTTCTCCTTATCATGAGGGTTTCACCTAAGTCTGCAACAACCTCCATTTCTTCTTCCTCTTCAGCTTAAACTAGATTTACTCATGGTTGTTCTCCTTGCCATCTATCTCGTGTAGGGTAGTGCAGACACTCAAAGGCTCTATGACCCTCTTCACCACATATGTAACATGTATATTGCCTTTGGGGGCTATTCCAACTGCATCCTCCATTATAACCTCTTCCCCTCTGAAACCCACTACCTCTTTGGTAGTTACCATGGCTTTGACCAGAGTCTTCATGCTCTTTTGCATTTGAGGATTCGCCTTTTGTAGATTCAAATTTACCTTTGCCTCCCATTGGAGATGATGATGGCCCTCTTTTCACACCTCTTCTAAAATTATTCCTCTTGTTATTTTCTTCTGCCTTTAATGCGAGTTGATAAACGTCATCAAGGCTATGGATCCGGATCATATTTAGCTCATCTTGTATGGTGTAAATCAATCCATTTATATACCATGTAGCCTTCTATTCTTTAGACTCTCCCTATTCAACCCTAATTGAAAACTTGTAAAATTCATTGGTATACTCCTCAATGCTTAGATAATTTTGTCTTAGGTTTTGGAACCTTCGAAAGAGTGTCTAAGCATAATCTACAGGAAGAAATTTTTCTTTCACCTTCTTTACCATTTTATTCTAGTTTTGGATCTTGCCCTTTCCATTCCTTTGTCTTTCATTTTGTAGGTGATCTCACTAGATCAATGCATGTCTGGCCAACTTAGTGCATGCAAAATTAACCTTATCCTCCTCTAAAAGGGTTTTCCAGTCACATAATTTTCCCATTCGATTCAACCAGTCAATCAACTCCTCTGGTTGTAACCCTCCACCATAATCAGGAACATTAATCTTGATGTCGTCATTCTTTCCCTCTAAAGCCTGGATCAATCTCTCCTCAAATGGTCTCTCATTCAACGTTTCTTCATCTCTCTCATTTTCTTCTTCATCTCCTCCTTCATTCATTAATGGAGGTACTTCTTCAGTATCACTATCTGGGTCTGCATCCCCATTTGCATGTCTCCTTCTAAGGCATGTAACTTCTCCTGTGAGCTCAACAACCTATCTCTGTAGCTCCTGCATATGCCTATTCATCTAGGCATAACCTCCCCTCCCAAATCTAGCCATGATTATATAAAATAGAGGAAAAAAATTACACAGAAAAATGTAATATGTTACCTTAACTATTTCTACAAGATCAAAATTCGGCTCTAATACCAATTGATGTGAATCCAACTGCAAGAGGTTGAAATCCCTCCATATCACACATAAAAAGCTTTGCAAATAAAAACCAAGAGTTTCAAAATAGCTTTCTTCTCATTCTGGAATCCACACTAATCTTTTACATCTTTACAATCCTTTTATTTCATGTCTACTCTAAAAAACCCTAAAATGCCAAAAATTACCTAATAGAAAAACAACTTGGATGGGCCCCAAAATTTGCATGCCAAATATGCCTTCATAAATTAAGTCTCACATGAAATTTTGACTTATTCTAACAAGTACAACAAAAGTTATTAAAGTTCTAAGACCTATTCAAAAGCGAAAAAAACATTCGGAGCCAATTTTAGGCCACTAGATAAAGGAATCCGGGCCCAAAAATGTGCCAAAATGGGCATAATTTTGTAAGAAAATTAACCTCAATATAGTACTAATGTATATCTACCACCCTATAAAATTTCAAGACGATCCAACAGTCAGATCAAAAGTTATGGTCTTCACAAGTTATGCTCCCGCATCAATGTGTATGTATATATCTGTGTGTGTGTGTGTGTGTGTGTGTGTGTGTGTGTGTGTGTGTGTACACACACACACACACACACACACACACACATACACACACACACACATACATACATGTACATAGCGTTTGGCCATTTGGACGATTTATGCTATGCATTTAATTTGGTGGGTACGTGAGTGTGACGTTATTAATTGGTTAAATGGGTGAGGTGGAAATTCGACTCACCCCACCATACGAGTTATGTGTTTTTTTTAAGTAAATAAAACTTAGGATAAAGCCTAAGTTGTATAGCATATTGTTGCAAGGTTTAAATGAGTGTTAAGCCGCATCGTAACATGATAATTAAGGAAGGTTGGTGGAAGTTTAATACGGACATGAAACACCTTGGGAAACAGTAGCTTCCTTGAGAAGCTAGGGCATGCATGTAATCTGTTTGTTTCATTTCATTTGGTTGATATTTTTGGGAGCTTCATTTGAGGGTAGTGCATGGAGTTTTGGGGGAATAGTTGTTTGGTGACTGTGCTTGTGATTTCATTACTGTAATATCTAGATATTATGGCATTTTTACTGGTTAGTGCTTGTAGGTTTTGAACTTGAAAATTTCAGAGAATATTAGAAGCAAAATACACAGGCATGGGTTTTTCTACTCTTATTCTTTGTTATTTTGATGATATAACTGAATACGTTTTGGCTTTGGATTATTATTTGAAATCTGAATATATTTTTGGGTTTTGGATTATTGCACTAACAAAACATATTAAAGTTCAAGTAATAATCATATATTTTGTCTTTTGTAATTATGTTCACTTTTCCCACTTACACAACATTCACCTTTACAAAGTATAATATTTGTTTTTGTTGGGAAAAAATTCATCAAGGAATTAAACTATTATCATATGCTAGATATCAAACCACCAAACAATCATGGATACTTTTGTTTTAAATTTCTTACATTCACCTAGGAAATTAAGCTTCTATAATGAGATTCACCATGATTTTATATAAAATTTTGGGACCCTTTTCTTAAAGTTTTCCCTAATCATTATCTAACAAATAAGTCTTAATCAAATTCTCTTTCTAATTTTTTTTAATGCTTTTTTACTCTATTGTGGATGGTTTGAAGCCTATTTTGAAATTAATTTGTTTGCAATCTAAAATCTTTCCTTAATTTATCACTCTTGTGGATGTTTTGAAGGCATTTAAAAAAAAATAAACTTCATTATTATTATTTTTTAAGACTTTAGTTTAGAAAAGATAGGGAATAAGATAAGGAAATAAAAAATACCTTAAACAGTTTTAATATATATATATATAATTATAATCAATGGGTTCTCAACCTATCCTCTTACCTTACAAAATATCTTTTATATTGACTTACAAGATTGGTTGAAGTTTGGATTTGACTTAAATTGTTTTGGTATGCTTTTTCAATACTCGCTATGATCAATTTTAGACATCTATTTGCTCATTCTTCTTATTGTTTAAAATTTTTAATTTAATTTCATCTTATATATGAGAGCATGCTTCAAACTAGTTTTCTTTTTAAATTAATTATGCGTTGTTAAATATATCTTTTATATTTTTAGCTTTACGAGTTTGCGATCTAAAGAAGAATAACAGGTTTTAGTTTTTCCCAATGGGGAGACTTAAATTTGAAGTCATTTCACGATGACATTAAAGAGTAGATATTATTGTAGTAATTTTTCCTTCCATCTAATTTAATAATAATCATACGATAAGAGTACCACAAGCACAAGCACAATTACTTAAACATTTGTTTCTAATTTTTAAAGAAATTTTATTTTATTTTAAATATTAAAAAAAATTGATATTAATATTTTTTAATACTAGCAATCGCATGTGTACAATGCAATGTGAATGCCGAACAATATATGTTATTTGATTTAGAGGGATAGTTATTACTATTGTAGTTGATGTTGATGAGGGGTGTGATTGATAGTGTAAGTGTAGGAGTATAAGTGAAGCATTACATTTAAAGGTTCTATCTGTACATTTCAATTTTTACAAATTCATACATGCAAATTTGTAAATCTTATATTATGAGTGGTAGATTTTTGTGGACTATTTTATTTGAACTAAACATGAATACATGAAGACTTCCGTATATTTGCAGATTTTAAATCATAAGTGGTTGCCTTTTGTGGCCAATTTTATTTGCACTAAACATGAATACATTTGATATCACTTTGGATACAAGAAGTTGAGTAAAGTAGTAGTGGAGGTGCTATCAAAGTAGAGGGTAGTATTTACGACGAGTTGTTTTTTGTTGAGGGATAGTAGTCTTGACTCCTCCGTTCTTCTTCATAACATAATCATTGTACTCACAGTGTAGGATGTCCCACAGACTTCAATTTACCATATAATCATAATACAACAGGTTTCCATGTGGAGAAATCAAATATCCATGCAGACTCGCAAGATTCCGATGGTTGATGCTTCTAACTCAGTTTCCAATCATAATGGACCGTCAAACACTCTAGCGTGCGATCAAGAATCTTGATGTAAAATACTTTAATGTCTAACCATTTAAGGAATTTCCGCCACATGGGGCGCCCAAATTTGCAGAAAAATTGAATCACTTTTAATGGCGTGAAAGATTCCTTCAGTTGACACATCATAGTTTGGAGCTAAATGTGACTGTGTTCGAAGAACTCTCTGCCATGTACACAAAAACAAAATTTAAATGCATTAAAGAAAGAAAATAAAAACCTTACTAAGTATACTCGTATTAAAGTTTTGAAAAAGAGGAGACATGCCAGGTTTTAATGATTCTTTGCAGGTTTTGTGGTGTTATTATGAAGTTAGGGACACTAAAGAACAAATGGTAAAGAAAGAAAAAATTGTCAATCACTGGTCAATGGTCACACTATTTCTAAAAATGAAAATTGTATGTTGATATGATGTAATGCTAACTTGAATCTCTATAACTCATTCACCGGTTGGTGTGATATTGTTAAAAACATGAATTTTAGAAAAATAAATATATTGCTAGTCGTGCATTGATGAGAATCGTTTTTTGGAGTTTCATGAAATTACATTACTGTGTTTAAATAGTGGGTCTATTACCAGTGGTTTAAAGTTAATATAGCTTATGCGGTCCCTTTCCCATTCTTCTTGTTTCATTGTGTGTTTCCCATTGCAAGATTTTGGTAAACAAACTTGAACTTATGTTGTCTAAATATTATAAGAAATGAACATGGTATTTGAGCTTGCCCTTGCCTAGGAAGCTCCAACACATTAAAACCTTAATGAGAGCAAATGGCATCCACACGATTTTCATTTTGAGATCTTTAAAAATATAATGCAAGGATGTCCTCTATCAAAATTTAATGATGTATTAACCAATCTCATATTTATAATGTTACTTCCCACATCATCAAGTTTCTCAACTAAGTGGCTTAGTCACAAACTGTATTAACAATCCATCAATGTCACATCACCTATTCTATCATATCTCAAATCTCCTCTGTACACTGATCTAATGTTGCCTACCCCTAACAACTTTTTGTCATTAAATCCATCAATTTCATTAAAAAGATATCCATAAGAAATTTTGAGGTGCTCAAATTTTTGTAAAATGGCTAGTGGTATATCCACTACTTTTGAAGTCCATATCCATAAGAAAACCAAAAGTAAACAACATATCACAAAATCACTAACACTAACAACTACCACTATCTCTGTTTTGAAATGTGAAGCACTTTTTTGACTTGGACATTCAGGTAACAATAATTTCCTTGATCCACAAAGGCCAACATTTCCATTAAGTAAAACGATAGTAGTGGCATTAGCGAAAACCCCCTCTTTTAGAATTTCTCCCATGACTCTGTTGGAAGATAGATTCAGATAGCAAAGCACTTGAAGTTTCTTGAGGAGTTTTGGTAGTGGACCAGTTAAGAAATTTGACGAAAGCTCTAGGTCAATGATATATTTCAAAATTTCCATTGCCTCTGGAATAAGACCCTCTAAGGCATTTCTTGATAGATTCAAATGTTTCAATCCTATGCAACTTCCAACTACAATTGGAATGGCACCACGAAAATTATTGCCTGAAATGTCTATATATGTAACCATTGTAATTTTTCCAATCTCCTCCGGCAAAGACCCTCCTAATGCATTCCATGAGAGATCTAAATATAATTGAAGATTTTGAAGATCTTTAATGTCAATCCCAACAAACCCAAATACCATAAATATCAGAGACCTAAGGTTCAATATTTCCCCAACTGGTAGAGAATACATGTGGAGTTTTTGATCCTGTACATTCTTGGCATTGCCATAGCTAGTATTCATGCAGGCCTCCTTGTGTTGTTTCTGTGCTTGGCAACTGCAGGAACATGTAGCCTATGTGTTATAGCTCCTCCTCCTCCTCTGTTGGGTATTCATAGAATAAGTATTTTCAGCAGGAGTAGAACAAGATCAAATTCAATGTTGCAAAAAAAGCAGAACATCCCATGGTGGAATATGAGACCCGCTACTTTTCTCAGATTCTAGATCACTTCACATACAGACCCCAAGGATATAATTTTTTTTAGCAAAGATACCTTATCAATGACAAGCATTGGGGTGGGGCAAAGAAGAAGGCTCCCATTTTTGTTTATACTGGTAATGGGGGTACAATTGATTGGTTTGCAAATAACATTGGTTTTTTGTTTGAGAATGCACCGAAGTTTGGAGCTTTGCTAGTGTTCATTAAGGTGAGTGAGCACCTTGCTATAAACTATATGGATGCAGGAAAATTGATACACAATTTCGTTTCTCCTTGTTGAATGTATGGTTTGGGAATCTAGTTCTAGAGAATAAGATTGTAAATCAAATAATTTCTATTCTATTGTAAAAAATGAAGAAGTGGAAGGCTAAAACATTACCTGCAAATGCTAGGCCTCTGGTCACCTGTTCAAGACATGCCCCGAAGCACAGCGTTATTATGGTCAATCTATATAAACAAAGCAAAGGAGAGTAGGCGTTAAAATAAAATAAAAATCTAGGTGGACTCCATATGGTTGAGAAATGGGAACTTAAAAACTACGATAGAGATCTTAAAACTTAAAAAAAGCAAACATTCCCGTGTCAAACTCATTCTCAGCTCTCCAAAAGCCGAGGAAAAACCCTTTTTGAGGATACTTTATGATCACAGAAGCAAAATGATTGGATCCTAACTTCTAAGGCGAGTAAATTAGACAAGATTGAATCCGCAGTTCCAGTCATTCCAACTCAGGTAGCTCTAACCCTACTAATTGCGTATCTCATAACAAAGGCATTACTAAAATAGATATATATTATATCATAGTTACCAATTTTTGCGCACTGCTGGTGATTGGCTCGTTGTAATAAACCGAGTCATAGTTGTAAAAAATGAGAAAATGTCCAAAAAAACTATTAAAAACGTGAAAACGTCTAGATGGTCGTCAAACCGTCAAATTTAACTCAGTCACAGAAACGTTTGCAAATGCCTTTCCCATAGGGGAACACCTTCGGCATAATTATTTGCATTTATTTATTCTGTATTTTATATTATTTTTAGATAACTTTTAATTTAATATTTTTAAAATATATATATATATTTCTAAATATTTAATTGTTTTTAAAATAATATTATGAAAAGATAGATAGATTTGTTCACTGTTATTGTTTTTTTACAAAAGATATCAATAACACCATTTGTATTAAATGAGGTTATCCACTTCCACCTACTTTATTTGGTCTTTATAAAAATGAACAAGAGGATTATATCTTTGTAAGTCTAAGTAAAAAGTGTAACAATCACATTCACAATTATATAATCACCATTATTTTATTATTTATAAATGACATTATTCTCATGTCATATATTGTTGTAAGCCTATATACATCGTGACATTTTAAGCTTATTTTGTGATATTTATGGTTTACAAGTGAATTTGAGTAAAACAAAGCTCATAGTTTTTAGCACTAGGTAAAACATACAAGAAACTAATATGATTTATAAGGTTGTTTGGTTGAAGTGGTTTTCTTCTATATTTACTTTGATGTTCCTTTTTCTCTAGATCTCCCTTCAATATGCTCCCTAGTGTAGAAGAAAAAGTATGTAAAGGGTGTGTTATAGTTAGTAAGAGATGATATTTCCATATTCAATTTTAAGATGTCAAAGCAAAATTCGGTATCTTCCAAACTTTAGTATTACCAACAATATTGTATGGTTATGAGATTTGAGGACTCGTACTTCATGGTAATAGTTAGGATTGGGTTTATAGAGTTATTATTTCTATTGTATCTAAAAACTTGTGGGCAAAACACTCACTTTCACATGAAATTATTTTTGTTGAATTTGAAAATCACCCCTTTCATATTTCAGTCAAATTTTCCATGTAGTAATGTTGCTTCATAGATTAAGATGCATGGTAGATACAACAATTGGACATAATAGATATATGTTCAAGGCTCTTCAATCATCTATGAAGTTATATGTTCAAACAAGGGATCAAGAACACTTGGTATGCTCAATGTACAGCTATATTGATATCAATCATTTGCCTCCCAATACATTTTCAATTAATGCTCTCTACATGTTTAAAAGAAATTTTCACATAGGCATTAAAGATGAGATCTGCAAATCGTATATAAAATTAACTTAGAAAAAACCATTGCTAATAGATATGCATCGCTACTTGGAGCACCATCTTCTAACAGAGTACAAATATGTATTATTACGCAAAGTACACCGGGGTCTATTTTGTTTTGGGATTTTCTTTGGGTCAACTGTGGGTAAGTTCTCATCAAATTTACATGGAAATAGAGTACATTCTTCTTTGCCATATTAGTGCATATGTAAACATTGTAGTTATGTCTATCATAATTAGAGGAGAACTTTATGTTTAGGTATCCACTGTAAAATTCATGGCAGATTTTACCGTCTCTTTAGAGGAAATCAAATCTCTTTACAAAATCTTATTCATTATGCGGATAAAAATATGTAACTCTATTCATCAGAAAGGAGCAAACAATTTACTTGACAAAATGTAAGGAATTTACAAAATGGAGTACTTGGCGAAATGAATAGTGCAGACACTCCCTGGTAGCCAGGAAAGGAAGTCGATAACGAAGGGTGGGCAAAACCATTGAAATTTGAAACTAAGAATTGTACACGAATAAGACGCATAACAGTTTCTTATACACTCTGCCGACGTCTATAGTGATTTCGTTTTCACATGGAAAAGATCTCGAATACCATCTCGCTAGAAAGTATATGATTGGACTTGGCAGGTTTACTTCCCGGCCTGCAACGTGCATTACGCCGTGTCTTTCGCGGCACTAAAACCATTTTCATCACGTACAATAAATAAAGGGTTGAATAAACCAGTGGTCCATACGTGCTGATGCGGTTGCCATCGCCAGGTATCATATTTTTTGATAAACAGGGCATTCGATCAAGATTATAAATAGTGCATTCAAGCATTTCGCTGTATCACTCTTAGTCATAGACCAGTGAACATGGCACTGCTCACAGATTTCAAAAGTGAGGAGAAGGGCCTGTCGAAGCACTACAGAGGTGTGAGAAAACGCTCTTGGGGCAAGTTTGTGGCGGAAATAAGAGATCCGGGGAGGGATAAGGGTCGGCTATGGCTGGGGACGTTCAGCACCGCGGAGGAGGCGGCCATGGCTTATGACAAGGCCGCGCTCCTTATCAGAGGATGCCGCGCCTCTTTGAACTTCCCCATTGAAGTTGTGGCGAGGGCGCTGGAATTGGAACACGCCCCTTCTCATTCTGAAGAGATAATCACGTTGTCATCTCTTCAGAATGAGAATGAATTGGGAACGGAACTGGAAAAACCAGGGGGTGAAGGGAACGAGTTGCGCACCAGGAGCAGGGAGTCGGCGGCTTCTGGAGTTGTGGAGCTCGAAGATCTTGGTATAGATTTGTTGGAAAATTTGCTACTTTCCACGGAAGAAGGAAACATGGGGGAATTCCCTCGCTTCTCTTTGCCGCCCTTTTCTGATTTACTGGACATGGACACCTGCAACCATGTTTGTTAAGCTGTTTTGATGGGATTATGTGCATGAGTTCACTCGGAAAATACATGAATATGTAGATAGGAATTTATAATCGCAAGCCCAAATGTTTGTTTCTCTACTGCATTGCAAAATAATATATGCCCTTCTTTGAAATGGAACGTATGTATTCATTCTCAGCCCAAAGGAGGTTGCAGGGAAACTAGAACCCCCTCCTGCTGTAATTCCAATGCATTATATCATTAAAGTCGCATTTCAAAGAAATGTTTAGTTAATATTATTGCTTATTGAAAATCATATTAAGACAGAGATCTTTTAACGCCCAGAGAAGTTTATGGAAATCATTTTTTCTTTCTGAAATTCTGTTCGTCTACTGTTCAATTTGATAATAAAATCTTCTATTTTCTCCACCCTCTTCTTATATTTACAATGTCACAAGTCTTTAAAATTTGAACAATGAAAAAATCCACATTTCTAAAAGTAATCAAACTTGTGGTCAGGATACTTAATTTTCTACATGTACAGATCAAGATAGATGTAAAGATCATAACAAAATGGTATAATTCATATATTTATTTAACGATGTTTAATATAATTGAAATTTACTTCTAATTTAACTGCAACTTTTAACTTGTCCTATGCTAGGCACGTATAAATGTAAATATTTGTCTATGACACTCATAAAATGTTGACTGGGTTGTTTTTCTTTCGAGTTCTTCTCCTACATTTACCAGGGATTTCAATTGCAAAGTTTTTTATATTTCTAGCCCAAAATCAAAGTTTGTCTAATGCTCCTGCAAATTATTTAACTGAATATCCAAACAAAGGTTGCCGTGTTAGTATGCTTAAATATTTAAAAATTAAAGTTGTAATTTATATATTGAGTTGAATAACATCAATATAATAATATTTATTTCAAAAAAACTCTTCCATCAAATATCGCATCTCTGTCAATATACACATTAATATTCAATTTTCAAGCATATAACACTGGGATATTATTCTCACGACACCTATTTCACTTATATCTCAAATTCAATATAGGTGTCTTAAGAATGACACCTCTAGATATTTTTTACTATTTTAAAAATTTTGTTCTCTCAAATATTATAATATCTATGACAATATAATACCCGTACATACTAATATTTAATTTTGAAACATATAACATTAAAATTAAATAGGGATTGTATAGAATAAAATTGTCACATATATTATAATGAATGATTTAAGTGGTGCTTTCTCATTATTAAAGTCCCATCAACCATTTTTTAGAATAATGTTTGTCTTTTCTTAATATCACTTTAGATGTGATGGAACTTAAAAGTTAAGTGGTAATATACATCAAATTGAGTACATGTAATGTATCCACAAACATAAAGCACATATAATCATTGTCTATGTTTGTCTATGTATTTTTTCCTATAAGACTAATAATTATTTTAGTAAGAGTATGGTTTTTCAGCTTTGGATAATCCAAAGCGATGAATGGACACTCCTTGCACTACAACATTTGGAGATTTCAGTGACGCAACTTAAAGTTACTTGATAGTCAAGGTTTTTTTTTTTTTTTTTTTTTTTCAAATACAACTTATTACAATACTTTGATTTAAATAAGTTGTAGTTTAAGTTGCTATCAAGCCAACTTTAAGTCACTTTTAAATTGCCATTTTTTTAAAGTCATGAAAATGATTTAATGAATACTTAAATTGCAACTTTAAATGATATTATATATAAATTCCCACTAAAGACACCTTAACATCTCAGTTTTAGCTACCCTAACATGCCACCCTAATGTCATCCTTAAGTGACATTTGGAAGACGTTAGGGAGACTTAAATGTGTTGGAGGTGACAAGGATTGCAAGGGGGGAGGGGGGTGAATTAGTCCCCAATAAAACATTTTCACACTTGTGCTTCAAACACTAACCCATATTCTCATATACAACACATCAAAGTAAATATTCTTCACAATCAAATTAACAAAATGCAAGGATCACAATATAGACTCAAACAAACTTATAATGATAGTCAAAATCAGATCAACACACTCCAATTTGATATTCAAATAGAATTACAATATATAGTGTCTTCAACAATGATCAACAAGATACACCCAATAGCTCTTGAGACAATCAACTATGTCTCATGAATAAAAATGAAGATATGGAATTATGAGAATGTCTTCAACTCAATATCTGATCTGATAGCACCTTAGAAACCTATAAATAACATCGACATGATATGAAAATAGCATCCAAACTCAAGCACCAAAATTTTCCCTCCTTCTCCAACTCGCTCTCAAGGAAATAACTCCAACTTTCACTTCCTCAAATTCTCCTCATGAAAATCAACAGCTGTCCTAGAATGTGATTCTAGGTGTTTTAGGCTAGGCCCAAAGGCTTTTGATTTATAGCAAAATGGTTCTTCAAAAGAAGATGAAAGGGGTTTTCAAAAGCTAGAACTATTATGCCTAGAAATTTCATTTTGTACCCTTCTCATGATTATAAATCAAAAGAGGTCAGTCTCTCATGATAATGGTGACCCATGCATCATTAAAAAAATCCTATAACTTTTCCACAACAGCTACAAGTGACCCAAGTAGGTCGGCCTAGCAAAAACCCTTCATTTCATGATCCAAAAATCACTAAAACAAATGCATTTGGATGCCAACAATCTCCGCATTCCAAAACCATGCTTATTCAAGATCTCATAATCATCAAACATGATAACTACATCATTTAAACATTAACCATGGTCTCAAATTTCCTAAACCAATCAGATTATTTCATTTACTAGGCCCAGTTCCCTTTACAATTCTCAAAATAGTTGTTTCCACACCCATCAACACCCTGGAAACTTTATCTGATCACCAAATAAATCATAATAAATTAAAACATGTCATATAACCACTAAAAATAAATTTAAGAACCTCTATAACCCTTTTAAGCATGCTAGAAGTCATGCAACATCTCTCTCTTCAAACCACAACAATATTTTCCTTCACCGAATTACCCTACCAAAAAGGTTGTCTCCAAAGGATAGCTCATAAAACCATTCATACAAACATTATACACTGAAAATAGGATTAATTTAATGAAAATTTCATTGATATTCACATTCCAGGTGACAGGAAACATCACCCAATTCATCTCATGCTTCAAACAATGTCAAACTTGCACAAAAACATATGTTGTCTTGAACTACAAAAAATATTATTGCTCAAAGAATGCCTTAAAAATCTTTACATATGACCTCATTATGAGGCAAACCATATATCACTGGAAATATCTCTGAATATTATTTCTAACGCAACTTGAATCACTTGAGGAATCAACCTGTAACTCAAGATATGACCAAAACACTGAACCCTGATATTTGAGATCCCAAAATTGTCCTTTGACCAGTCAAACCGTTTGGACCTCAAAACCTCATAACCTACATGAAATTATCCTCAAAAATCTATGGAAATCAATAAAAACTCACATACATCATACAAAATCAATTTTTCATATCACTTCTTTGGACGAACTTGTCCTAAACTGAAACTCTTCATAAATTGTTGTTTTCAAGTAGGGCCCACATATGTTTATGACCTAAACTATACATTTATATAAATATAGAGGAGTCTACTACAAAATTCAATCATTAAATTTTAGGTTGTAATCAAAACATACTCATAATACTTCACCTTTTCCAAACTGCTCCTAGCTAGGGTTTAATTAGGGTTTTAGACCTTCTTACCTTCTTAACATTCGTTCATAAAAACCTAATGATCAATGACCTCATTATTCTTTTGATTTTTTTTTAATTCACCTTATGAGCTAACCTGAAATGCTCAAGTTCCCATGCAAAGCATATTGTTTACATTGAGCTTCTTGACCCTGTTTCACCAAAACAACCATAACTTACAAAAATATCATCATGGGCACTTGAATTTTTTCTAATAGAATCATAGCTAATCCCTATAACATATCCAATCATTATACTAACATCACCATGGCCCAAAATCTCCAGACACTGAGACTTACCTAAGCAAACATGTTTGATCCTCATCGAAAAAACTAGGAAAAACTGAACCAAAGCAATAACTGAACATAAAACCTTTGAAAATGACCCAAACATACCCCATATATCCTAATATACCTAATTTCATGCATCCATGAGCATATAGCTCTAAATCACTTTGCCACACCTCCTAGTTGCCTTATCTGCTCCCAATGAGCAGCTTTAACAAAGAGATGTATTGTATCTATACCATTCCACTATTATGAGTGCTTAAGAATGCCCAAAAAATTATATCTAACCTAAAAACATGTTTCACAATCATTAATGAAGTTCATACTGCCATGCAACATCACCTAGGCACTTGAATAGGCTTGTAAAAGCAAGCACAACTCACTGAATCCCATTGTAGCAAGTGAACCACATCTGAAACACCATGTTAGCACCTCATACAATATCATGACTTCATGACATCATCCTAAAATCTCCAATTTTTCATTAATGTGGTTTTGCATCAATGAAAACACCTATTAGGACTACATGCCAACAATCTCCCCATTTGTCATTGATGGAAAACACCCTGAAATTCTCCCCCTTTTTACATTAATGAAAAAGGATTACCTATAGTTTACATTCATCACCTTATTTTAGCTTCACACCTTCATTCTTTGGTTAGAAACATCAACCAAAGTTCTCAATCAAGCCTCTTCTTCTTGATTTTCTTCAAAAATTTGATTTTTGCCTTAAATCAAGCACACAAACAGCTAGCTCCCCTTGGGAAGGAAAATTCCTACATATGAACATAATTAGAAAACATAAAAAACACATCTTCATACCTTTCTTCGAGCCAAGACTTCATACTTCAACCTCTAGGCCTGCAAAAACTCTCAATTTTCTCCTCAACCTTGTTTTGGTCATCATGAAGGTACTATAGTAGTCTTGGATCTAAGTTAACTTCATCATGAACATGCCATCAATGTTAAAGAAACCAAAATAAAACATACTTCACTATTCTTTACAAAGATCCATCAATTTTAGGCCTAATTCATGCTTAACAATGCATCCATTAGTCCTTCATACCACACAAGACACCAACTACCCTAAATAGTCATTTCAGTGTATTTTAGGCCGATTTCCCAATGCTCCTACAGGTCAACCATGGTTTGAATCATCCAAGAGGCACTCCCCCTGGGCTAAATGCCTCTATCTCTAGCTCCCAAGCTCAATTTCGACCATCTAGACTTGCTCACATACCTTTAAATGAACATTACAAAATTTTCAAGATCCCAAACAACATTTTATAGCCATTTATAGTCCTTTTCGGCTGAGATAAGCAACAACATATCTTTGAGAGAAAAAACAAGGAGTAAACACACCTTTACTCTCTTGGAGGAAAAAAAACTCACTCCCCTTGACTTGAACCAACTACACACCATCAAGAACAACAATTTTTCTTGCTTCAACAACATTCCAACACTGTAGCACTGTCTTGGTTTTCTCATAAAGCACAAAAAAATTACAAATTTAAGCCTAAATTAGATCAGATCACCCATGAGCCCACTAATCTAAAATCATTTATCATGTGAGGCTCACACAAAGGATTGATAAACACCATTAGGCTTTAATATCACTAACACAATGCACAATCTTGGCACCTGTATAGGCATGTTAGGAAGCTAAATTGGAGCAAGAAGCAAGTACTTCTTACCTTGACACCTAATAATGGTCTTCTCCATGTACCATTTCATTGCAAATGTGGATAGATAGCTAACTCATACCTTTAAACTAAGATAAGGCCTTTGAATCATGAGTCATACTTCTTCAATCTTACAAATCTACCTCTTATACCTGTATATGATCATTCTTCCTTCATGTAGCACCTAGATGGTCTTCACCAGTATATGTCAATCCTTCTAACAACAACCTCATGCAAATCAAAAAAATTGAAGTATGCACATACCTTTCTTGATGAAATTGATCTTTTAAGAACACTATCAACCCTCTCCAACTATGTGCATTGCCTCTTATACATGTATGTGTCCATTCTTCCACTAGGAGCAACATTTTGGCTCATGCAAGTGCACACTTAGCTAAGACTATCAAAAAATACACTCCAACCTGTCTTAAAGTAATTCAAAGGGTATCTTAGAGATAAGAACACCTCAAAAAATGAAGGATAAAAATTTCACTTACTTCAAGGAACAACAACTCTGCTTTCTAAACCACTGATACTCCTGTAGGTTATTTTCCCTTCTCAAAGTTCTAGGAAATCCTCAAAAGTACTGAAATCAATACTGAAAGCTTTCTTAAAATATATCAAAGGCTCAAATAATATAGTCACTTCAAAACTATGTCAAGAATGTAATATCATCAACTCTCATACCTTTGAGACTATGCATTCTGCCTCTCTAACCAGTAGGTCTTTATAAACCTCATATGAGCAACAATAAACCTTCACAGAACCTTTTCAACTGAATGCCAACTATAAGATCACTCCCAAGTAATTTTAAATATCTCAAGGGTTCCTTAGAGCACTAAAATTCATAAAGAAAAAATGAATCATCATAATACTTACCATTCAAGCCTTCAACCCTGTCATTGTACAGTGAAATACACCATTTTGCAAGAGACACAATGGAGATATCACTCAATATTCTTCACATTCATTCCAAAATATATGACATATCTCACATAACATTTAAGAACTCCTCATATTGATAAAACAAAAAGAAATTATTGACAAACCATGAAAAAACTTTGGAGGTAGGGTTTTGGGAACTAAACCCTCAACATTGTGCTAATGAAGTAAATCACCAACTCTGTCGTTTATAACAGGAAATATGCACATACTTGGGGATCCCAAATTAACACATCCTCTAGCTATATGATTCTTCATAAAAGGTACAAAATTTCACTTCAAAATTCTTTCATTTGAGCACTCAAACTTGAGTTTCCTTCTATACCACTTGAATGAACTTGAGGAAACACAGTAAAAAATAGCGAGGTAGAAATTTTCCTGACTTTATCTCATACCATCTTCAAACTTGAAAATTCACATTCCAAGGAAATCTTAAAACATGAATAATACCTTCTCATCTTGTAGATATTGTAATGAAATTACTTGTATAATTCAGATTATAAGCAACAATAAAACACCAAATAACACAATATTTCATAATAATGATCTCAATATGCAATTAGAATAGCTTCGCCACTTCGAGGGGGCAACCCCCAAACCATATAATAAGACTCAAATGCTCGAATGATAATGAAATAATACCTAAAATCCCCTACATATACTATTCATATGCTATGGCCATCACCAAGGCTGGCCTATTAAGCATGAGAAAGTATAAATGATATAATAAAATGATATGGTAAGCCACAAGTCAGCTACTCATATCCTAATACAAGCAATAGGTTAAGGGCATAGCATGCCCTTCCCCTAAAAACCGATGTTTTCCTCAATGTTGAATAATCCTAATGTTGCTACATAAAACCTTTATCCTCACAGGTTGCATCTTCTATGCTCAGATTCTTCCACTTGACCAAATATTCCTTAATGTCTCTGGTTCTCAGCCTCTTTGTATGTATTTACAGAATCTTCTCTGGCTCCAAAATGATTTTTCCTTCCTCGTTAGGTTCTGGTAACTTTTTCTGGGCTTCAAATTTCTATCCAATATCCTTCTTCAGGCATGAAACATGGAATACTAGGTGTATGTGTGAAGATGGAGGCAACTCTAGTTTATAAGCAACATTGCCAATTTTCCATAGAACCTGATAAGGGCCATAATATTTAGGAGCCAGTTTGTTTTCCTTTTTCTGTTTCTTTAGGGACATATGTTTGTAAGGTTGGAGACGTACAAAAACCTAGTCACCAATTTCAAAATGTCTTTCACTACGGTGTTGATCTGCTTGTTGTTTCATCCTGTTTTGTGCTAATGCTAAATTCTCTTTCAAACTAGCCAAAACATGTTGTTGATGTTGAATGTGTTCCTCAACATCTCTGACCTTAGTTTGCACCCTCAAGGAGAAAGTGATAGAAGGTGGATGGTAACCATATAATGCTAAAAATGGGGTCATTTGAGAAGAGGTATGAAAAGATGTGTTATATCCCCATTCTGCAAGTGGTAGCCATTTAATCCACCTTTCTTGCTTATCTGATACAAAACAATGTAGATACCCCTCTAAGAATTTGTTGACCACTTCCGTTTGCCCATCAGTTTGAGGATGATAAGATGAACTTTGAGCTAACTGAGTACCCAAACATGAAAATAATTCCGTCCAAAAATTACTTGTGAAAATAGGATCACGATCACTTACAATTATCTTTGGGGTTCCATGTAGCCTTTGAACTGTCTCCAAAAAATAGTTATGACCGTACTAGCTGCAAATGGATGTGATAGGGCACACAAATGGGCATATTTTGTGAGCCTATCCACAATCAAAAAAATAACATTCTTACCCTCTGAACAAGGCAATCCGGTGATGAAATCCATTAAGACCTCCTCCCATCTCTAGCTACGAATTGGTAAGGGTTGCAACAAACCTAGTGTCTTAATTGTTTCCCCTTTGTTCTGTTGGCACACTAAACACTCTGATACAAGCTTTTGTACATCCCCTTTGAGTCCTTCCTAAAATAATTCTCTTTTTATTCTATGATATGTCTTCAAAAACCTAGAGTGTCCTCCAATAGGTGAGGCATGTAGCTCTATAAGAATCTTATGCTTCAACTCAGAATATTTACTCAAGTATAACTTGTCCTTGTACCATAGGGCATTACCTTTCCACTCCAATTTGTTAGATGTTATAAATCCTTGCTTGATATCATGTATTAGAGATTGTGTATCCTTATCTTGATCCCATTCCAATCTTGCTTCATCCACCCAATCGACCATCAACATGGACATTCCACATAGTAAGGCATCGGCAGATGTATCCCTTCTAAAAAATGTGTCAGCTACTACATTTTCTTTACCATTTTTATATAAGATTTCGAAATCATAACCCAACATTTTTGTTACCCACTTTTGTTGTTCCTCAGATAATAACCTTTTCTCCAAAAATTATTTGAGACTTTCATGATTAGTTTTTACCTTGAAGTGTCTACCCATGAGATAGGGCCTCCATTGCTTGACCGCATGAAGAATAACCATAATTTCTCATAGATAGGTTTGAGAAGATATTTTCCTTTGAATTGGAAACTCTCAAATGCAACTGGTCTTCCTTCCTGCATTAGAACTACTCCCAATCCTGATCCTGAAGCGTCGCATTCAACAATGAAGGTTTTTGAAAAGTTGGGAGTAGCCAAAACGAGGGTGTTACACATGGCTTCCTTCAGTTGCTCAAAGGATTTAGTGGCTACATCTGTCCAATGGAAGGCATCCTTCTTTATCAATGTAGTGAGTGGGGTTGTTATTCTACCATATCCCGCACAAATCTTCTATAGTACCCTGTTAGTCCTAGGAAACCATGAAGATTTTTGAGAGTTTTGCACCTTGGCCATTCCACCATAGCTTTGATCTTCTGAGGATCAAATTTGACGCCTTCATGGGATACAATGTGACCCAAGTACTCTACCTCTTGTACACCAAAAGAACATTTGGATGGCTTTGCATAGAGAGTATGTTTCTCTAAAAGTTCCAACACTTTATTTACATGTTGTAAGTGTTCTTCCATGACTTACTGTAAATCAATATGCCATTAAAGAAAACTAATACAAATTTCCTTTAAAATGGCCTAAAAATAGTGTTCATCAAGCTTTGAAAGGTTGAGGGCACATTTGTAAGACCAAAAGGCATTACCAAAAACTAATAATGGCCCTCATGAGTCATGAAATATGTTTTATGAACATCTTCCTCTTTTATTCTAATTTGATGGTACCCTGAATGAAGATCTAATTTTGTGAAATAAATAGCACCATGCAAATCAATTACTCGAATAGGAAACTTATCTTTGATGGTGTACTTGTTTAGTTCTTGGTAATCTGGAAACATCCTCCATGTTTCATCCTTCTTACGTACCATGATCACTGGTGAAGAGTATGCACTCTAGCTATGCCTGATGATACCTGCCTTCAACATTTCCTGAACCATTTTCTCGATCTCACTTTTCTTGGAATATGGATATCTGTATGGACTGATGTTAGATGTTTGGCTCCCTGGAATCAACCGAATGGCATGATCATGATCCCTAACTGATGGTAGTCCCTTTGGAATTGCATCAAAATAAAATGAGTGAGCATCAACAATCTTCTGAAGATTGGGTGGCATTGAAGACTTTGTATTTTGTACTTATATGGAAAATAAATTTTCTATAAATCCATCTACTCCTTTTTTGAGAACCTTTTACATTTGATGAGAGCTAATAATCTGTGGAGACTTATCTACCATCCCATTCAATTGTATTTTCCTTCCATCTGAATGAAATCGCATGAACAATTCTTGGAAATTCATCTCTATAATACCTAAGGTTGTGAGCTATTTGACACCCAAAACAATATCTGCCCCTCCCATAGAAATAACAAACAAAGGCGAGTCTAACATGTAGTCTCTCATGGAAATTTTGATACTATGGCACTCTCTTATGCACTTGAATGTCCCACCATCCACAATCATATCTTGCATTTTTGGAGTTGGGTTAATAAAACAATTGAGGCGGACATCTAACTTACTATTTATGAAGTTATGAGTACTCCCCGAGTCAATCAACATCGTCATCTTCTGTTTTTGGAGATAGTCAATAACCTTGACTGTTTGAGGAGTACTAGTACCTAACAATGCATGGAAAGAAATTGCAGGTTGGCGATCCTCTACTTCAGCTTCTACTGGTTCCATAGCCTCTCTATAATTTCAGCTTCCTCATCATCCTCATTACCTCCATCAATATAGAACAACTTCTTCTTAGCACATTTGTGTCCCGGTCCATATTTTCTATCACAGTTAAAACATAATCATTTTTCTCTCTTTTCTTGCATTTGTTGAGGAGTAAGTCTAATTGGCCTAGCAAATGAAGGGGAAGAGATACTACGGTTTATGGTGTTAATGAAAGGTGACTTCCTACTACAAAGAAATTTTTTCCTCTACTCGACGTGCCATGATAATAGAATCATAAAGCTTGAGTGGATTAAACATACATACCTCATGCTCGATGTGGTCCTTAAGACCCCCAAGAAACAAGTCATTGAGATTCTCTTCTGGAATATTCTCCACCCTTAAGGATAGGTTCTGGAATTGATGCAAATAATCTTTGATTGATCCTGTTTGTCGTAACTTTGGTAATTGACTAAAGTAGTTCTCTGAAAAACTGGAACTATAGTGCAATTGCAACTCCTTGGTAAAAATTTTCCAAGTGACATCGAGACCATTCTTTTACCTCTGAGCACATAACCATCGATACCAAATGAATTGGTCTAGTTCAAGAAACAGGGATGCCCATGTCACCTTTTTTCCTGATGGTGTTTAATGTATCTCAAATAAGTTCTCCATTCGATTTATCCAATTCAGGGGATCTTTACCATCAAATTTGTGCATATCCACTTTCGGCATCATGTTCCATGGTTGCGAATAAGTTGGATTCTGATTTGGCTAGAAAAATGATCCAACATGGTTATTTTGTCCATGATTTTGAAGTGAAGATCCTCCTTGGTTGATATGGGATAGATTTGGACCATACTGTTTACCCTTTACATGTTGCATGATATCATCCAACCAATGATTGATTTGGGCTATGTCTCCTTTAGAGGCTATCTCAGATTGAACATTTCGTAACTCATACTCAAGTTGACTCACCTTATGATCAACTGAAGTAAACCCTAGTGTTGAGGAATCTATATTTACCCCTTCTAAATCCATCTCTTCAATCACTAACTGCATCTTTATCTGGGGTTTTACCTGAAGTAACCAGATTCTTTTTTACTCTTATGGAAGGCCCCGCTATGATATCAAACCTTAGGGTTTAGGGTTTCGATACAAATTCGACCGAACAGGAAAAAACATAGAGAAGATACTAATAATATGTTTTTCAAAGCTTTCCGAAAAATTTAAAGAACTTGAAAAAATTCCACAATTTGCACCCTAGGGAGCGATTTTATGAAAAAACCCTAAATTTGTAATAACTTGTGCAAAATAAATCAAAAAAAGTCTAAAATTTTCACATAACCTTACTTGAAATGTTCGCAACTCTGGTAAAACATATCTCCCAGCAAGTTAGCTCTTTGGTTCAAAATATATTGCGGAAATAAAAAATTAATATTTTTGCCCTAATTTTGGCCCAGATCGGAGCTTTGATACCACTTGTAATGAAATTACTAGTATAATTAAGATTATGAGCAGACAATATATCACCAAATAACACAATATTTCATATTAATGATCTCAATATGCAATTAGTAATAGCTTCGCCACTTCGAGGGGGCAACCTCCAATAGGCATGTACAAGCAAGCACAACTCACTGAATGCTCAAATGTAGCAAGTGAACTACTACCTGACACATCCATTTCAGCACCTCATACTATATCATGATGTTATGGCCATCATCCTACAGGTCAACCTATTAAGCATGATAAAGTGGTGAATGATATCAATGAAAATGACCTATTAGGACTACATGCCAACAAGTCAGCTACTCATATGCCTAATACAAGCAATAGGTTAAGGGCGTAGCACTGAAATTCTCCCATACTTATTTAAAAGCTCATATTCTTATAGTGCAAAAGAGCTATACCTATTATCTGCACTCCACTTCATAATTTTGATCTTAGCTTCACACCTAGTCATTCATTGAGTTAGCAATCGACTTGTACCAAAGTATCTTCATATCAAGCCTCTGCTATTCTTGATTTTCATGACATCAATATTTTCAATTTGACATCTTGCCTTAAATCAATAACATAAGACAGCATATATCCTCCTGAGAATGTTGGAAATTCCTACATAGGAACATAATTAGAAAACATGAACTACACATGTCCCACACCTTTCATTCGAGCCATGACATCAAATCGTTCAACCTCTAGGCATGCAAAAACTGTCAATATTTCCTCCTAAACCTTGTTTTGCTCATCATTTAAGGTATTTTAGTAGTCTTGGATCTAAGTTAACTTCATCATGAACATGCCATAAATGTTAGAGAAATAAGACCAAAATAAATTAAATAATTCACTATGTCTTGACACCCATTCCATGGATCAAATTATTAGGCCTAACTCAAATAGTATCTAACTGTTTGTGCATCCATTTAATAATTTCAATTTCACACAAGAGGATAAAATACCCTAAAAACTAAAACTCAGTGTATTTTAGGCCGATTTCCTAATGATCCTATAGAGTGAACCATGGTTTTGAATCATCTAAGAGGCACTCCCCCTGGGCTAATATAGCCTCTATCTCTAGAACACCATGGAACTAAGTATCCACAGCACGCGTCCAAATTAGATCAGCATACATTTAGAATGATCATGACATTATTCTTGCAAGATCCCAGACAACATGTGTAAAGCCATCTATATTCCTTTCTAGATGAGATAAGAAACCAGCCACGCGTATAGCTCTATGAGAGAAAGATAACAAGGAGTAATCTCAACTTGTACTCTCATGCAGTAATACAGATTGTGCTCAACCCTTGACTTGAACCAACTACACACCATCATGAACAAATATTTTTCTTGCTTCAACAACATTCCAACACTGTAGCACTGTCTTGATTTTCTCATAAAGCACAAAAAAATTACAACTTTAAGCCTGAATTTGATCAGATCACCCATGATCCCACTACTCTAAAAGCATTTATCATGTGAGGCTCACACAAAGGATTGAGAAACACCATTAGGCTTTAATACCACTAACACAATGCACAATCTTGGCACCTATAGCCCTGTTAGGAATCTAAATTGGAGCAAGAAGCAAGTACTTTTTACCTTGACACCTAATAATGGTCTTCTCCATGTCATTGCAAATGTGGATAGATAGCTAACTCATACCTTTAAACTGAGATAAGGCCTTTGAATCATGAGTTATACCTCTTCAATCTTACAAATTTGCGTCCTC
This sequence comes from Taxus chinensis, assembly GCA_019776745.2. Lineage (NCBI taxonomy): Eukaryota > Viridiplantae > Streptophyta > Pinopsida > Cupressales > Taxaceae > Taxus > Taxus chinensis. The sequence continues at coordinate 309,053,792 of CM034146.1, read as the reverse complement.
TACATGTATATGGTCATTCTTCCTTCATGTAGCACCTAAATGGTCTTCACCAGTATATGTCAATCCTTCTAACAAAAACCTCATGCAAATCAAAAAAATTGAAGTATGCACATACCTTTCTTGATGAAATTCATCTTTTAATAACACTATCAACCCTCTGCAATTATGCACATTGCCTCTTATACATGTATGTGTCCATTCTTCCACTAGGAGCAACGTTTTGGCTAATACAAGTGCACACTTAGCTAAGACTGTCAAAAAATACACTCCAACCTGTCTTGAAGTAATTCAAAGGGTATCTTAGAGATAAGAACACCTCAACAAATGAAGGAGAAAAATTTCACTTACTTCAAGGAACAACAACTCTACTTTCTAAACCACTGATACTCCTGTAGGTTATTTTCCCTTCTCAGAGTTCTAGGAAATCGTCAAAAGTACTAAACTCAATACTGAAAGCTTTCTTAAAATATATCAAAGGCTCAAATAATATAGTCACTTCAAAAATATGTCAAGAATGTAATATCATCAAATCTCATACCTTCGAGACTATGCATTCCACCTCTCTGATTAGTAGGTCTTTATAGACCTCATATAAGCAACAATAAACCTTCACACAGCCTTTTCAACTGAATGCCAACTGTAAGATCACTCCCAAGTAATTTTATATATCTCAAGGGTTCGTTAGAGCACTTAAATTCATAAATACAAGATGAATCATCATCATACTTACCATTCAAGCCTTCAAGCCTGTCATTGTACAATGAAATACACCATTTTGCAAGAGACATGGTGAAGATATCACTCAAGATTCTTCACATTCATTCCAAAATATATGACATATATCACATAACATTTAAGAACTCCTCATATTGATAAAACATCAAGAAATTCTTGACAAACCAGGAGAAAAATTTGGAGGTAGGGTTTTGGGAACTAAACCCTCAACATTGTGCCAATGAAGTGCATCACCAACTCTGTCGTTTATAATTGGAAATATGCACATACTTGGGGATCCCAAATTAAAACATCCTCTAGCTATATGATTCTTCATAAAAGGTACAAAATTTCACTTCAAAATTCTTTCATTTGAGCACTCAAACTTGAGTTTCCTTCTATACCACTTGAATGAACTTGAGGAAACACAGTAAAAAATAGTGAGGTAGAAATTTTCCTGACTTTATCTCATAGAAAATTCACATGCCAAGGAAATCTTAAAACATGAATAATACCTTCTCATCTTGTAGATATTGTAATGAAATTACTTGTATAATTCAGATTATAAGCAACAATAAAACACCAAATAACACAATATTTCAGAATAATGATCTCAATATGCAATTAGATTAGCTTCACCACTTCGAGAGGGAAAGCCCCAAACCATATAATAAGACTCAAATGCTCAAATGATAATGAAATTATACCTAAAATCCCCTACATATACTATTCATATGCTATGGCCATCACCAAGGACGACCTATTAAGCATGAGAAAGTATAAATGATATAATAAAATGATATGGTAAGCCACAAGTCAGCTACTCATATCCTAATACAAGAAATAGGTTAAGGGCGTAGCATGCCCTTCCCCTGAAAACCAATGTTTTCCTCAACATTGAATAATCCTAGATGTTGCTACATAAACCTTTATCCTCACAGGTTGCATCTTCTATGCTCAGATTCTTCCACTTGACCAGATATTCCTTAATGTCTCTGGTTCTCAGCCTCTTAGTATGTGTTTGCAGAATCTTCTCTAGCTCCAAAATGATTCTTCCTTCCTTGTCAAGTTCTTTTAACTCTGTCTTGGCTTCAAATTTCTCTCCAATATCCTTCTTCAGGCATGAAACATGGAATACTAGCTGTATGTGCGAAGATGGAGGCAACTCTAGTTTATAAGCAACACTGTCAATTTTCTGTAGAACCTGATAAGGGCCATAATATTTAGGAGCAAGTTTGTTTTCCTTTTTCTGTTTCTTTATGGACATCTGTTTGTAAGGCCGAAGACGTACAAAAACCTAGTCACCAATTTCAAAATGTCTTTCACTACGGTGTTGATCTGCTTGTTGTTTCATCCTGTTTTGTGCTAATGCTAAATTCTCTTTCAAACTAGCCAAAACATGTTGTTGATGTTGAATGTGTTCCTCAACATCTCTGACCTTAGTTTGCACCCTCAAGGAGAAAGTGATAGAAGGTGGATGGTAACCATATAATGCTAAAAATGGGGTCATTTGAGAAGAGGTATGAAAAGATGTGTTATATCCCCATTCTGCAAGTGGTAGCCATTTAATCCACCTTTCTTGCTTATCTGATACAAAACAACGTAGATACCCCTCTAAGAATTTGTTGACCACTTCAATTTGCCCATCAGTTTGAGGATTATAAGATGAAATTTGAGCTAACTGAGTACCCAAACATGAAAATAATTCCGTCCAAAAATTACTTGTGAAAATAGGATCATGATCACTTACAATTATATTTGGGGTTCCATGTAGCCTTTGAACTGTCTCCAAAAAAATAGTTGCGAATGTACTGGCTGCAAATGGATGTGATAGGGCACAAAAATGGGCATATTTTGTGAACCTATCCACAATCACAAAAATAACATTCTTACCCTCTGAACAAGGCAATCCGGTGATGAAATCCATGGAGACCTCTTCCCATCTCTGGATAGCAATTGGTAAGGGTTGCAATAGACCTGGTGTCTTAATTGTTTCCCCTTTGTTCTGTTGGCACACTAAACAATCTAATACAAATTTTTTTACATCCCCCTTGAGTCCTTCCTAAAATACTTCCCTTTTTATTCTATGATATGTCTTCAAAAACCTAGAGTTTCCTCCAACAGGTGAGGCATGTAGCTCTACAAGAATCTTATGCTTCAACTCAGAATCTTTACTCAAGTATAACATGTCCTTGTACCATAGGGCATTACCTTTCCACTCAATTTTTTTAGATGTCATAGATCCTTGCTTGATACTATGTATTAGAGATTGTGTATCCTTGTCTTGATCCCATTCCAATCTTGCTTCATCCACCCAATCGGCCATCAACATGGACATTCCACATAGTAAGGCATCGACAAATGTATCCCTTCTAAAAAACGTGTCAGCTACTACATTTTCTTTACCATTTTTATATAAGATTTCGAAATCATAACCCAAAATTTTTGTTACCCACTTTTGTTGTTCCTCAGATAATAACCTTTTCTCCAAAAATTATTTGAGACTTTCATGATTAGTTTTTACCTTGAAGTGTCTACCCATGAGATAGGGCCTCCATTGCTTGACCGCATGAAGAATAGCCATCATTTCTCAAAGATAGGTTTGAGCAGATCTTTGCCTTTGAATTGGAAACTCTCAAATGTAATTGGTCTTCCTTCTTGCATTATAACTACTCCCAATCTTGATCCTGAAGCGTCGCATTCAACAATGAAGGTTTTTGAAAAGTTGGGAGTAGCCAAAACTAGGGTGCTGCACATGGCTTCCTTCAGCTGCTCAAAGGATTTAGTGGCTACATCTATCCAATGGAAGGCATCCTTCTTTATCAATGTAGTGAGTGGGGTTGTTATTCTACCATATCACAAATCTTCTGTAGTACCCTGTTAGTCCTAGGATCCCACGAAGATTTTTGAGAGTTTTGGGCCTTGGCCATTCCACCATAGCTGTGATCTTCTGAGGATCAACTTTGACCCCTTCATGGGATACAATGTGACCCAAGTACTTTACCTCTTATACACCAAAAGAACATTTGGATGGCTTTGCATAGAGAGTATATTTCTCCAAAACTTCCAACACTTTATTTATATGTTGTAAGTGTTCTTTCCATGACTTATTGTAAATCAATATGTCATTAAAGAAAACTAATACAAATTTCCTTTTAAATGGCCTAAAAATAGTGTTCATCAAGCTTTGAAAGGTTGAGGGCACATTTGTAAGACCAAAAGGCATTACCAAAAACTAATAATGGCCCTCATGAGTCATGAAATATGTTTTATGAACATCTTCCTCTTTTATTCTAATTTGATGGTACCCCGAACGAAGATCTAATTTTGTGAAATAAATAGCACCATGCAATTCATCAAGTAAATCATCAATTACAGGAATAGGAAACTTATCTTTGATGGTGTACTTGTTGAGTTCTCGGTAATCTGGACACATCCTCCATGTTTCATCCTTCTTACGTACCATGATCACTGGTGAAGAGTATGCACTTTGGCTATGCCTGATGATACCTGCCTTCAACATTTCCTGAACCATTTTCTCGATCTCACTTTTCTTGGAATATGGATATATGTATGGACTGATGTTAGGTGTTTGGCTTCGTGGAATCAACAGAATGGCATAATCATGATCCCTAATTGATGGTAGTCCCTTTGGAATTGCATCAAAATCAAATGAGTGAGTATCAACAATCTTCTGAAGATTGGGTGGCATTGAAGACTTTGTATTTTGTACTTATATGGAAAATAAATTAGCTTTAAATCCATCTACTCCTTTTTTGAGAACCTTCTGCATTTGATGAGAGCTAATAATCTGTGGAGACTTAGCTACCATCCCATTCAATTGTATTTTCCTTCCATTTGAATGAAATCGCATGAACAATTCTTGGAAATTCATCTCTATAGTACCTAAGGTTGTGAGCTATTTGACACCCAATAAAATATCTGCCCCTCGCATAGAAATAACAAAAAAAGGTGAGTCTAACATGTAGTCTCCCATGGAAATTTTTATACTATGGCACTCTCTTATGCACTTGAATGTCCCACCATCCACAATCATATCTTGCATTTCTAGAGTTGGGTAAATAAAACAATTGAGACAGACATCTAACTTACTATTTATGAAGTTATGAGTACTCCCTGAGTCAATCAACACCGTCACCTTCTGTTTTTTGAGATAGCCAATAACCTTGAGTGTTTGAGGAGTACTTGTACCTGACAATGCATGGAAAGAAATTGTAGGTTGGTGATCCTCTACTTCAGCTTCTACTAGTTCCACAGCCTCTCTATAATTTCAGCTTCCTCATCATCCTCATTACCTCCATCAATATAGAACAATTTCTTCTCAGCGCATTTGTGTCTCGGTCCATTTTTTCTATCACAGTTAAAACATAATCCTTTTGCTCTCTTTTCTTCAATTTGTTGAGGAGTCAGTCTAACTGGCCTAGCAAATGAAGGGGAAGAGATACTACGGTTTCTGGTGTTAATGAAAGGTGACTTCCTACTACAAAGAAATTTTTTCCTCTGCTCGACATGCCATGATAATAGAATAAAAAATATTGAGTGGATTAAACATACGTACCTCATGCTTGATGTGGTCCTTAAGACCCCCAAGAAATAGGTCGTTGAGATTGTCTTCTGGAATATTCTCCACCCTTAGGGATAGGTTCTGGAAGTGATGCACATAATCTTTGATTGATCCTGTTTGTTGTAACTTTGGTAATTGACCAAAGTAGTTCTTTGAAAAATTGGAACTATAGTGCAATTGCAACTCCTCGGTAAAAACTGTCCGAGTGACATCGAGACCATTCTTTTACCTTTGAGCACATAACCATTGATACCAAACAAATTGGTCTGGTTCAGTATATAGGGATGCCAATGTCACCTTTTGTCTTGATGGTGTTTGATGTAACTCAAAGAATTTCTACATTTGATTTATCCAATTCAGGGGATCCTTACCATCAAATTTGTGCATATCCACTTTCGACATCATGTTCCGTGGTTACGAATAAGTTGGATTCTGATTGGGCTGGAAAAGCGATCCAACGTGGTTATTTTGTCCATGATTTTGAACTGAAGATCCTCCTTGGTTGATATGGGCCAGATTTGGGCCATATTTTTTGCCCTTTACATGTTGCATGATATCATCTAACTGTTGATTGATTTGGTCTATGTCTCCTTTAGAGGCCATCACAGATTATACATTTCGCAGCTCATACTCAAGTTGGCTCACCTTATGATCAACTGAGGTAAACCCTAGTGCTGAGAAATCTATATTTACCCCTTCTGACTCCATCTCTTCAATCACTACCGCATATTTATCTGGGGTTTTACCTGGAGTAACCGGATTCTTTTTTGCTCTTGTGGAAGGCCCCGCCATGACGTCAAACCTTAGGGTTTGAGGTTTTGATACAAATTAGGCCGAACATGAAAAAACATAGAGAAGATACTAATACTATTTTTTGAGAGATTTTCGAAAGTGTAAAGAACTTGAAAATATTCCACAATTTGCACCCTAGGGAGCGAGTTTATGAAAAACCCTAAATTTGTAATAACTTTTGCAAAATAGATCAAAAAAGTCTGAAATATTCAAGGAACCTTACTTGAAATGTTTGAAACTTTGGTAAAACAATACCCCACCAGTTCTCTCTAGTTCACAATATATGGTGGAAACAAAAACTCAGGGTTTTTGCCCTAATTTTGGCCCAGATCATAGCTTTGATACCACTTGTAATGAAATTACTTGTATAATTCATATTATGAGAAACAATAGAACATAAAATAACACAATATTTTTGAATAATTATCTAAATATGTAATTATAATAGCTTTGTCACTTAGAGAGGGCAACCTCCAAACCATATAATAAAACTCAAATGCTCAAATGATAATGAAATACTACCTACAATCCCCTATATATACTATTCATATGCTATGGCCATCACCAAGGCCAACCTATTAAGCATGAGAAAGTGTAAATGATATAATAAAATGATATGGTAAGCCACAAGTCGGCTACTCATATCCTAATACAAGCAATAGGGTTAGGGTATAGCAGATATCATGAATCACTATGATTCATAATGGCAGCCTTCACCTTTTCTTGTAGAAACAATGCAATTTTTGCTAAATCACATTCTCAGTCAACCTAATTTGAGATCAAACTTTATCAAGTATAACTTTATCACCTTATATCACCTTCAAGGATACTCAAAGGACTAGACACCACATTTCACTTCATGAATCAGACCTAAAAACACTCAAAGAGTAGGATACAGACTTAACACACATATGAGTCTAAACAATGTGACATGTTTTTGTACATGGAAGACACTTCAAATTTCATAAACCATGCCACATAATGAATGATCCTTTGGACACATGACAAGACCTTACGAACTTCATAACAACACAAACAGGTCTCAACAACTCATTGACACAATAAAGAGCTCAAAATACTTGATATCAATGCACCATAGTCAACATGCACAACATGTTAACATACTCAACACCATTTGAATGTCACAAGACAATATTACACACATTTTGACTCAAGGATATTATTATTGAATTTTGAATTTTGAATCTCTATGCCATTATCAAGCATATACTACTAAGCTTTTTGAGACAAAGATGTACATATTCAAATGCTCATAACATTTTGAAGTCCATAAACTCAGTGCTCCATTATATACAGAGATCATATATACTTTTAGATTGAGAAACAAACTTCACACTCAGCTTTAGACATGATAGAGTGACTCCCATTCAAAAATAACTACATGACATACTTGAAACTTGTGAATGCATACCATTACAGTACATAAGATAGCATGAGAACTTTAACAAGACTTTGTAGACACCAATGCTACCAACAAGACACTTGACACAAGACATATTGCTGACAATGACAAATATCATCATGTTTTAGAACCAATGAACTTAACAACACACTTAGAGACTCAAAAAGACATACCTTTTGCACATGGAAGAGAATCATACTAAAAATACATAGCTCCCCCTCACTCCAAGGATTCTTTTGCACCTATACACCTCTATGAAGCCTAATAGAAGCATATGTCACCATGGAGGAGCTTGATGAGATACCTAAGTAGGTCTCAAACCCTCTTCTTGCATCTTGAATGAGTCCTCCTTATCTAATTTCTCATTTTTTGCAGAAGATCCTTCCTTTTTCTCAGTCACATCCTTGGAAACATCTTGACCGCTTTGACTAGTTTCTTCCTTCTTTTGTATACTTGCGCTTGTGGCTTGGCTTTTTGAGTTTCCTTCTTCAACTTGGTTGCATTACAAAACCTTGCAATGTGCCCTATCTTGACACATTTTTTATCTTTTTAACATGCTAATGGGTGCTTCATGTGCAACATTCATTATGCAGGGATAATTTCTTCCATGGTTATTTGTTACATTTCTTTCCATTGCTTGCTCTTTGTATGCTCTTATTTATGGGCTTTTCCCTTTGTCTTCTGTGCACACTTTTCTACTTACAAAAACTTCAGCCTTGATTGTCTTACAACATCGTGAGTGGTGTCCCATGTTTGCCACCCAATTTTCTTGGTCTACATTGTCTTCTGGCATGTTTACATTATCTTATTATGTCTTAACTTACACATTATATGCACTTTTATTTTACATGCATGTTTGCTTATAATAACGCTTGTCTCCTAGCCACTTTGTTTGTGTGTGCCTTGGTTTTTACTAAGCACATTCCCTTCCCTCTGTAGGGGAAAGTTTCAGTACATCGATCGGCCCTCCTTAGGGCTGCATACTCCTTCAGTGACATCGCATACACCCCAAATGAGGGGGGCATCATTTGGGTGAATCATTCACCCCATATAGCATTATACACAACACAAGACAGTACTAGTACAACATAGTTTTAATTTTGGATAGGACTCAGAATCAGACTTGGGTTCTTTAGCACAAGGATGTCGTTCTTGGATACCTTAAATCGGGGGGCATTTACACAGCAACTGGTAGTTCAACACAGTCTCCAAAACTCCACACAACATCTTTTACAGGGCTCAGAATCAGAATTTGGTCCTTAGCATTTACGTTTGTACACATCATCTGTAGTGGTGTTCCATATTTTGGGAAAGATTTAAAGGTTGGAGAATAACACCATACTTTTCTCCCTACACTACTTTTGTCGTGGCATAGGATCACCCAAAAAACCAACATTCAATCTGCTCAACAATTATGGGAAACAATCAAAGGTTAGAGAATGACACTAGACATTTCTCCCTACACTATTGTTGCCATGGCATGAGATCACCCTAAAAATTAGCTCTTCATCGACATTTTCAGAATCCTTTCTACACTCTTTTCTCATCATGGCTTAGGTGCACATGTTCCTTTTTAAAAATTTCATCTTTTTTATGTACATTTTACATATATACATGAATATTTGACTACTTTATCGTTATTCTCTTTTACAGGTCTGTCCGTATGGAAAGCGGTAGTCAACATCATCAACACCAACAACAACAGGTACATCGTGCCATCTACACACACATTTCAACTCTAGGTTCATTTTCAACATCACTTTTTTTTACACTTACTCCTCCTTAGCATCCACGCTTCACATTTTTATCACTCCACACTTTTTCTAGTCCCTTGACACACTTTCATCATCAATCTACATGGTTATCAGGTAAGCATCTCTATTTACTTTATGTTACCGAGCTTTCTGCTCACCAACATAAAGTGGGGGAAATTGTAAACATTAAATCACACACGTTGGGTAATTATGTAGTCCTGATTACATACTACTATTCATATGATTCCTAAGTAATAAAAGTACTAATTAACCCATGTCTTTGGCCACCATTTTTTCTTTTTGTTACTACTTTTGATCTTGCACCCTTACTTTCTCAGTCTACCTTTTTATACTTTGACATTTTTCATCATGGACACCAACGCCCAACTAGAACACCAGCACCAGGTGCCCTCATCCCCTCTAGGTGCCCATGTCCCCTTTGTACTTTATTCAAACTTTTTGGGTCATTTCTAGCCATTTGAGCGTCTTGTCTTTTTGGTAGTCAACATTCTCTGGGTTGATTACGAAATTCAAGTAATGAAATCATATAAATATAAAGTTATGTGATCATAATAAAGGACCAAGCACTAATCATTAGCTATCACCACCTAAGGTTGCATCCATCAAGCATCTAAGAACTCCATTACATCCATCTAGCACCATCTTTGGGACACAAGGGTTGGTTATTATGCATACATATGAGGGAAGTTCATTCTATTTCATGCACACATTTATTACATTTCTTTACATCTTGTTTAATTTCTCACTATCAAGTGTGACAGTCACAAGAGCCACCTAGGGCATGATTCTACGTGCACACATACACACACACATAACTACATTGGGTCTGAGATGCAGTGCAACACTCAGTCGTAAGTTCACCATTGTGATAGATGAGGACAGTTTGACCACTCATTTTGTATCTTTTTTAGGATTTGATATCTATTTTAGGGTTTTTCAAGTTTCCAATGACCTTGGCGATCTTGGTGTGACCTCATAACGAAAAAAGGTGAATAAAAGAGAACAACTTGCAACACCTCGAAGGAGGTTCCCTTAGCTTTTCCATAGACCCAGGTGCCCATAAACAGTTATAGGGCATTCGCAGGTGCCCCTGTCCCTCTCCAGGTGCCCTAATCAAACTTGTTCCCCCAGATCTGCATTTTCTTGAGCTTCTGTATGACAATTAGTGCTTCATAGTTTCCAATTTTCCAACTAGGTGCACTTTTGAGGTCTCTGTGAATTAGCTAAGGCTTCTTACCCTCTCTTTGCACATAGTGTTTCATACTTTCTTGTTTAGTATCCTTGGGTGTAATTTATGTATTTAATTGTTATTCATTTATTGTTGCAATAACATTTAGGATAGGCTTACATTTCACATTTTATCTTAATAAGTGAAATAGATGAGATATGGATGAATATGAACAATTTTACCAAAATCCCAACACTTACTATTTTTAACAGGTCCCGCCCCTGATGTCTAGTTTTAGAAAGTTTCTCAAGTTGACACTTTTGAGTGGTCTTGACTCAGAAAGTGAATCATTCTAAAAAAGTACTATTTTTAGTAAGTGGTCTTTTGGATGTCGGAATGAGATAGGAGTAGTCTCAAAATTTTCATTTTCACTCTAGGATGCTTTGCTCCAAATTTCATGGGTTATGAATTGCCATATTTTTTTAGATTACGAAAAGGAAAGTTCTATGGTTTCAATTTGTTTCTAGCCATTACAAATTATTGAGACCATCAATAGAGGTAAGATTGGTACAAAAATAAAGGTGTTTTTACAAGGAAGGTGTTGTTAAGATTTCATGAGATTCTGATGTGGTTTTTTGAGTTATGAGAAAATATTAGTGTTCAAGCATGGAGGTTTCTAGAAAATTTCAATAGAATAATAACATGTACTTGGTGTTTGTGAGGGGAAAATATCACATTCAAATATTCAAAAATGGCGAAGTGTTGGAGTTTTAACCCTTTCTCCTCTTTAGCACTTTAACTCACCATTAACCCAACATGGCTTAACTTGGGTCACTCGAGGGTTAGAGGGTGAGTTGCACCCATGAAAATAGAGTAAATTTGAGGAGAGGGGACAATGGGGACACTACATTTCACTTTGAATGAGATTGTGACAAGTGTCACCGTGTGGGAGCAAGGGAGATAGATGTAGGGGTTAGAAACAGGCTCTCGGGACTTGAGTTGGGGTTCTTCATGTGAATAAGCCTAGCTGGATGATTTTGGGCACACTTTTGAGTCCCAAATGTCCCCTTGGACCAAGGGATAAGGGACAACTAACAAAAAGTGTTGAAAAATGTGCCATGGTTGAAGGTGGTCATTTTTATAACTTGAAAAAACTCCTAGGACACAAGTGATGCACTCCAAGTGATGCAAGAAAAATCATCAACAAGGGGGGCGTAATTTTATGTCCTCACTATCCCCTTACACAAAGGTACAAGGGACAAGTGATAACCAAGGTTAAAAATCCCACTACTCACTTAAGTGGTGTGTTGATGTCATCATGTCAACGCGAAATTAGAATATGGGAATGCCTTTTCCACCACAAGAGAAAAAATTGGAGGTCTATGGTCAAAACATATATTAGGGTAAGTGCACAAAGTTGGGGGGCCAAAAAGTGGACAAAAACCTAAAAATAGACAAAATGCATACGAGTTTTGCTAAAACACGCTCGTGTTTTTATTTTTTTGGGTTTGGTAATTACCAAACCTATAATGCGTACAAGTTTTAAGGAAGCCAAAACGCGTACGCATTTCAGAGAAGTTAAAACGTGTACGTGTTTTAGAGAAGTTAAAACACATACGCATTTTATATATTATGGACTATGTACGTGTATTTGGGTGTCTTATACTTACAAACATAACTATTTATGTATAAAATTTCTTTTATTATTTCTTATAATTTAAATTTATTTTATTAAATATAAGAAATTAGGGTCACTCTGCACCTGATGGAAGTGGTCTCATAGCTCCAACAGTTATAATCTAGAAGATAGTTTTTCAAAATATAATCTAGTCAGTACTTACTCATTTTTAGGATTTCAGTAAAGGACCTAAAACTTTCAGGGCATATATATTGTAGTCGGTCTTTATTTTGGGAAAGCCTATAGTCATTTTCAGGTTTTAAGACCTTCTAAATTGGATTTTGGCCCTACCACTGCTTGAATTGGTACCAATTATTAAATTTGGTCCATAAATTCACTTTAGTGACCATGAATCAACTTTATGATGCTTGTCTACTTCTTACTAAAGAGAGATCCTCACTTTGTATATAGAGTATTGTTCCCTGAATGAGATTCTTGTCCTATTTCCAAAATGAGGTGATCGTAATGTGCCTCATCCTTAAGATGTGATAACACTACTAGGTGTTGAATGAGTTTTTATGAATAGTACTAAGTGAATTGCATCAAGTGAACTCAGATGATTGCTCATTCTTAGAAACATGGTGCTCCATATAAAGATCATCCCCTCACCTTTCCTAGCTCTAAAAGCATCCTTTCATGAAATCAAATTCATGATTATCATACATTTTTTTCTCATATGTCTCTTATGGAGACAAACGATGCCTTAATAATTAACACATGATGGTCCTTGATACCTTGGTGACATGACTAGCTCATTTTAGCTTATTCTGAAGGGTGTTTAATTAGCTACATAATGGCCAAAAATGCCTTTTTAGGCCTTAAGAGGAAGTAGTCTCTCATCAAAACCAAATGAGTCGATCGATCACCTTAGACACTATTCCGTACACACTGAAACATGCTGAATGATCTTATTAGGACTTTCCTTTGGGTGAGGATTTATGATTTAGGGTTTAGGGCTCAGGGTTTAAGACTCAAGGTTTAGAGTTTAGGGTTTAAGGTTTAGTGTTTAAGGCTTATAGTTCATATTTTAGGGTTTAAGGTTTAGGGCTCAGGGCTTAGGGTTCATGGTTTAGGGAGTATGGTTTATGGTTTATAGTTTAGGGTTTATGGCTCAGGGTTAAGGGTTTAGGATTTAGGGTTTATGGTTTAGGGATCAAGGTTCAAGGTTTAGGGTTTAGGGTTTAGGGATCAAGTTTCAGGGTTTAGGGTTTAGGGTTTAGGGATCAAGGTTTAGGGTTTACGATTTCGGGATCAGGGTTGAGGGTTTAAGGTTTAGGTTTAGGGCTTAGGGTTTAGGGTTGAGGGTTTATGTTTGAGGGTTCAAGGATTAGGGTTTTGGCTTAGGGCTTAGGGCTTATGGCCTAGGGTTCAGGGCTTAGGGTTTAGGGCTTAAGGTTTAGGTTTTAGGGTTTAGGGTTTAGGGATCAGGGTTTAGGTTTTAGGGTTTAAAGTTGAGGGTCTAGTATTTAGGGCTTAGATTTTAGGGATTAGGGCTTAGGGTTTATGGTATAGGGTTTAACACTTAGGGTTTAGGGTTTAGGGTTTAAGGTTGATGGTTTAGGGTTTAGGGTTTACAGTTTAGGAATTAGGGTTTATGGTTTAAAGGTCAGGGTTTAGGGTTTAGGGAAAAGGGTTTAGGGTACAGGGTTTAAGGCTCAAGGTTAAGGGTTTAGGGGTTAGGGGTTAGGGTTTAGGGTTTAAGGCTTGTGGATTAGGCTCACCTATTCACTCATTGTAATGTTCCGTGTCTTACCCATTCTTATAAGTATTGACAGAGAGTATTCAACTAAAAAGGTTTCATCTACTTTGTAGGCAGAACATTCAAGGGAGTCATCACAATTTGATGCCTTTCATCTACTAATATTTTAAAGGAGGGAAATTACAGATATCTAAGAAAAATTTGGTACAAATAAATGTTACCCAATACAGAGCTATCTTCTTCTTCCCATTACATGCGAACTATTTCACTCACTGTAATGTTATGCGTCTTACCCATTCTTATTAGTATTGACAGAGAGTATTCAACTAAAAAGGGTTCATTGAGTTCATAGGAAAAAAATTCAAAGAGATTCATCAAAATTTGATGTCTTTCATCTTTTGATATTTTGAAGGAGATAAATGCCCACCTCTCATAAACAAGGTAGTTGTAAAATCAGACTTAATGATGGTTCTAGGCACAAGACTAGGAAATATGTTCCTAAGATATTCAAAAAGATGAACTCACTCATGAGACCTATTAGAAATATATGAGGTTTCGCGGTTTAACATTTAGGGATCATGATTCATGGTTCATGGTTTGGGGTTTAGGACCTTTAGGATTTAAAATTTAGGGGTTAAGGTTTATGGTTTATTGTTTAGGGATCATGGCTCAGGGTTTAGGGTGCATGGTTTAGGGTTTATGGCTCAGGGTTTGGGGTTCAGAGTTACATGTTTAAGGTGTAGGGGTTAGAGCTTAGGGCTTTGGATTTAGTGTTTATGGCTTAGGGCTCAGGGTTTAAGGTTTAGGGTTTAGGGCTCAAGGATTAGGGTGTAGGGTTCAAAGCTTAAGGTTTAGGGTTTATGGTTTAGGGATTAAGGAGTAGGGTTTAGGGTTCATGGTTCATGGTTTATCGCTTAAGGTTCAAGGTTCGGAGTTACTGGTTTAAGGTTTAGGGGTTAGAGCTTAGGGCTACGGATTTAACGTTTAGGGCTTAGGGCTTAGGGTTTAGGGTCTACGGTCTAGGGTTTAGGGTTCAGGGTTAATTGTTTAGGGTTTAGGATTTAGGATTTAATGTTTAGGGTTTAGGATTTATTATTTTTGTTTTAGGGTTTAGGGTTTAGGTCTCATGGTTGAGGGTTAAGGGTTTAGGTCAAAAAGTTCAGGGTTTAGGATTTACTGTTTAGGATTTAGGGCTTATGGTTTAGGGCTCATGGCTAAGGCTTTAAGTTTTAGGATTCAATGTTTAGGGTTTAGGGTTTAGGGTTTATGGGTTAGGGCTTATGGTTTAGGATTTAGTTTTAGGGTTTATGGTTTAACATTTAAGGCTCATGGTTCATGGTTTAGGGTTTAGGGCTTAAGGCTCAAGGTTTAGGATTTAGGGCGCATGTGTAAGGGCTGAATATTTGAGGATTAGGGTTTAGGGCTTAGGATTTAGGGTTTAAGGTTTATGGTTTAGGTTTTGGGGTTTAGGGATCATGGTTTAGGGTTTAGGGCCTCGGGTTTAGGGTTTATATTGTAGAATTTAAATGCTAAAAGATATAGGTTGAATGTTGAAATCCTGAAATGTATTGACCAAATTATACTATAAAAAATTATTGTCTAAACCATCACTAATGGAGCTATGAGACTAGTTCCATAAGATGCAGAGTGATCCTAATTTCTTATATTTACTAAAATAAATTTAAATGAAAAACTTATACTTAAATATTTATTTTTGTGAATAGAAGCTTACCAAAAGCATGTACAATGTTTATACTATAAAGAACACGTACGCATTATAGTGCATACACATTTTACATTTTCACTTTTTCCAAGCCATGCCTCAAGGCTTGGTATCCGGTTTGGATCCCCAAGCCCGAGGCAAGGACCTGCACAAACACAACAAACAACGTGTTTTTATAGGAAAAATGTAAAAATGCCACTTCCTCCACGATAAATCAACATAAAACAATTGATTCGTTTAAAAAACATTATACCACAACGTAGAGCAGAGTTTCTTCTTTATAAAAATATAGTTTTTCAAATTTTCTGACTAATATAAGGTTTTTATATTATTTATTTTTTAACTATGCCTTTTTATAACTATTTTTTAAAGTTTTAATATGTCTATCTTTCATCGTGTATATTCTTTTTGGTTCATCGAAATTAAAAAAAATTACACTAACACAAACTAGGCCTAATTATGTATATATTCAAAACAAAAATATAATTTTCTATATTTTTTGAGGTAGTTAGAGGGGGCAGGGTTGGAGCTTCATTATTTTTCAAAACATAATTTTTCTATACTAGAAAAATCATAAAAAAATAAAATAAAATTCAAAAAAATTCTAAAAAAAATTCTAGCACAAACTATATGCTCCTAGCTATCTTTCTACCAAAGGGTTTTAAAAACTACTAAATGGTGCTCAAAAAATGGTGGGGGGCACGAAAGTCACTCTTTATGTTTTTTTAACAAAAATAGGAGCACTTGTTGGTATTTTAGTTATTTGACCCACTTAAACTTATCAATTTTCAATAAAATTTAGTAGCTTAGAAACTAGACTCAAAATTCTATGATTCATGTTTACACAACATCATTCAATTTTGAGTGTAACTATTTCAAAAAACTCGTACAATTTGAATTTTTTTTATTTTTTAGAAAAATGCGTCCACTTAAGACCCCCTTTTGGCCCCCCCAACTTGGTGCACTTACCCATTATTTTGACTCCAAAACGCCCTCTTAATCCATCCCCACCATTTTCAAAACCTAATTCTTCTTAAAAAATATTTTTTTATGCTCAGTCACCCTTTTGGTACAAATCTAAGCAACAACAGTGACCCAGAATACCACATAGAGTAGTGAGGCTTATAATAAAAAATGATACATTTACCATGTAGAGGACTACGAGAGATTTCCATTGACAATTTTTTAAGCTCATAACTCCTCTCGAAACTCCAGGAGCCTTCAGATCAAAATCAATTTCTCCATTGAAGCTTACATTCCATGTACTTGTAGTGACCCGATCTTTCTCAGATGGATTGGAATGCCACAACCCTCCACATATTTCCTTGAAACTACCATCGATCTCTTCAATTATCCCCTACACAACCTCTAGATGAGTTGAACCCTTGCAGATAACTTCCAAAATATGTTTTCTCATTTCAATATGGATTAAAATATCCATTTTAGTGCTTCCGAGAGCACTTTTCGACCTCATAGCTCAATAGGCCCAGTCACCCTTTTGTCACAAAGAAGTAACAATAGTGACCCGGCATACCGTATAGAGTAATGAGGATTAGGATAAAAAACTGATGCATTTACCATATAGACGACTTTAAGAGTTTTCCATTGACTATTTGTTTAACTCCTAACTCCTCCCGGATCTCCCAGAACCTTCAAAACAAGATCACTTTCTCTATTAAGGCCTTCATTCCCCATACTCATAGTGAACCGGTCTTGCTCAAATGGATCCCAACACCAAATGTCTCCACATCTTTCCTTTAAATTACTATGAATCACTTCATTGTTCTTCTACACAACCTCCAAGTGAGTTGAACCATTGCAATTAGCTTATAAAGGATGTCCTTTTGCTGCAATATGGCTAAAAATAACAAATTTAGTGCTTTAGGGATCACATCTCCACATTAAAGCTTAGTATCACCATGAAATCTTCTTGGATCTATCCCCCTATACATGAAACATAATTTAAATCCATGTTAGTACATTCCTATCAACCAAAATGAGGATGACACCGACTTAAATCTCAAAGGGGTTGTATGAGTTGAAAGGTAGGTTGTAGGAAGGGTTCACAATGAACAGGAAAGGGGATTTCAGGTGGGGGTTTGGTTTTCAAGACCAAAATATTAAATTTTGGATGCTATACATTTATCATGACAATAATTAGCTCTAACTCAGGGACATAGACCGCAAGGGGTAATAAAGAACCTCAGACATCTCATGGAGGAGCATACGAGTTTGTCTAAACCATTGGGAAATAAAGCCACCATATTCAAAAACTAGTACAAGTAACCAACACAACCAGGGGAAAACCAAAATAAACCCATGATAGAAATGGGAAACGAACCAAGTGGAAAGGGAAACACACAAATGAAGGGGAAAATATGATACATGGTTGGGGACAACCAACCTATTTTCTTGTAGAGCTTCAAATGTTTCCCACTACGAGCTTACTCCAATGGGGTTCCATCAAGATATGCAAGGTAATAGAAATTTTCTCAAAAAAGTTCCTAATCTTGAAGGGACCGATCTAGAGAAAGTCAAATTTCACGTGGCTTCATTTAGGTTCTTGTCTCTTGTCCCAGAGTAGGACAAGATCTCCAATCCAAAAAAATTTGCCATGTGCCTTTTGATCAAACAACTTCTTCACTTTCGATTGGTGCTTCCTGAGAACATCCACTGCTACTTCTCTATCTTCATTCAATTTTTCCAAGTAGAATATTCTTTTGTCAAGAGCCTCAGTATACTCTTCGTCCTCTACTGCCTTCACCAATGGCAAGGCATACAACTCCAATGAAATAGAAATTTGGACCTTAATTCCAAATAAAAACTAAAAGGGAGAAGTGGCAACGACCTTCTTAGGTGTTATCCAATCAACCCACAGAGCATGATACAACTTTTTATGCTAATTCCTTTTATTAGCATTGACCATTTTCTGAATGTTGTTAACAATATTATTGTTACTATATTCCACTTGATCATTTACTTGCAGGTAGTAGTTAGTAGAATGTGATAGTAAAATGCCATAACTGTACAAAATTCAATTAGCTCAATAGATGAGAAACAAGTAGCATTATCAATTAATATCTTGTTTATAACTCCAAACCAAACGATGACATTATCTTTCAGGAAGTTGTACACCATCTCTGATTTGACATACCTAACCGGAATGGCCCACTTTGTAAAATAGTCCATGGGAGTAAAGACATACATATTACCCACTCGGGAATGAGGATTCAATACACCCACATAGTCCTAACCCCACTATTGGAATGGTTCTGCTATGAGCATCGACAAGAGTGGCATGACAACTAGTCTTGGCTTTCTCCAAATTGTTGGCATGGTTCACTGTTCTCTACGCATTTGTAGGCATCCTTGAAAAGAGTAGGCCAATAATATCCACCTCTAAAGATCTTAC
This sequence comes from Taxus chinensis, assembly GCA_019776745.2. Classification (NCBI taxonomy): domain Eukaryota; kingdom Viridiplantae; phylum Streptophyta; class Pinopsida; order Cupressales; family Taxaceae; genus Taxus; species Taxus chinensis. The sequence continues at coordinate 309,034,823 of CM034146.1, read as the reverse complement.
ATGTGCGGTTACCAATGTTGAGAAGTGCCCTCTGCATGCTTGATCATGGTATGCATTCAAAATTTGTTCAGGTTGTTGTTCCTCTTTAATGCACTTTAAGAAAGTGCCATCCAAACCTCTCTTGTATAACACAATCTCCCAAATGACATACTTTGTATCCCTAAACATATCATTTGTAGCATGGAAGGAAGCTTTTTGAGTGAAAGAGATATGGGAAGCATTGAATGGGAGATGAGCCTCAACAAGAGCTATGGCTGGACAGTGCCATTGGAGGCGATGATGCAGAGATGGAGCCACACCTTCAAAGTTTCCCAATGATGTCAGTAAAAACCCATGCTTAGGGCATGAAGAGACCAAAGGTGAGGAAGCGGCAACAGTCATTGCGAATTTCTCATGTTATTCTTTTCTCTCCTAGCGTTTTATATTAATATAATAAAAAATTTCTAGTATTATATTGTGGGGGTTTTACTATGTAATGGGAGAGTAATGTAAATTGATTTTAAATCAAAATATTTATTTTCCCGCTTAATCCATCCAAACATTTTTATACAAAATTTTGAGCCATAAGCTTTGCACATGAACCCATATAGTTTTTTTTGAAGCGCTATTTTTTGGGTCGTACGAGCTTCGACTACATATTTTAGGGGGCCTTGGCTCACCAAAAAACTCTTTACTTGTCTTATTGAAATTAGATAGATAGAAAGCCCATTATTCTCTTATTAAAGATAAATAGATAGGTAGGGATTCGATGTCACATCCACAATTACTCCAACAATTACAAATATAAGAATGAATTTTAAAGGCAACACCTTTGTTACAAATATTTATGTATGCAAACAAAGTAAAACATCTGTGTGACATCATCAATAAAAAACTTCAAAACACACTTTTATATTTCTATATGTGCATGCTATCAATGAGTTGCATGCATATTTCGTAGGGAAAAGACAAGATGTAGTGCCCATGGAGAAGTTTAAATGCAAGTAGAACTTGGAGCCCTAGGGGAGATGCACCAAAAGCTGAGTGGGTACTAGTAGCTGAGATGGTTATTAATGGAAATGAGTCAGGTAAATTAATTGAAATTGAAATATTTTAATAATATCCATGAAACCAAACACTCTATGGGACCAAGAGTTGAAACAAAGGGGCCCCACTCTAACACAACAATTGAACACAAGGGTTGCCCTATCAATCTTGTAAACTTTCAAACCCTTTTTGATGTTTGTATCATTTGTTGTGTATCTTGATAAAAAAAAAAATGGCGTCTTTTCAAGTCTTGCCTCCTCAAACAAATCAGCTAATTTGTCAACTCTCAATGTGTCTTCATATTTGATACAAATGTCACTATAGGATGCACACTCTATGATATAATGTCATTATATCTCCACACCCCCTTTGTTACAAAATAAACATATTCTCATTTCCCACTTTTACTTGAGTGTTGTCCCTCTACCGGTCTCACACCGAAAATGATGTGACTTAGTCCTCAATTGAGCCATCAACATATTCACCTTCCACTTGATTTCCACTCTTATATAAACTTTTTCATCATGTTCCCATATAGGATTGAACTCTTTGATATAATATGTTTTCATCCATCCAAGTTGCTCTGCCCACATGACTGTCTTAAACATTTTTCTTACATACTTTTTGATTTCCTCATTGCAGGGACAATCTTGCATACTACTGTCCCACTTGTTCTTCAACTTATTTTGTTTCATCCACTTATTTTTCCCTGTACTTAGCTCTTCTTCCCTCAGCATTGTGAAGAGAACAACGCTAAAAATTATAATACTTATAAGAGTTTAATATTTAAAATGTTTGGCTTCAACATTTGTGAACAAAACAGCAGACATTTTCAGGTACATGTATTCAATATAGATGCAATCATAACCACTATATGTCTCTTATGTGTAATTACAAGTGGATTCACATTCAAATAATGTGCAGAACTGTACAAACAAAGGTAAGTTGCAACTTGCGTCACTTTCTCATCTATTCAGTACAATATATGCCAAGCAATGCACTCACGGGAGCAATACTGTGCTGGCTGGGCAACATGACAGACTTGTATTCCATCAAAATTTCCAACCTAGAAGAAATTGTAGGCCTGCAAGACATGGGAAATACGGAACTGCATTTTAAATTTCTCATGAGACCCGTCATGACAGTCTTCTCCGATTAGAACTGCTTTCCCAATGCCATGTTACGATTCGTGAACCTGTTGCAGAACAGGTTTTCTGGGGGTGTATCAACTATGAGATAATCTCCCTCCCATTTGATAATCTTCTCGGTGTTCATAAGTTCAAGCCCTACAGATTCCAGAACGTGGGAAGGATCAGAATAAATCCTAGTCCTGAGACCTACTTCCTTGTAAACAATATTCACCACTGCAAATGCAAACAGATATGAGGGTGTGGGCTGCTGCATTGAGAAATTCTCTACAAGTCTTCCATATGCGGTCCATTAATGATCAGAGCATGCTCCTTTGGCTTCTCCACTGCAAGGAGGAGCTCTGCCCATGTGGGCAGCATTACAGAGCTCATTAGTTGGGGAATGCGGGACAGAATAAGGAATCCTTGCTCCGGGAGTATCCTGGCAGGGAAATATAGAGCGAGCATGGATTGACTGGCATTGGGTGTAAACATAAGGCAGTTTTTTTCTCTGCATTCTCTGATGGATTCAGTCATTGGAGGGCCGAAGCAGATTGATGGGTTTTGGAATTTACATTGAAGGAAATTTGATCAGTGAGAGTGATGTTGAGAAGGGTGTCTTTGAATGGGTTTGAAGTATCCAAAACAAAAGTTAAGGGTGGATAGTGTTGCATCTTGGACTCCACATATTTTAAGGCTTCTGGTGTCAGATAGAGATTGACAGTGTACGGCTTTTCTAGGGTGAGCAGAGCAGAATCATCAATTGTTCTGCTATCGAAATCAAAATAGAGTGACAAACTAACACGGGTACTCAGTGCGTGCTCAGAATCTGTGAAGGAATGAGAATCAGTGGGAGCTATTGCTGAAAAGAAAATTAACATATCAGAAGTTTAATCCCAGATTTTTCATATCAGAAGGCTAAGTGTTCGGGTCAGCATGGATCAACTCCTTTTCTACCACAATCTTTGGATGGGGACAATACCTTCTTCTCTAGGTTCCATGGGGCAATTGCAATGTTGGATCTCAGCTTCAATAAGCTCACTGGTCAAATCCTGCTCACTAGGGAATTTGACACAGTTTGAAAACTGTCATGCGTCAGATACTTCTCCGGGCCTTAGTAAGATTCTTACTGAAAATTTTATATATTGAGGAATTTGGGCCATGGTAGCTACAAGATAACATACTCTCCGCAGATATCCCAGTGTTTGATGGTAGTTGTCAGTTATCTATTCCTCTGGCAGGAATTTTTACTAAAGAGTCCTACTTAGATGCATTCATGCATTTTTTTTTTCATTTTTTTTTGTATATTTGGCGGTTTGCATCTTTGAATTTTATATAGAAAGATCAAAATTGCATTCCAAACCTGTCTCTTGATCCTTTCTTGTAGATTTAGCTCTCAATAGTTCTTGGAATAGTAGTTTTTTCTCAGATATATATTGATTGCTAGAATGTCAAGGGTCTAAAAAAATATGGTTTGGTGACTAGATGCTCAGAAACAGTGATTTACATGTTCTGTACCAAAAAATAGTAACCCAAAAAGAACTAGTATTTCTCTTAGTAAAAGAGGATGTCAATACTTACATGTAATTATGGCTAGGAATTCCATTCCCCTGTAAGAGCTTTGAACAGTATGCCTCTATATCTATCCCATTAGGATGGATAATTCCTGAGAGGTATATGAGATAAGCGGAAGTCAGAAGAGAGCAAGCTTATTGGGCTAGTTATTTTTATGGAGGTGGAGAATGTCCTAAGAAAGCTTCGCCTGGCATTTTCAGAAATCCCCATTCAGTTAAAATAGAACTTATAATTTCTTAAGAGAGAGCAGTTTTCCTATAATTATCATATCAGAAGTTTAATCCCATATTTCTCGTGTATTTTTTTTTGCGAATTTGCAGGAAATTTCTGCATCTCTTTTTCTATGCTACAGTCAATACAAAGAAAAATACAAATACATTAGATTCACAAAACAAAAGCGACCAGACTGCCCAACTTTTGGTGAAGCGATTTGCTTTAATGCACAGTTTTCCGCACATATCAATGGCCCATTAAGGACCTGGGTGCAGCACTAATGTACTCTATTCAACAGTTAATCATCCCAATAAAATCTAAACCAAGGAAAACAGGAACAGTCAAAGGGATGAATACTGTGAAGTTGTGGGGTCTTGGCCACGACTCTTGGGCAACTATCCACGTCGCAGGGGAAGTGACTTATATATATATGCAAAACTGAGATTCGCATGTAGATAAAACTAGCACTCAAATAAGTTTGCAAAACATTAGATGAGGAAGAGGGGTTATGAAGAAACTTGTTGATATTTCAAAAAATAATGTGTAGTCAATGAACAATTTTTTGAAGAAAACTTGTATGTGTTTGAATCTTGAACTCTACATATGTTAGATACTAAAAATGATCATTGTTAGTGCACATTCACAGCACCCCCAAAATGACCTATGGATCTACTTTTCTAAGGCAATGTCATTTGGTGTGAATGCACAACATTGAGCTTTCCCAAAGTGTGGGACCTTTGCAAATGGGGAAAGCTCTCCAGAGAAGGCTGGTTCCTCTTCCTAAACTACCTGCCACAAGCTATTCCAGTGCAGGCAAGCTAATCTAATCCTAATCTAACTATGCCAAGGAGACAGAGAGAGAAAAGAGGGAAAAATAGAGCCTACACTAAAACAGTGATACACCAGAGAAGGAAAGTGCTGAACATCTATCAAAACTGCTATGGAACAAGAAGAGATGAGCAATGGAAAGGATGGACAAGTGCATTACAAAACCAAGAATAAATTTCACACAAAAAATGTTCCAAAACTCCATGAACACAGCTCCAAAACCTGCAATGAACATTCAAACATGCACAAATATCTGCAATGAACAGAGGCAAGAAGAAGACAAGCAAAACGAGCAAGGATGGACAAATGCATCACAAAACACGTTTTTTATTGCTCCAGAAGTTTGCACAAAACATCATTTTATTGGTAAGAGGCAAAAAACGGCATTATAGAGCAAGGGAGGAGGTTCAAACTCCATTTTCGACCCTGGGGAAGAAAAGAAGGGAGAGGCAGAGAAGAATGATGAACAACCTTTACAAATGAGCCACATCTGGCTTTTAACGATGAAAAACAGAGTCCAGAAACGAGAAATGCGGGAAAGTTGAAATGAAGGTTCAACCACCGACATCAAAATGGCATGGGTACCCTTTAAAGTTCATTCCCCAAGATTTTCGACCATGCTGGAGAAGAATGGAAGCCATACTGCATTAAAAACTGGTGGTTGAATGTTGGTTATGCTTTTTTTCCCGTGCCAAAGGTGTTTTTCATTTTTCTCCCATCAAAATCAACCAAAAAACAAAATTAATATTCCATCGTGTAGAGGACTTCAATAGCTTTCCAATGATATAAAGAATGCGAAAATTCGAGCTCAGGATCGAAAGTTATGCCCCTCTGAATATTTCGGGCAAAAATCAAGTTGGCAGGCCGAAACTTTGAAAATTTTCTATTTTTTGAATTTGGAAAATGTCCCAAAAATTCCCCGCATCCCACCGCTCCTTTGCCACGTGGCACTTTCCCATTCGTTGATAGAAACACGGGCTCAAACCTCGCTTTTCCCCTTTGATTTTTTTATAGAGAAAAATTCCCAAATTTTCCCCGCGCTCCGCTGCTCTAGTGACACATGTCAGCTTCTGGTTGCTTGGCGAGGGCACACTTCTTTTTCTCCATTTGTACCTCTGTCACTTTGGCAAAAAACTAAAGTTTCCTCCGACCCCCGCCACTGTTATGGACATGTGTCGCATCCTCATTGATCGCTGGCCTTCCACAACTTTTTCTCCATCCTCCTCCGTGGGCCTGCGGGCCAAAATTTTCCCTTTGCGCCCTTTGCCCTCTTTGGAAAATTTTCCAACTTACCTCTGCCGGCCCTACCTCCGCTACCACGTGGCACCTTCTCATTGGCCACGGGCCTGTCAAGGGAAAATTTCCCCAAAACACTCCGTCGGGCCATAACTTTCAAAATATTTGGAGTTAGGAGGAAACTTTTACCTTTCTGGAAAGGGGAAGAAATATCATATCTGATGGAGCCATTTCAGAAACCCTTAAGTGCTTGAAATGTGTGAAAATTGAAGTTGAAACACAAGGAAGGGAAGAATGAAGGCAAGTTAGCCAAAATAAGTAGGGGGCTTGTTTTGGATAACAATTTGGTGACTCTCATGGGTCATTTTCCTACTAGATGAATGATCTGTGGCCTTTGAAACATCCATTGGGCATGGAGTCAAGCCTGATAAACTGATTCTAATATGAACTATGAAAATCTGACCTCTGAGCCACTTGGAAACCCACTGAAACTTGGAGCTGATCTTCACCAAAACCCACTAAAATGGATTGTGCAAGAGCAACACAACAACACCAAAAAACTATGTACAAAATTGGAAATCATACATACCCCAAGTGGGATATGCAGAGTGTGCACAAGCACTTCTTTTGCTGAAAGCAAACCTACCTACTCCACTCTAACTGGAAGCAAAGGTGAGCTAAACAAACTCTATAACTGGTTGTGCAAAATAACTTCATTTCTTCAAAATGGGCAGCCATGCAATTGATCTGGAGCTGATCATGGCTGTTAGGATGAGTGGAAAATCAACAAGAAGCTGGTCTTCTACCCATATCAGCAAGGTGTCAATTGAAAACAAGTTAGATACCTCTTTTAGTTGCTTTGCATTTGGATTGTAGAGGTATTGTAGCTGATCCTTGGTGCTTAGATGCTCATCCTCATGCTTAGAAGCAAACATGACTTGTCATGACTTCTCTTTTGGCTCCAATGAAGCCAAATACCTTATTGGGCAAGGTCTAATCCGTTTGATATGCCCATTGCTTTGATTTTCAACTCCAAAAATGGAGTCCTCTTGTAGACCTTCTTGGATGGATGATGTGGGAGAAGTGATGAAGTTCTTCTGTTGTTTTCCTTCTTCCTCCAATGAAGAACATGGAAGATTAATATCTTCCAATCTTAGCTCTAAAAGGCTGTTATAAAATGCAGGCTGCTGCAAATGAATGCTCCCCTTCATGGCAGCAGGTTCTTGTGTTTGGAATGTGGGTGATGAAGGAGAAAATGACATGATTTCATCCGGTTCCTCTTCATCAAAACAATCTTCCAAATCTGACAGATAAACTGCCTTATTGTTGTCCTGCTGCAAATGCTCAACCTCCCCGATGGTGTTCTTTTGATTTGTAACTTGATCACCATGGTTTCTTTCATCCTCCAACATTGAGTTTGAGAGATCAAACTCTTCTTCAACATTAGAAGTCGAGAGAGATGAAGTAGAAAGAAGAACTGAAGGTTCTTCTATAGCCTGCTTTGTGCTCAGAGCTTTTGGATCTGCACTTTTCTCCCCCACAGCTGGAATGTGCTCCTCTTCTTTTGGATTTGGAGCAGCTTCTCCTTCCTCTGATGCTTAAAGACAATCTTGCTCTTGATTGAACTCTTCCTCTAGCATGAATTTTGTCAAGTCAAACTCTTCAATTTATTGCTCTATAGGACGAGTTGGGGCTATAAGATCTCTTTGAGAGCTTTCCTCTTCCATGGCTGATTGTGCAACTTGAATTGGATCAACATCTTCTTCAAGTAGAGTGCCAACATGGACACTACATTCTGAGCAAATTGATTGATGATTTGCCTCTTCTTTTTGCTCTTCTTTTGCTGCAACAAAATCAGTCCTAACCACCACGTGTTCTTCAACCTTGGCCTCCTCTGTTGGTTTCACAATCAAAGGGATTTTTGTAATCCCGAATTCAAGAGCCAAGCTTACCAAACTTCTGATTTTTTCTTCTTTGTTTGGATCTTCTTCTTGCTGTCCTTCATGACTGATTTTTGCAATTTCTTCTTCCCCATGTATGGAATTGGGAATGCAAGAGGAGGGGTGGGTTGTAACTCAATTGATTTTGCAATTATTTTTTGTGGTGGAGGAGATGAAACTTCTTGTTTCCTTGGAGTGGAAGGTATTTCTTTTTGCTCTTGTGGAGGGGATTTGGATTTGGAAGAGAAGAGAGAAGAAAAATTGAGATGGGATGGAAGACTAGGGCTTTATAGCCATCCTTTTTAGTTTCATGTTGACTGATTGTAGGAAAACAAGGGATGCACAAATAATAAGAGATAATTGAGTACCTCCAATGGATGGTTATATGGGCTCCGGGTATATTTTATGCAGATATTGAAAGTTTTAGACCAAGACTCCATATGATTTCTTATGTTGTTGAGTGCAATTTGCTATTTGATTATAAGGATGGAGTTTTACTAATAAAACCATAAAGTGTATTGTGTAATGTCCAGGTGAGAAAGAGATTTTGTATTTTCTTAAATTATGATATGTTGTATGTACTGTAGGGTGAAGTATCTTATTTATTTCCATTTATATCCATGGAGTTCATGAAGAAAAGAATTGGTACTCATATATAAATCTAGAAAATCTAAACTTTAAGCTTTTTGGATCAACACGCGGTTGGAGATAGAACTATGATAAAAAGTGTCGGGCGGGAAAAATATGGATGCGATGATATTAGCAAGCACATCATAACTTTAGATGCTCTTGACATGTTGGACCGATAACCTATGTAATGCGTTATGTCGCTCCATAGCTAGAAGATAAGTGATGTATGAACAATTGTCGATAATTAAGACCCTCTAGTGGTTGGTCATATGAGTGGAAGGTAGATTCTATCTTTTGATCAAAGTTTTAGACTAAGACTCCATAGAAGGGCTTGCATTATTGACTGAAATTTTCTCTTTGATTTATAAGGAAGAATTTTTTACTAATAAAACCATCAAAGTGTCACATATAATGTCTAGGTGTGAATGAAATATCTTGTTTTCTTAATTTAATATATGATGTAATTACTATAGGTTAAATAAAATGGTTTCTTTCCAATTCTAGTTGTGGAATTTGTGAAGAAAAGAATTAGTAGTCATATATGAAGCCAAAAGTTTTAAACTTCATACAGGATGGATCTACACATGGTTGTAGAGAGAGCTAAAATGGGGAAAGGTGGCCACAAAAAAATGGTAGTAATGATATTAGAAAGCACATCACAAATTTTGATGTTATTGATATCATGGACCAACAACCTACATATACAAGTGATGTCACTCTATAGAAATTGAGTCCCTCCAGGGGGATGCATGAACAATCGTCAATATTTAAGCCCATATAATAGTTGGCCATATGATTAGAAGCTAGATTTTATGTACTAGTCAAAAGTGTCACACTAAGACTCCATACGATGTCTTACATTGTTGAATGCAAATTGCTCTTTGATTTACAAGGAATGATTTTCACTAATATAACAAATATAGTATAATGTGTAATGTCCACGTTTTGAACTTCATACGAGATGGATCTACACATGGTTGCAAAGAGAGTTAAGACAGAGAAAGGTGACCACAAAAAATGGTAGCAATGATATTAGAAAGCACATCACAACTTTCAATGCTATTGATATGTTGGACCAACCTACATACACATCGGATGCCACTCTATAACATTTGAGTCCCTCCAAGGGGATGCATGAACAATCATTAATATTTGAGTCCATCTAATGGTTGATCATATGATCAGAAGGTAGATTGTATCTACCGATCGAAAGTTTTAGACTAAGACTCCATACAATTACTTATGTTGTTAAATGAAAATTGTTCTTTGATTTATGAGGGATTATAATATAACAAAGAAAGTGTAACATGTAATGTCCATGTTTGAATGAGATACCTTGTTTTTAATTTAAGATGCAATGTACTTAATCTCTAGGTTGAAGCAACCGATTTCCTGCCATTTCTAGCCGTGGAATTTATGAAGAAAATAATCTATAGCCATACACAAATCAAAATGTCTTGAAATTCATGCTTGTTGGATCTACACAGTTGTAAGAAGGAACTATATCATAGAAACATGATGGCCAATTATAAACATTTACCTGTTACGCATCGTTCGTCATCATTCTCATTTATAGCGATGGCTCTCACTCCTCGTAGCCTGTAGGCTGAATAGTCACATCCAACAATGAACACCATGCTTGAAAATTTGAGACCATGGATTAGATAAAGATTGCCCCCTTTTCTCCTTACCACTAAGAAGATTACCATGCCTTGCTCTGAACAATTTCATAGTTGTAATGCCATTACCCAGCATGGGGTAACATTCTATAAGAGGGTCAATTGAAAGAGGCTCTTCGTGCTTCGTATTTTCATCATACAAACTATTTCTTAGGTGTACAATTATTTGCTGCAGTGTTTTCTCAACTCCAAAGCTCTGTCGCAATGCAAACTGGTGCCTGCCCACATCATTCTAAGTAGATTTACCCCTGAAATCATCCTGGGTACCAAAGTCATCACCTCGTTCGCTAAATATGGGAGTTTGGAGGAAAGGTTAAAGAATATTAGCGAAATAACTGAACAGGATATGGTCTCCTCAACTATATTGATTGCAGCTCACTCTAAGAGTGGACACGGTAAAGAAGCCTTGGGCTCATTTTATGAAATGCATCAAGCAATGATAGTATTTTACAAGCATGTTCCAGTTTGGCAGGTCTCAAAATGGGTAAGAAGATTTATGAAAATATAACAAAAAGTGGGTTTGCTGTTTAGATATTTTCGCTGGTCTTGTTAAAATGTATGCTGAATGTGGGTATATAGGGTATGGATGCTAAATGTTTGACAAAATGCCTAATGAGAAACATCTTCAAGGAATGTAATGATTTCTGGATATGCAAATGAAGCGTTGGACATGTTTAGGAAAATGCCTGAATAGAATATGCTTACATGGACTATAATGATTGCAAGATATGCTCAGAATGATTGTGGAAGAGGCACTAAAGCTATTTGAGGAAATGCTAGAGCATAATGATGTGTCATGGACTTGTAGGAGTGTTCCACTTCAAGTTTGCAAAACGTATCCAGAGAAATCAAGCTTGCAAAACCTGTAGCAAAGGTGAGAGGTACTTTATGCTATTCCTGTAAACATCTAGTTGTTCTGGTGTTCTGGATGCAACGTTTTTCATTCATTTTGTCTCCTTTTTCATTCACTTAGTTCTTTTCCAATTCGGACAATATGTGCACGGAAATAAAGGCGAGTGGGTGCATAGGCTAAGATGAATGCCTCGATCAAACAAATCCCCCTTCCTAAATAGATGTAAATGCCAATCTGATTCTTTCCTTATTGTGTGTTTTGTTATAGTTATGAAGGTAGCTTCTAAAAATGCCTAATGCTGCAAATCTGTAATGTATTATAGAGCTTGCTATGCTGCCAATTTTGAAATTGAAAAACTGACTCCTTGTACAATAGACAATGTTGGGATGCAATGAATTTTATTAAGTCATTGTTAGGATACAAGCAGTTCAGCAAGTCCAGTCAACTAAGAGATGTCTTTAAATTCTGTCCATCTCCATTCTCACAAAAAGAGAAAAATTGGGAAATGGAGCATACCGTGTTGAAGATGCCCGGTTGTTTGATTGATATATCGAGGTGAACAAACAGTACTCCTAAAGTCTAGGTGAAAATTCCTTGTATACTCGTAGTATTTTGATACGAGAACCTGAATCAGAGGCAGACAATTTATAGGTATCTATATCAAAAATCATATAAAAGAGAGCTTTCATTGGCTAGTATTAGCTAATTTATAGGTATTTAGTAATTGGTTTTAATGTTTTAAATGTGGATTTTAAACTGACTTAAAGAAAGGCATGGAGGAATCACTATGAATAGGTACCGCTAGAAGTCTTGGAGGTTGGAAATAGAATATAATCACAACAACTTTTCTCTGATCAGAACCTTAGGAATCATATTTCTTAACATGCATATCTGCAAAAAAATAGGTGATTGAAATAGCCAGCTATAAAGGTGAAGCCAACTCTTCGAGTAAGTAATCTCTGTCTTTCTGGGATCCTTTAGACAGTAGGGAGTGAATCCCAATAGGGAAGAGAATCATCTTATCAGGTAATTCAAAAGAGATTCAATAAATTAAAAAGATAGAACAGTTTATACATCCACAAAACATGACTGCCATCATATTCCAAAGAGATAATCCCCAATATCTAATGTTACCTAACTCTAATCAGGTATGGCTGGAATCCTCTAAAGTTCCAGGGTGCAAATACCACAAGGGAAAGAAATCACATTGTTGGGAAACCACAGACTATGCAGAAAGTTGAATAACAAAATTACAGTTTATAGAGATAGAGATAAATGAAATATATAAAATACCAAACATGCAAGAGACGAACACCAGATTTATGGGGTAAAACTCCTGAGTGCTTAGGGAAACATTCACGGTGGAAGATATCGAGCTTTTATTAACTCGAGATGAACAGATTACATGCGAGCGAACTCATTATGAGCAACTTTAGATCCCCACAAAAATATATACACCTAATTGGTGAAGTACAGCTAGGATTCCTCCTAAAAATAGAGTGGAAAAATGCCATTAGGATTTTTCTTCCTAAAAATAGAATTCGGTTGAATTCGTCTTTTTAGAAACACAAGATTGACTACTTATTTTTTGCTCCAGTGGCCGGAACCCCCACCAGGGGGGGATTCATAACATGTCGTCGTACCCCCTGGACCTCCTTGCGACATGAGTGGGGGGGCAAGCGCCCCCCCACACCCCCCTTTGGGAAGTGAGATACAAACCGCACCGAAAAAAGATCCAAAATTTAACTTTGTTGACACATATCTAACACAGATTAAATCACCTTAAGATAGATTATGGCTTTAGAAATCAAGTGATTATGTATAGGAAATGTGCCCATTCCAGAGTCTATGCCTCCCCTTATACTCAAACCTTGCATGACAAAATCATTATAAGTCAAGCTATCATCCTTTGCATTATTTCCTCATAAAAAACCAACAAAATCGGTCCAAAAGGCATATTCAAATGTAATAAACTATCAAGTTAAAAGGAGTCGTAAACTTAATATATGTTATCTTTTCAGTAATTGGTTCTTCAACATATTTTGGAATTGGGAAATAGAGAGGAATTATGATTCAAATCAAAGACAAAGCTTCTAATACCAGTACCAACTGGTATGTCCTGTGCTCCGTTACCATGCATATTACATGCAAAATTATATTTCCTCGGCATGATTAGTTTCAATTTTATCATAAATGGTAGGCATATACATTATCCGATTAAAAACGGATTATCTAGCAACATAGATATATATCATCATATATAAAACATAAACTGACTTCAATATAGCCCACTCTTCACCTCTGTCTGGTGTTCCTGATATAACATTATCTGCAAAAGCTGAATAGCTAGTTGCTGCTAAGCACATAACTAAATCTCACGCCTCTTGTAGTACTCGCTACAACGCTTGTAAAAAGTCCCGGTTCTCTGATTTTTTCACTTATTTGTGCCAATTATGCTTTACGAGTAGAGCCCTTTTTTTTTATGTATAGAGAAGGCCTTGTGATTTGTCTTCTAATCCTGAAATTCGATAATATTTCATGAAACCATACTGTGCAATCCTGCATGGAAAATTGATTATTCCATGAAACTGTATTGTTCTATCTTGCATAGATAAGTCACAAGTTCGTGTTTATGTTTGGCAAGGATAAAGTTCGGTTCAAGGAAAACTAGTCTTTAAGTTTGAACAAATTTTTTTCTATCATTTTTATTTTTTGAAAAAAAAAAATAAATATGTCAGAGGGACAGAGTGGAGAGTACGTTTTGTCCGCTACTTTCAGTTGTTATATGTATATATAACACACATTTGTAAAATAATGTACAATCGTATCAAAAACTCTGCATGTAAAATTTTTAGATAAAGTTAAGAGTTCATATTCGACAAGAGTAAAGTTCGGCAAAATTCAAACTTTTTTGATAAAATTCGGAAAACCTTGTGACATAGTTGCATAGGGAGTGCCTTATCTAGCCAGTCCGTTCCAAATTTCTGTGACGTGGCCGACCACACCCCATAGAGAGTTCTAGATAGGGGCCCCCTCTAGATAGATATGGTCAGTCGAGTTCCTCCAAGGAACTGACTATCCCTATCTAGAACTCTCTATGGGGTGGGGGCGCTCGATCGAGGTCGCCGACTATAGATTCTATAGCCGCCCTCGATTTTTGTATATCAAGGTTGGCCCCATATATCTAGAGGGCCACGAAATCATGCAAATAGGCCGAGCGGGAGGGCCCCATGGCGCCCCCTATTCAGATATGAGGCCCTAACTGCAGTTGGTCAGTGGAGGGTTTGCCCTCTTAGCTTGGAGGAGGGGTGGCCTTGGTTGGGGTAGAGAACCGTAAGCACAGTGGGGGTGGTCAAACTAGTAAAAATCATTTCTGTTAGTTTTCTTTTACCACCATTAGTCAAATTTCCATGTCATCGATGTTGCCAGCTATTCCCAACAGGGTCGTTCGCCAGACTACCAACCGTACAAAATTATCTTGTGAAATATAGTCTCAATTCTCCAAATAATGAACCGGCTTCAACCCAAAAAATATCTCCGTGCTTCATGTACAAATTGACACCGTAGGTAATGTGTTAATTCTTAACCCTAGATATAAAATTTAGGGGGCATAACGCCTATTTTAATTTATGATTAACAATCATAAACTTGAAAGAATGGAAATGTTTAAGGGTATATAATTTTAATGTTATTTTTATACAATTATATAATTAATAAGAATATTTTGTAATATATTATTAATTATATTTTGTAAAGTTGTGAAATTTTTTAATCATGTCAAAATACATTTTATTATTTAGTAATTGAGAGATGGTGGGTTAAAATGTTTGTAAATGTGTTCATATATGATCCAATCTTAAAGTTGACTACTACTTTATCATTAGTGAGAAGTGTTTTTTTTTTTTTTGAAAAATCAATAAAAAATTAATAATATCATAGATAATACTAGAGTACGGATCCTACTTTTTTTGGTACAAAGAAGTGTAGCTAGATTGAAACAATTTTAGCATATAATGGGATTTTTTTAAAAAAAATTAATGTTATTACTAATTGTGATATAATATTTACTCAAAATCCAAGAGAATCACTATGATTTGATATCTCCAAATATCTTTCAAATATATGTATTGCAAATATCCATACTAATAATAATCCCATTATATGATGATAAACCATTTAAATTGTACGTGAAATTTGAGGTCAATTTTCCACAAATAAAAGTTATATATACATGAAAATAGTGATGTGGAAATTAGTTTCATATTAAATGCAATATAACTAATTATATACATAGCAATTCACATTTAAATATATATGAATCAATAAAATCGTATTTAATTGTATAAAATGATATTGTTGACGTATAACTAATTGACAAGAGGATGTTTTAGAATAATATTTTATTTGTCGCGGTTTTTGGGACAATCGTTAAATAAAGATAGCACAATGTAGGTTAAAACAATAACGTGAAGCAGGCCTTCATAGTTTGCATGATATAAGAACTTTGACCAAAAACACATGTTTGACAAGAACATAGGGGTAAGTACGTTTATGAAATTATCGAAATTGTAGAGTATGATTACAGCAACTTATTCACATGATGAATCTTATTTGATAATAATGTGTTTTTTAATAACGTTTTTCAAAACCTTGCTCATTGTCATATAATTCTACATGGATATTTGGGAAACTAACCTCCTTCCTTGTGGCCTTAATGTAGCATAAGCATCTTGTGAAAAATGCAATTAAAATATTGTTGCATTTTGTTTCTATTCCAACTTATCATCCTATTTATACTCTTCGTGTTAAAATGACTACCATGATGAACACTTTGCATGAATTGTGAAATCGAATTAAAGTGTTCTGCCAAGGTTCTTAAAATTCATATAACATGGTCACTTCTGCATATATATTAGTTAATGTTTTGGCTTACGTCTTGCTTCCTTACCCTTTCCTAGAAGGTTTCAATGTTCTAAAGTTTGAATTATAAAATGGGAATGAAGATCCATCTCACCACCTTAGGTTATTTTATGTCTCTTTCTTTAGAATTTTCATGTGATGATCGATGATTGAACAAGCCTTTTACTTAGGAGTTTGTGTAGAAAAATATTACTACCATTACTATGTTATATATCATCAGTTCACCTAGCTAAGACATTACTGCCATTACTAATTTTTTGTTACAACATTATGCACAACACTCTCACATGGATATTATCTCTCACTAAGTTTCTCTAACTCGTCTTAATACTCATTCTTACCAAATTTCTTGTAGTGCTTGACCATCATAAGTTAATTTTCAAACAAATATGAGAGATACAATCATATACATCTATTGCAATTTTAAGAGAAAATAATTAATTTGTTTTAAAATCATCCCCTTGCCAAAATCTGATTTCAATCATTTAGAGAATATGATGTAGGAGCATTCGAGTTCACAAGTGATCCTGCATTACCCAAAAACACCTTAGAATTAGCCGGTAGAGATTTGTGTAGTTCCACACCACTGTTTTAGAAATTGCACAAAGATCCATTGCCTCAACCATTTTGTCTTATTCACACAATATTGTAAAGCTACGCAAGCTTGCCCAAAGTTTTGACACACTAGCTAACCCACAAAATACTAGACTTAGCTACATACATTTTTCCCACTTTGCTAACCATAAAGCCTTTTTGTCAAACATTTGTATGTAAGATTCCAAGACGCCATGTGTAGTGAAGATGCACATGTACCTTGTGTAGTGGAGTTATATACACATTATGGAGTAAATCCACACACCACTTGCAAAAACCTTTGATGCTTGATCAAAGCTACCAATGCATGCCTTAAGCCGTGATTTTTTTTCACATTTTTAGATGTCAGAAGAATCTATCAAGTACTATGTCTTGGAAGGACCACTCCCAGTGATTTAAATGATTAGATTTGCCTGTGCATAGATCTCTTGTAAAAATCAATATAATTGTAGAAGGAACACATGGGTCTTGATTCATTCTTCCCAATCATTGACCAATAAAACCATATGGTTTGAAGCCCATTTTGATAAAGAGGAACATTTTTGAGTAGATCAACAACCCAGAGACACTTAAGGGAATATCCTTTAGGAGATATTTATTCACATTGATATATTTACTCCCCCACAAGAGTACACATGAATCCTTTAGGGCGAATATTCATACATGTACGAATATTAGGATTATTGAAGTTTGAAATTGACGATTTTTTTCATTACTGTATGGTAGCAAGTTTGCCAAAATTCTATGGGTCATAAATAAATTTGACCATAATTTCACCTTACTATTTCCACTAAGGGCTGACCAATGTCGGTATATTTGCCATTATGTTATATATATGATTAACTCACCATAATGTAGTAATAAAATATAATTCCAAAGTTCGTTAATTTTGAGATTTGGATTCGAAGCCGAAGGTATTGTAATGCCCCCGTTCAATGTTCCTAGTCCCTGACCTGCAGATCCTGTTACTAATCCTGGGAGACTGGTGTGCGTGTGCTCTCATTGACCGTGGTTGACCTTGTCCAGGTCGCAGTGAAGATTTTTCACCTTCCCCCTCTCCTTCTTGCCCTTCGGGTCGTTGTCGACACCCCAAGCTGTGGACCCCGTAGCGTCGTGGACGGTTATATGGGTAAAGGAAAATTTGGTTCTCGGCTTTTCGAGTTTGTCGGGTCGTCGACATTAATAGGATAAATAATTATTATTATTATTTTAAGCCGTAAAATCGTAATAATAATGTTGGCAATAATATTATAATTTTATGGTCGATCTGTGCTTATTAATTGTATTACTCCTCGTTGTCGGGCGAATTTTAGTAATACGGTTAATAAAATTGTGTTATTATTACTATTATTAAATTTGTGTTATCATTATTAATAATTTGATGATCGTTACTGTGTGTTTATCATCGTTTTCTTCATTTTAGGCTTGTTTGTGTTTTTATCTGGTTAAAACAAACAAGCAAAAATAAAATAAAAGAGCTAAAATTTAAATTAATCGTTTTTGTGGGGGCGGATTAGGGCAAGTGAAGAAGGGCGGAAAAAGCCCCAAAATTATGCGCTAGGGTTTGGTCGCTGCATTTGGAATGGGCAGCTGGCTTGGGGCTCAGGTGTTGTGCACAAAAAAAAAAGAGTTTATTGAAGCGGCCTTGGAAACGTACATTCAAACACTGTGATTCAGGCAAGCCAGACTCCACAAAACGTTCAGCATGCGCCCAAGCCGCGCCACTCTCACCGTGTGGAAAATGGTGCAAAAACGAAGGCGTTTTTGGTCTGTTCTTGTTGCAATGCGGCCAGCACTCTTCCAACCCACGCCCAGGCCTGCGTGGGCTCTCTTCAAGGTCAAAAATGCCTTGGAACCTTGTCAGTTGTTGCAGTTGCAAGTGCCATAGTAGAGGCGTATGTAAAACGTGTATGCATGCGACCTGTTCGGCTAAATGTGTGGCAGAAATGCAGTGCCATGGACTGCAATGATTTCAGGTTTTGCACAAAATGGCTTTGTTGAAACTGCATTTGGAACCTTTCCAAACAAATGCATTTAGTGCCCCAGTTAAGCACATATACAAAATGTGAAGGCATAGTTTGACAAAATACCTGATAGATATGTGGCCTCCAGGGCTACAGTGATAGCGGGATAAACAAAAAAAAAATGGGTTTGTTAAAAAGGCGCTAAACTGTTTGATAAAATGCCTCAAAGAAATGTTGTCTCATGGAATGCCATGATGGCAGCATATGCACAACATGGATGTGATGAAAAGGCCTGTGATTTGCCTGACAGAATGCCTCAGAAAGATGTGGACTTATGGAACAAACCCTGACCATGTAAGCTTCATTTTTGTTTAATTGGCTTTTAGCCATGCATGTTCAGTGCATGAGGGTTGTAAATACTTCGTTGGCATGAGTGCCTCTTGTAGAATCATGCCGAAAATTAATCGTTATGTTGCTAGTTTTGATGAGCACATGAGAATGTGCAAAATGTGGAGGCATGCTTAAGGCATGTGAAGTGTTTGACTAAATGCCTTCAAAGATCTTGGTCTAATGGTTGCAAGATTTGAGGCTACACACAAAAGGAGGAAGATATCATCCTATCCAAACAACAACAATAAGAAACCCTTTGATCATGCTCAACAAGTGGTGGGTCGAATCCAGAAGACATGTATGTTAAATGGTGGAGCTGGGGATGCTTGTGGTCTAGTTGACGAAGTGCCAAGCAAGAGACTGAACCCAAGCCTGCGGCTTCGACCGACTTCGTTCTCCAGGCATGGTGCTGCTTTCCTTACCTCTCATAATTCTCGTGTGTTAGTTCTCTTTTGCAACTAATAGAATATTAAGTTATTAGATTTTTAATACAGCTAAATGTTTCTTCAACTCATTGCAAAACAATAAAGTGTCGTGTCGCAACTCTCGAAGCCATTATAACTCGCCTACTTTAAAACATGGACTATCACCCTCGCTTCGAGAGGGCCTAGAAAACTCTTACTCTTTTGATCGCTTTAACATCGTTTTATCGACCAGACAAATTTGACTCTCCATTGATTAAGTTGACCTTCTTCCTGCTTAAAATAGTTAAATTTTGCAATCTTCGGAGGCTCTCTAAGTACCCCGCGCAACTCTGAAAACGAGATGTGAAGTCTCATTCGTGTACCTTGGTATACGAGGAGTCGCCTTGATTTTTGGTTTGACCCGAAACGATCATATGACATCCTTTTGACGCTCTTATAGGAGCCCTGTAACACTGGTTTACAACAGTAGAAAGTCGTTAAAACTAGAAAGTTGGCTTTCGTTTTGGATCGCCATTTGAAACCTAGAAAAAGAAATCACTTCTCGTCTTCACAAACTTTTAGCGATTATGCTAGACAAATGCCTGGGACATTCAGTATAGGCAAGAGAACTTTTCGAGATAGTTTGGCGAAGCTGTTTTGTAGGCCTTCGGTCGTAGTTTGATGAGGTCAAACTGGTCCAATTTTGTCTTGTCGCTCCAGAAAACTTGTCGTTGTTTGAACATGGTTGTCTAGTTCTCAGTCCCGTTGACTCTGATGAATTCTCGTTACATAGGGGAACTAGTAGGAGATGTCTCATTGCGTGCTTCTCCATCTAACGTCAGTTATGGATGCGGTTTTCTGGGCGCTCGAGCTAACTTTTGTCATTTTACAACCGGGTGAACTACGACCAGTGACCCCGGAAAACTAGCCGCCAAACGCAAACCGTGTGCTCCTTTTCAATTCTGTCAGTTGCTATGAACTCCTGGTATATCTGGGGACACGTAGAAATTTAGTTGTGGTGTGCGTGTTCATTGGAAGATAACTTTTGGAAGCAGTTTCTTAGCCTCCGAGCCCGTTTTTGAACGTTTTATAACTAGTGAGAAAATGTAAAAATAGAAAACTATAGGACCCTTGAAAGGTTGCCAAATCACCCTAGAAACTTTTAACACACGTAAATAACTGTTTAAAACACTAAAATGAAACTTGTTATGTGTAGTGGAACTTGTGACAAAATGATGTTTTCTCTCTCTTCCTTTCTCTTTTTCTCTCCTGGGTTTATAAAATGTAGAAATATGAAATGCAAGGAATACATGTTTATAGACTTTTTATTTCGATTGGCAAATTGTAATTATTGTCTGATGTAAATGGAAAACTGAAAAATGACAATTATGATTGATTAGGGTGGATGCCATGCCAGCGAATTATCGCTGATATCATGCTCCCGTGGGTTTTGCAGGATGGATGAATGACAACGAAGAAGGCGATGTGAAATTTAATTATTATTTTTGTAACTTTTATAGGTCATTGTAAAATGAATAACTGTGTAATGTAGTCTCTTGTAACTGGAAAAAAATTATAAATGAGATTTGTTAACATGCATGATATGCTAGTTTTTTAAGGGTACTTATGGAATGTACTTCTAATCACCAGTTCAATTTGATTTTTAGTTGTGTGTGGCAAAAAGGTGTTTGGTTTATACTTAGTAAATTGAAGTTGAAGTTAATACATTAGAGTACCTTCTCAGTATTTAATAAATGATTAAATTAATTATAGGGTTACCTTCTTACCTTGCAAACACAATAATGAGTTTTAATGGGAACACTCAACCCTAATAAAATATTCGTGCATAACTTGCCTATATGTGTGATCCCTTCCTACCATTTAAGAAATTTAAAACCAAAGAACGACCTTAACCTTTGCACCTGATGAGACCTCATAGGTCAGGTAAACAAAACCTCTCGTTGGAGTTTACTGTCATAGTCTTTATGTCTATTGACATTGTCGTGAACCCATATTTTTGGAATGTTATGGTCCAACCTATCCGGAGTATGTCGTTTCCTTCTAGATTTGGCATTCGCGAGAAGAATGTACTCTCTTCAGGTCCGATACCAGGTTGAGTGTTGAAGACCGCCTTAGGAGTCACCTTATGAGTCCTTG
This sequence comes from Taxus chinensis, assembly GCA_019776745.2. Lineage (NCBI taxonomy): Eukaryota > Viridiplantae > Streptophyta > Pinopsida > Cupressales > Taxaceae > Taxus > Taxus chinensis. Next base: position 309,013,287 of record CM034146.1, on the reverse strand, counting down.
TTCGAAGGATCGACTAAGCGGTGCTACCTTGGTATCTATCAAAATAAAATCTTGGCATTCTCTTGAATGTGGTTTAGTATAATTTTGTCCACTTGCCTTAAAATCACATGTAGTAGAGGCATAGATCACTTGTGTTCATGTGTAGTTTATTATGCTCCTAGCCTTGTACTTCTTTAACATGTCAGACAAATGCTTTTGTGTCTCCTTGTTTCGAGACAATGCTATGAACGAGACCATAGTGCGATGTATAAGCATATCCTAAGATGAGAACGAGATTGGAGATTAGGATCAAGGTCACTCATGAAGTCCTTAAAACTTAATTAAACATAATCAAGTGTTTCAAAGAATATAAGTCACCTTGGTGCGACCAAATTATGAGAAAACAAAAGATACGTATACCTAGCTATATATAACTCTTATAGGAATTCAAGAAGTTTTCAAATTATAATAGCAATGGTAGAGAAATAAATATAGTGTGAATCGAGAAATATTTTGGTGAAAAGCTGCCCTGTGTCTAAATCTCCGTCAAATCCTTGATTTTGTTCTGGACATCACGTCACTTTCGCTTGAGTGTAAGGGTAAGACTGCAGCCATTAAATAAACGTTTGACAAAATCTTAACATAAGAATGAGAGAATTAGAATCTTGTAGGCATTTTGAAATATGGAAAAATACTTATGTAAGTTCTGAAGATTGTCATAAGGGTAAGGAGCAAATTAAATGGTTGAACAATAAGTGAACTGGGAAACGAATTTTTAGGACATGTAGGTGGAAAAAGGGAGAAAATCATGCTTACCTAATAAGGATCTTGGGAAGTTAGCCGTAACTAAAATACATTTAAAGTAATGATTTGTCGTGGGATTGTCGTTCCTAAAGTCACGTTTCTTATGGTTGGGTCTTTGCTAGTATTCGTTTGTTGGGAAGAGTGTGGTATCGACATGTTGATGTCGTCTACATGTGTCTATGTGAGTCGATGACTTATGTGATTGTCGCATGTGTGTCGAGTTCTATACTTGGAGCCCTTACTGTGTTGTGTGTCGTGAGCAATGTAAGTCAAAAAAAATTATGCTGGTATTTTACTGTTGTATTTAGGTGCGCAAAATGTGGGCACTACAGGTATAAGCAAAATAGGTAAGCGATAAAGTGTGAATTGTCAAGGCATTATGTAGAACCGTTATCAGACGACAACCTAAATACATGATGTCGCACGATAAAAATGCTTGTACATCGTCAGAAGACCTAGCGAAATTCATGTTACCGGATGGTAACCTGAATCTAAGTCATCGTTCGGTGGTGTGAATGTATACATTTGAACGGTAGCCTGATAGCGTGTCCACATAACCCTGTTCAGATGGACGGGAACACATATACGTAGACGTTCGACAACTTGGGAAAAAGTCGCATTCACCCCCATCCCGAAACCTCCTTTCCTAGATTTTCCAACAATACGAATACATTTTTCGAAACATTCGCCACCCATCCTATAATAATTTTTTGGATGGGGGGCCTTAAAATGAACCCTGATAAGACAGAGACAACTTATTATGGCATATTGTCTATTTAGGAGCTTATTGGTAGTTTGTCCTAGAGGCATTCAGGTGACTTCCAAATTAAGGCATTTTAGTTTCTCAAAATCTTAACAAAGGTTGCAAGATTAGGATATGTCTAGAATCTGAGTTCTTAGTAGAATTATTGAGTCTTGTGATTGTAATGGCTACATGTTCTTGATTATGTAATCTCTTTCCTTACATGAATAGAATAATATGTCATTTTTTTTGTTTAATAGTTGTTCTTGGGGTCTTGCTTTGATGATATCTAACTTTGACAAGTGGTTGCATGGTTTTAGGCATCCCTTCACTAGCAACCCTAACTTTGAATGCATCAGGAAAAAAATTACTTGTTGCATTCATTAAAAGTGATAAGGGTTGAGGGACTTGCATCACATAAGATATATCACACAATCAAGGTTGGTTACGACTCAAATGAATAAGTTGCCAACTGATGCAACAAATAGAGTATATAGTAGACTACTAAGTGCAAAAAAATTGAAGTAGAGACATAAAGGTCTTGAATACTAAATAACATATATTTACAATAATACTTAAAAGCCATATATGACATTTGCAATCTAACAAACTGACATAGATACTCTAATTTTACTTAATTGTCCACTAGAATAGTTTTCCTGAGATTTTCCTTGTCATGTTGTTTTAAGCTCTACATGTACACTATATGTCCTCCTTGTTCTTTTTTTCTTGGCTCCATTCCTTAAAATATTGCATTTGTGTGCTCCCTATGTCATTCTAAAAATCTATATGGCATTCCAAGCCAATCCACTAGTCTCTCCATCCCTTCTCTCATGTCGGGTTGGTTTAATCAATAGGTAACATGTAGTTCCATTAAGTTCCTTGTGTCCCAATCCATTTGGCACTCATTTTGTTTCTTATAAAATTTAAAACAATTATATGCCTTTAAAATATTTTTTGTAACAACAAGACTTTAAATATGATGTGATCAGTGCCATTAAAATTTTCTTAGAGATAGCTCTGTAACAAGTCAAAACTTGAGCTCTTTCGTGCCCTAGATCAAAAGTTATGGTTGTTTGACGCTACACTATCTTTCCTTCGATGTGCATAATTAGATTGGGACTCACCATATTTAACATCATGTCATTAGGATCCTCTACAAGATTGAACCAGGTGTTGAATTTACAAGGATTCACATTGACTTTTTAGGTTGACCTATGACAAAAAAAATGGGCCCTATAATTTTTTGCTCCAAAAGACTCATGATTGTGTTGAGTTGTGGAGCTCAATTACTTCATTTTAGCATGCAATTGGAACTTGCTGGAAAACACAGTAACCGACATCGGTTAAGGGCAGACCGACATTGGTAAGGGAAGATCGACATCAGTCAAGGGCAAGTAGGAATCGGCGACGGTTAGGCAGAATCGACGTAGGTTACCTGTGCGACGAAGTTTTAATTAACTCTCGAGAATTATATCTATTTTTAGCATTAAAATAGATTTATTAATTGTAATTACATGGCTAAGTGCCATAAGGCTAAAAAGGACTATATGAAGTTAAAGTTAGGGTTTAGAAGTAAGTGTGTGGATCATAATTACAAGATAATTATGTGAGAGAGAATTCTTGGTGAAAAAGGAAAAAAACTTAAAGAAAGTACTGAACATCTGAGAGGTGTGGAAGATTGTAAATCTTCATTGTATATTTTGTCAAAGCTTTGGATAATAGATTGGTTTGTTTCTTGGTGGGCGTAGCTCACACTGGGTGAACCACGTTAAATTTGGTGTTGATTTATGTCTCTTGTTTTGTATATTTCTTTTGGTAGAATATCTTTTTTTATTTGCATGTATGCTTAGATCTAATATATTGTCTGTACAACCGGTGTGTTAACCCCAACAGATTGGGATACTTGTCACAAACATAGTGAAATGTGCTTCTAAATACACACCTTACTACCACGTAATTACTTCAACAACTCTAAAGTTCTTATTTATTAAAAGCATTAATCCCATATTCACTATTCAAGTTAATCTATGATAATATATATACTCAATATACCATGATGGTATGTCCATAGAGGTGTCATTATGATTACCATAATGTGTGATTAACTAGAATGAGCACATTTGAAATTTATTTTACAATTCTAAAACCTTCATTTATTCAAATATTTAATTGTGCTTTCATTAGTAGTCTTGGTATGTGGTTGATATATAAACCCTACGTACCACTACCAATGAAATATTTATTCTAGCTCATGCCCATGAGGTGATGCTAGGGGAAAGGGGCTAATAGGTGAACATAGTCCAATAGTTGACGTGACTATTAATCACACAATACCCAATAGTTGTCATAGTACTATGTAGTAGTTATTTATTTTTGACATAATAATTCTTTAGAGTAGCCAATCACATCATGACATGTAAGACCTCTCACCGATGTACAAGTATACAAAATTCAAAGTTCAAACATTTTCACCCATATTCAAGTATTGGTTTCCACCATGGTTGTAGTGTGACTCCAATTTATTATTTTAAATCAATTGAAAATATGGTTTTCCCTCCAACTGAACATTCCAAAGAAAAAATATAAACTAACAAAAATCTGAACTACATATTAGTGAAAAAATCATAATCTCGTGTGATAAACAATTGATTTTGTGGACCCATTAACTTAGGGTGTACCCTTAATAGCCCTTCTCCCCTAGTTACCTTTTTGTATCTTTTGTATTACTTTTAAACAAGGATAAGATAATGGTTCAACCAATCATATGTGAGAAGAGATGACACAGTCACTTTTTTGTACTTTTATACTAAAAAATGAGGATAATATTATGATTCAACCATTAGAATTATGCTACTAAATTCATGGTGCATCATTAAGTCATGCTTCAACATAACACATTTTAAACTTCAAAATTATTTAGTATCGGCCAAGTTTGATGGTTGTTTACACATTTTTGTGTTTATATCCATAAAAATGCTTTCAAAACTTTGAGATAACCGTCCCTTTCAATTTACAAACTTAAACTAAGACTGTTGCTTTCAGATACATCTATATACACGTTATATTGATATATAATCATATGTTAAAATAAAAGAAACCTAAACTTTTTTATTTGCATATAATATTATTGTCGTGCATAATTTGAAGGGAAATAGTAAAAAATTGTTTTTTTCGATGAACATAGATGGCCATCAAATTTAAACCTCAAATATAGAAAACCAATCTATTGAAAGAAAAATAAAAATAAAAAAAAATCATGAAAACTACAATACAAAAAATATGTTTTTTTAATGCTCACAACCAATAAATTAATACTTTTGGAAATTTAAAAAATGTTTTCTTAAAATACTGATCTAATTTTGAAATTTGTAGTAAAAAAAGTTTACAATAAACTATATTCTAATTGTTCATTAATTTATAATAATAACACAAAACCAAAATGCCCCATTCATTTTTTATTTAGCGAAGAGATGCAAAGAACAACTACAACAATCAAAGGTGCCAGATTGATATTAATAACTTAAATTTGGCAAATGCCAAAGCCTTGATCATTTAGTGGTGAGAAGAAATAGGTTCTCTGAGGGCTTGGGAAGATATATTCATGAAGGTAAAGAAGTTGTATGTACATTATTATGGCTCACCACTCTTAGATTGAAGCAAAAAACTACATTCAAAATAGTAGGGTAGGGTTGTTTTTGCACCAAATAATCAAAACAGAAGGGTAGGGTTGTTTTCCCACCAAATAAGGCCAAATTGCCATCCTGAATGAGTTAATCCAATGACTGCATCGACTGTGTATAAAATGTTAAAAGGAAAAGGATAAAATCCATAAACGTAATTACTAGAAGTGGACATTTACTGATTTACTTACTTTGAGAGTGACAGAAGATGGTTTTTAGTGAGCACCATTGCCACTTGTAGAATACCAATGAAAATGATAAGGGTATAGAGGAATATCAAAAGAGGGCAGAAAGTATTGTCGAAAGAGATTTAAGGAGGGATATTGGACTTTAAAAAATAGGCGGGATATTGGAATTTTGAAAACCTGGAAAAAGTATTGAGTTGATCGATATGTGTTCAACATGTTAGGCCTCCTATAGAAAATTAATAGCACGAAGGAGTTTGAATGTGGGATGACTAGACAAGGGATTAAGGGAGAGGAGCTAATAGTGGAGCATGGACCAATAATGGTGAGGGTAGTTGTAAAGTCAAGGACTAGTACATGTACATTTGTCACTTAAAATTTGAGAAAAAAGTAGCCAATAAAATTAGTCACATCAAACAATCACCCAATCACCCAATAAAATGGAGGAAAGTTAATTATGTTAATATCATCCCAACAAGTCTAACTCTTGCGTGGTAGTTGAATTTGAACGTGCCGGCTAGATACATTCGGTCGTTGCATAGTGTTTTAACATCTTTGTTATAGATGCCGAGAAGGCCACAAATAAAGATTGGGGTCATTTACGGGTGAACCTTAGCAACAAAAAACAAACGCTATCAAGGGCACACAAAGAGTAAAAAGGAAAGAAACCTGTGAGAGAAGTTCATGGAAGCCGGGTCATGATAAACCCACCAAACAAAGATTCTTGTTGTTTGCTTCTTGAGGAATTGAAATCTCAGGATGACAATGGCAGATTTAATTTTGCATTGATATACTTGATGTAAAGCTCCTATGATCGTTCTTGCATATATTTGAAATTTTATATATTAGGCACTAGCCTATGTATGTTTTGTGTTTCTTTATATTGGAAGTTGATTTCCTTTTCCCTCGAGAAAAAGGTCTCCATCACATAATTTTGTAAATTACATTGATAGAGGCTACAATGTCAGTAATGAATCTATGGTATGTTTCCTTGTGAAGAGAGGAGTGCCAACATGCAAATATTTGATTCACTGCTCTATAGTTTGTAGACACCCTAAAACCGGCATACTGATTTTAACCATAAATTTCACAAATAACACAGATTCGCGTCTTCAACTATTAATTAACAACCATCCGTTAATTAATTAATTTTCTCTTCTCATATATTAATTAACTTCATTTTGTTAATTAACATTCTCTTTGCTTATTGATTAATAACTCATTATTAATTAATTAATTTACTCTCGCCCTTATTTAATTAATGATTATTTCATTAATGAAATCCCCCTCTCAATAACGACAACAAGCAATACTATCCATGAAGTGTAGGATAATCTTGTTTACAAATAAATTACAAATGATAAAGGCTAGAATATCACTAATGAATCTATGGCATGTTTCCTTGTAGGAGAAAGAAGAGAGGAGTGCTAGCATGCAAATATTTGATCGATTGTTCTAGAGTTTGTAGACACCCTAAAACTGTCGTACTAATTTTAACCGTAAATTGCACAAATAACACTAATTCTTGTCTTCAACTATTGATTAACAACCCTCTGTTAATTAATTAATTTTCTCCTCTTGGATACTAATTAACGCCATTTTTTTAATCAACATCCTCTTTGTTTATTGCTTAATAACTCATTATTGATTTATTAATTTCCTCTCACCCTTATTTAATTAATGATTTTTTCATTAATTAAATCCCGCTTTCAATGGCGACAACGAGCAATATTGTCCATGAAATGCAGGATAATCTTGTTTACAGGTAAATTACAATGCTAGACGCTAGAATGTCACTAATGAATCTATGGTATGTTTCCTTGTAGGAGAAAGAAGAGAGGAGTGCTAGCATGCAAACATTTGATGGATTGTTCTAGAGTTTGTAGACAACCTAAAACCGTTGTACTGATTTTAACCGTAAATTGTACAAATAACATTAATTCTCGTCTTCGACTACTGAATAACAACCCTCTGTTAATTAACTAAATTTTCCCTCTCGGATACTAATTAACGTCATTTTGTTAATTAACACTCTCTTTGCTTATTGATTAATAAATCATTATTAATTAACTAATTTCCTCTCGCCCTTATTTAATTAATGATTTTTCCATTAATTAAATCATGCTCTCGATCATCTTTAAATTTTGTTAAATTCTTTTAAAATAATTACCAAATAGCTTCCACAAACTAATCTACGCATATTAATTAATCTTTGATTGATTAATTAAGTTCTATTTCTTTCCATCTAATTTTAATAGAGTATTACTTCTAATTAATTACTCCCAATTCGACTTAATTAAATTTAATTGTACATCTCCATTATTCAACATTTGCTACAAGTTGCACTTTTATGAAAAAGGAAAGCTATAAAAGTAACTCTCTATCTTTTTCTTAAAACACGTCTGATTCTCATGGTAAGCATTTCTACTTGTGAAAAGTTCAAGGCAAAAATGAGAAGAAACCCCTTTAAGTTGAAAAACAAAGAGGAGATCCAAATATGAATCACGCCATTTTGAATGGACCTTGCTTCTCACTGAAACCCCTCTTTTAAACAATTGCTCTTATTTTGTATTCAGTTTGTCAAGAATATCCATAATGCTTGATACAAATCAAAACTTTCATGGGAGACGTTTGAGCTTTCATTTGCTTTTAAATGTTTTTTCTTTTCCTTGTAAATATTTTCATCTTAATGTTTTATGCATCCTTAAAAATGTTTAATCTTGAATGAAGTTTTAGGTGTAAGTTGCGTTCATTTTTTAGATTAAACTATGTTTTAAGAAAGTATATTTTTTGAATCACGACCATGAGGATGACGCTTCATGCCGATCTTAGAAGAGTTCATGTTTGATGACAAGGCAAACAATATTTATGTAATTGTTAAACACCTAATTAATTAGTAATAATTTTACCTTCACGCACTACAACATAATAGTTGATTGGTTGCGAGGTAAGTATGTTTACTTCTTGAATCTCCCTCTCCTCTTTTATGACTTTAAAAAAAAATACAATTTTCTTTAAACAAGAATTATTATTCCAAGTCGAATATATTTTTTTGATTGAAAAGCATAACCATATATTAAAGATGACATAAGAAGTACAATGCTAATCATACAAAATCAGGTGGAAAAGATCACACCCCATAAGCAGGATCAAAGTGTAAAACAGAAGTGTAGAGAACCAAATAAAACTCCAAACATGGAGCTAGGCAGTGGCAACAAACATGGAAGATGGTGGCAGTGGCGGTGGGCTCTTTGGACGGTCACCCCAACCACCAAGAGTAGTGTCGGGGGTGTCATCAGGCTGCTCCAAGCCGTCTATCTGCTGCTGCTCCTCATTACCCCGCCGGGAGGGCGAGATAGCCAAAGAGAGCCGTGGAAACTTTGATTGGTCAAGCGCCTGCCACCCAGAACCACCACTGCCAGAGCCTAGCTGACCAAATACCCGGTAGCGAGCGAAGTCCAAGATGGAGGTGGAGAAGGGACCCACTGGTGAGGAGAGGCGCTACGCCGCCCACGAGCCGAACCCCGGTCAAAATTGCGCTGCCCATGGGAAAGCGAGCGACAACCTTGCGAGCAGGAGCGGCGACGAGGGGAATCTAGCGGAACGTGACTAACAGCACAAGGGGACTCCCCCAATGGTCCTGCGCCTAGATCTGAAGTGAAACATTGGAGATGATAGCAAACTTGTTAGAAATAGCAAAAATTCTATCCACTGTCTCCTTATTAAAAATAGCAGCATTTCTAGATTTCCAACAATGGTCAGCAGTCTGAGAGATTCTCTCTTCATCGTTCCATCTGGCAAGGTTGTCCTCTTGTTCTTGCTGCTGAAGGTCTAAGCTACTTGCTTGCTAATGTTGGTTAAAGGTATTCAACTACCTTCCTCACCTAAGCAGTTGATTAATGGCCATTTTGCAGATGACACTTTTCTCACTCTGGCTGAAACAAAGGCCTCTGTCAAGTCGAATATATTTTTCTATGATTTTAATAAATCTTCATAATATCTCGCAAAAAGTGTGAATAGGTGACTTGGAAAAGATAATTATGATATAAGAAAACATTTCACAACCAATGGGCAAGTAAATCAAGATTTGATTAACATTGGACTGAATGGGTAATGAACTACGTAGCTTTTATGTGTGTATAAAGTTCTCACTAATGGGATCCCATGGTGCTACTGAAAGTAAACTAATTGTTTTAGGTATTTAAAGGGTTTATAAGAATTTAATTTATATTATAGTTTTTCGTGGGTTTTTTATAACATCATTTTCTCAAGGACCTAAATGCAACTCATTCAGCTCCAATATCCATGTTTATCTCGTTAGGAGAAAAGTTTCATGGATTGCCATATGTTTTTTATTATTATTAATGACAAGGTTAATGTACGATTAAGTATGATATTTTTGATAATGTGTATTTGAAAATTTCTCGTAGTTATAGTGTGTTTTTGTGAATATTTAGCTAGGTAATGGCTTGGGTGTTTGCACATTATTTTGAAAAATAAAATAAAATTGAATTTGTAGGTATGGTAACATGTTGGAAAGAAAGAAGAAGACAAACAACAATCAATCTAATGTTTAAATAGTTAAATCCATTTAAAGATTTTTATTATGAAAATATTTATGAATTTTGACGTAATATTGATTTGAATTAAGATTTAAACAAAGATATATAAATGATGGGGTTTGAAATAGAAGTAGAAACTACTAATTAAGTTGAGAGTCATTCCCACAATAGTAGCCAAGTTTGTAATGGAGTGAGTTGTTCACTTGTATTCTCAACATTAAATTCGACGTCTATGTGATCGTCACATCATTGTTCATCCATAAATTTGATTTCCATTGGATTGTCATTCAAATATTTTTTTCTCTATATTAATGTTAAGGCCCTTTTTTATTGAACATTTTTTTTAGACTGACACAATCTCACAATGAAATAATTCTATTTACCACAAATCAATGGAAAATTGGGAGATAATTTAATGAAGTTATTGATTAAAGTGGTAGGTGAAAAATCTAAATTAAGAGCCTTAGATATATCAATGTTTTTCACACACACACACACACACACACACACACACACACACACACACATACTTTTTTTGTATATTTAACTAACATAGTTAGATAGTCGCCTCAAGATTGATCTCTTGGTGTATTTAAAATAGATGTGTTTAAGATATCTATACTAGTTGTAAAGAGGAAAAACATAAATTGAATAGAGTTTATAGAGTAGGGTGGGGAAATCATATACATGGTTGGAATTTTTTTTATTTATGAGGATAAAATTTTTATAAAGTGTGAATTGTGTGAAACCTATGGAGTAACAGGGCCATGGGAACTTGGCAATGGTTGTGCCAGCATGCAAAAAGATGTAATTGTAACTTGTGAGAAATCTAATATTTATAAACTATCACGTGTAAAATGGGTACGTGATAAACAAAAAAAAAGGAGAAATAAAATAATCAAAACCATGAATTTGTCAACCGTTTAGTCCATTGGTGAAGTTCTTTGGCTCACATAGAGCCCCCTAGGGATCAAATCTTGTTGAATGTGAAGGCCTCCGACACCTTGACACATGCAGTCAAGTAGTTGAGGCTAGGATTGTGCACTATGTGACTTTAACAACGTGGATTTCCTTTACTCATAGATGTTTAGTTGAAGATACTCACTAGTTTAGTTTGTAGGCCTATTCATATTGTACTTTTGCTATATGTTTCCTCTGAAATGTGGGCAGAGGTGCTAAGAATCTATGTAACCCAGCTCCCAGTTGCAATGCTTTGACATTCAATAAAAAACCCATGAAATTGACTATTGGATTTCAAATTATAATTTATCTTTCACCTGCTTACGAATCTCTTTGTTCACTAGTCATTTCATTAGATACATCGATTATGGAAAAGAATAAAAACTCATTAGTAAATACAAACCGAAAGGTAGCCCTTCAATTTATTTTTCTATATCTAAATATCAAGTGAAGAGACATAAATCTTAAAGATGATTGAGTCTTTACATATCTTTCATGTTAGATGAAATCACTAATTGTAGTTTAGATACATATCTTGTTGTTTATGCAACATTGTTGGATTCACAAGGATTGAGGTTGTCAATCTCTCAATTCATTAAGCTTATTTAGTATTAGTGATGGAAAGGGAAGAACAATTTATTGATCCACTAAAAGATTGAAGTTCAATGAAATAAGGATTCCACATAAAAATTTGATCGTTGTTTTTATAGATGATGCTTTTTCTATAATGGGAAATGAAAATGGAATTATGACTTTGTAAAAAAAAGTGTCAAATTTAATAATTGTTCATTTTCTTGCACATTGTGAGGCATTAATTGCATCAAATGCTTGTAATGCAATATACAAAAGGTGAAACAACAATGAAGGCCCCCTCTAAAACCACTAATCACAAAAAATTTAATTAGGCCTTTATTTCATGTATATTTGTTTTATATCCCTTTTCGCTATAACTAGACAATTGACTTTCAATCAATAAATGTTAAATCACAGTAGGTATATATATCCCCTAAACGTCCAATCGATAGCCAAAATTGATATATAATATTTATTTCCCTCTAAACTTTCCCAATACTGACATGTTATTCAATAGATTTTTACTAAATTATTGAAATTTTACGGGCAATATATGATAACAATAATATTTTGATTCTCGTGCATATTGCTCCTCCTGATTGGGAACAATATTGTGGTTCCTTTCTTGATTTCTTTCCAAATTAACCTTCTCATTACTGATGTTACTAATTTCTATTCCATTTTTTGTGGCCAACATAGTTTAATATCCAATATGATACAATTCTTCCATTTTCGGGGTTTGTCCAATCATTTAGCATCCAATGCAACAAAATTCTTCCATTTTCCATTGTTTGCTCAGTAATTTAGCATCCAATGCGATAGAATTCTTCCTTTTCCATGGCTTGTCTGGTCGTTTAACATCTAATGTGATAGAATTCATTGGCTATTTTGACATGTCCAAGAATTTAACATCTAATGTAATATGATCCTTCCTTTTTCATGGCCTACATGGGTATTTAACATCTAATTTATCTTCATATATAACTACATCTTCATAAGTAAACTCACATTTAGGTGGTAATCGGTAGAGCTCTGTAGCCAACATTGATAAACCTACTCATCTTGCAATAAACAAAGGCATAAGTTATGTTATGTTTCCTTAGTATTTGATATAATTGTAATAATTCATAAACACATTAATAGAAATTTAGATATTCTAACCATGGGACATGTACCTATTATTGACATTCATGGCTCTTTAAAAACCAAACATTGTGCATATCTTATCAAACATTTCACCCATTTAAAATAGGCATACTTAAAAATGTGGAAGAGAGAAAAACTCATGAAACCTATTCCAAACAAATGATGATGTGTCAGATGAATATGGGAATGTAGTGATACAAATTTATGAGAATAAATCATTGCAAGCATGATTTATGATATGTAATCTGAATCATACATGGTCAAGGTTGTGAATTTTTTGTTTACATTATATTTTAAACGTGAATGACATATATTTCATGGTTATTGTAATGTAACAAGGGATTTTGTGCATGTGAAGGATTTCCACAGTGTGAAAAATGAACAATGTATTTGTGGTAATTATTAAAGCATGTGTACAAATGGACAATGACTTGGGAGAAAAATACGAAGAAGCTAATATTTTCACACTATTTAAATGTGCCTCATCTTGTTCAATGTCTATACTGGAAACTAGTTTACGATATAGCGGGTCTCTATTGTTAGTATTACTCAAAATAAAAAAACTTTAATTGAGTAAATTTAAACCCAATCCTAGGTGAAAATCAATATATGTATATTGATATTGCTATGTTGGTTTGAAAATTTGTCGGATGGGCAGATCGTGGGGAAACATGCCAACAGTGTACAGGGCATATAGCCCCTCTTTGAGACAGCAAAGCGAAACTGGTTTATTGCTATTCTACCAGCAGGAACCTGTGTAAGTCTTACAGTATTCTACCTTCAGGGGGTTTGGGATCTCATCCCAGTAGAGGTAGTTCCGAATGACAAACGGAAATGCGAGAGGGGAAGAACGGAGGAAGGATAGATCTGAAGGGAGAAAAGAAATGAATTCCAAGATAGAACGGTCAGAAGGTTTACGCTTTGGGCTGGTAGTAAACAGAGCCAAACTTACTCGCATAAACAAATAAAGCAATACTGATGAACAAATGAAAAAAGCAAGAAAGAATCCAACAGAAAAGGAACACATATCTAACTTAAGAGAGATCCAATGCACATAACACATAAATTCAGCACAAAGTCTCAATGTATGTATTAATATTTTCTTTTGTTACAAGAAAGTACAAAGTCTTTCTCTCCTCACTTCTATTTTTCATACAAAACTGTCCACACAGAATACAACAAGTATTCCAGTATTTATAGAAGGAGGAGGAAAAAGAAGACAAAAAAGAAGCCAACCACTTATTTACAAAATATCTAAAAGTCAAAAGTTGACTTTAGGGCAATTTTTAGGATGGCATCATCCCATGGTGCAACATGGATGATGTCATCACATGTGCCAACATGCTTTTAAATATTTTACAAAAATGGAAAATCCATCCCGGAGGAAGCTATTCATCATCGTCTCTTGGCTCAAATTTAGCTTCTGGCTGAGGCTCAGGAGAGTCAATGTGGCACTGTGCCCGATACTCTGCAAACTTGCTGATCATCTTTTGAAGTTGGTATTGATCAGGACCCTAGAAATGGTCGTGAATAACCTCGCAAGTTTCCTTCTCGATCTTGAGCTTGTCAGGAAAGTCAGCGAACTCCTCGTTTGCTTCGATCAAAAATCCGATGAAGTCATGGCAGGCTAAGAGGTTGTTGATGGACTCTCGATCGAAAGTGACCTCTTGTGCCAAACCTTGAGAGACAATAGCCTTAAAGCACTGAAATGTGTCATCTACTTCTCTTAATTCATAGGATGCTGTGAGCAGTCTAGGAGACATCTTCGAAACTGTTTCTCCATGTTGTGCAGTGCTTCCAAGGCTTCTTCCTTGATTTTATCGATTCTTTCCAGGATGAATTCCATTTGATCGACCTGGTAATCTAAAGCGGTGAGAGCTTTGTAATGTGCTCGCGGGTGATCGATAACGCCGACCTTTAACAGGTCATCAGCTGAACAATTGACCATCATCTGGAATGTTCCTTGCTGTAACTTAGCATTATCCAGCTCCACAGAAAGGGAACCTGCTACTGCCTGTAGCTCTTTATTTTCCTGAGTTATACCTTGGTGCAACAAGGTGAACTTGCCAATTATTGCCTGACCATCCTGGAGGATCTTCTCAATATAGGATGACATAGTTGTACCTTGTTCAACAATCTTTATGTATTCATTTATCTTCTCCTGACTGGGAGCCTGAACAGGTTCCGCGGCAGTTTCTGAAGGTACTTTTCCCATTTTCTGCAAAGCTTGGAGGAGATGTTGGTTCTGTTCTTTGAGTATTCTCTTTTCCTCTTTCATTTCTTGCAGCTTCTTGCAGAGGGCATCCACGGCTGATACGGCTTCTCCTTGCAGACTTTCTGATGATGTTCCCATTGTGACTTGAGTCACTGTGAAGTCTGTAGGAGACAGATCTTCCTTCTTCTTTATGGGATCCGGATAGGCTATCTCCATGACCCTTTCTCCCGAGGCACTTTTTGAGAAGCGAGTTAATGATTTTTTGCTTCTTGGGTCCCTTTGTCGGAATGACGGAGAAGTCCATAGCTGCAATGGGGACCTTTCTCTTGTGTTGACTCAGGTGGTCGGAGATCCAACCAGGACTTAGGGGAGTGGGGCTGGAAGAAGAAGAAGAAACAGGGGTGAAAGGGGAAGCAACTGTAGCGGACTTGGGGAAGAAAGTGGAAACACTCGGTGGTGGCATGGACAGAGAATCTGATGCGCTAGTGCTTACAGGGCCCAGAGTCACTACAAGAGAGGAGAAAGAGGCGGAAACGGAAGGGATCTGTAGTTGGATGGAGGGAATACCAGGCGACAGATCCGCAAGGGAGGAAAATATGGAAGAAGTGGGAGATGGAAGGGAGGAAGACGGAGGAGAAGAAACAACCAAAGGAGTGGTTACCTGAGGAGGAGGAGGGAGAGGAGTAGAAGAGGGAACAGAGGGCACCTCCACAGTTGTAGCTGTGACAACATCCTGAGTGGATGTGTCTGTTGGAACATCTGTCGCTTCTTCTTTTCCTGGGGACACTAAGTCCACTATTTGCTTTGAGGCAGAAAGAGGGCTATCAGGAGCTTTCTCCTGCTTGCTTGATTCTCCAACTTCATCCTTTCCTTTGCCCTTTGGCAAGTGATTTGGCTTTGGAGGCACTCTTCCTAAGGGGGAAGTAGTGAAATCCACCCCAAGGTAGATGAGACCATTTCGTTTGCACCAATGTTCGGTGCGTTGCAACGTGGGTTGGACCCTTTCTTCTATGGTCTTGGGTGCCTTGGTTCTATCGATACTTGTAAATGGCCAATCATCCCCATCCGTATCAAGGTAAACCTGATCAATTTCCTGATCAGTTTCTTGGAAATCTTTTGGGATGATGGCCACTCCATAGTGGATGATCTCTGCCAGTGCTAGCCGGGAGTGATCCTTTCACCTGATTTCAACTTCGTGGTTGACGTCTATCCATATGTCCTCGATCTCTGGGACATGGATGGGATCGATCTTTACCTTGGGGAGGCAAGCCCGACAGTCGAAGGTTGGCCTTGCCGGGAAATCATGCTTCAGGTTGAGCAATTCCAGCTCTGCAAACATTTCTCGTGCTTTACCCAATGAGGCGCAGGTGTATCTACCAACCGTGAGGGGGAAAGGAGTTCCACCCTTCTTCCTTTTCATACATTTTTCATGATATGTAATTAGCTGCCTTGAGAGCTCCAGAAGGATCAGCTTGGGCCCTGCATACCTTGGCAACCTTGTTGGTTCTCCCAGGAAGTTGGCAGCTCTGAGATATGTGAAGGTGGGGAATTGTGTAAACAAAGCCCCCCATTTCTTTGTGGCAGCGACCATGCTCATGCTGGTCTGACCATGTCTCATGTTTGGCCTCATTAGGCAGATCGCCTCATAGAAGAAGGCATCGTTGATCTTATTGAATTGGGTGATACTGGCCTCAAGCCTTAGCTCCTGGTAGTACTCATATATCTTGACCTGAGGCCATATCCCGCTTTGAATCAGTCCCGGATACTCTCTCTCTAATGCAGCGACATATACGACATAGGAGTTCATATAGAACCTCCCAGTCATTGAAACCTGTTGGAGTTGATGCGAGATAGTATCACTGATAATCTCTCCCCAGCCGAAATGTTGCTCAGGCACATTCTTGCTTATGGTCTCTAAGTACCTGAGCATCCATTTGTGAAAGTAGTGGGCATCAGGAAGTCTAAAAACTCTGCTGAGGAAAGTGATGGTATCACTTAGCTCCTCTGAGAAGTCACTGCGGTGGATGGTCTGTGGCCATCTGCTCGCCACCTTTTTGTTCTTCAGGTAAACCTCATTCATCATCTGCATGCACTTGTCCTCATTATCGGTCCAAGTCTTTATGCAGTCTTCTCGGCTTACTACCACATACTGGCTATGGTGAGGAATGCCTAACATGACTTCGAAGTGCCGGGATGTGAGGTTAATGATTACCTTGCCCTCCTTGTCTTCGACACATCTTGTGTCTTTATTGTAACAACGGGCCACTATCATGATGAACTCATTGTTTATAGCACTTACTGGGAGTCTAGCTGCAAAGTGTAGCCCACTGCCTACCAGTTTGTCCATCCATGGGCCACCGGTAACCTGTTGTGGTTCTTTCCCAGAAGTCATCCATATCTATGTGCCCAAGCTCTGAGTCTCTGATGTCGAGACTGCACTCTACAAGCGAGTCAGGCATCCTGACTCTCTGATATTTGTATTTCATTTCTTGCTCTGTCAACTTAGCTTTTCCTTTAGACTTAGTTGGCTTCTTGCTCGACGAAGACATGTGTGAGCTCAAGGGTGGCTGATATTGTTCTGCATGGAGAATCAAAGAGGTCCAACACAGAAGAGCCATGTCAACTGTCATGTTATCCATAATAACAGCTTGCAAAATGAAAAATGATCAATTTAAAAGCTTTTGGGCGCAAGGCGCAGCTTCACTGCAGGCTGCAGAGGCTTGAATTAGCAAGGCACACTTTTTAGGGGTGTTGCATGATAGAAGGCAACGCCAAAAGGGGTAGGGTGCAAACTAGTTATACATAACATGTAATGTTGGTGTTGAGGAAGTTACGCCAGTGCCCTAGGAAAGTGCTTTGACAAGGCGTAGATTTGCTTGATGTCGCATGCTCTTTTGGTGTGCCTTGGTGCCCCCTTAGGAGATGTTGCATATAGGTTAGGCGCACCAAGGGTTTGGTTTACACAACATATAATGTTGTTTTTATTGTATTTGCGTCAGCACCCGTGCTTTTCAAGATTTGTTCTATGTGCGGGAAGGATTCATGCTACATGGGTGGGAAGTACGCCTATGGCACGACTATGTGGTTTGCAACATGAAAGGACAATGCGCCAAAGGAAAAAAGGTTGCTTTTTGCATTGTTTGATCTCTTTTCCCTTTGCATGACCCTTTTCTCTCCTTTTTTAATTTTTGCAAAGTGTCAAAGAGAGGGTTGGTGGGATTTGCAGCAAGGTAGAGCCTTCTCAGATACAAAGGATGGTTTATTCAGAGGTAGAGCCTTCCCAGATTTGCAGATCTGGAAGGAGTGGGAAGAGGGGTTTTCAGCTGGCTGATTTGGTTTGTTAAATTCTTTTTTAGGTTCATTGTATTTAACATACAATCCTAATCACCTAACCTGACATAAAAACCACAAACAACAACAAGATGGGTAGAAGCCACTTACCAGGATATATATAATGATGAAGGACAAATGTGGGATCCACAAGCATGAGGAATGGCACATGAGGCTGACGAGGATAACTGACAAGCGCAGAGGAAAGACTTTTCTCGATTTTTAATTCGTGAAAATGACAGGTTGAATGCGCCTATATATAGAAAAATGCACATTTATTGTACCACCAACCACCTTTGGCGTGGTTGGTGAAGTGTCAACACGGAGGTTTTAGTGCCTATGGCACACTTAAGATGATGTCAACATAACATTTTCAGCGCCAAGGAGAAAAGGGGGCGCACATTCTTTTGTGTCGACACATCAATTTTTGCGCCTTAAGCGCGTTTCTTTGGCGCAGGTTTGAGGATGCTGGCATGTAACTCTTAGCGCCTTAGGGGTGCAACTCTTGTCATGTTGACATGCCTTTTAGGGCGCCAAAGGATCTTCAAAGGGGCGCACTTTTCTTGATGTTGCCACAACTATTTTTGCGCCCAGCTCAAAAAGGCTGAAAAAAGGCTAAGTTCTTAAAACCTAATTTTCAGAAGGGAACCTTTAGGCCATTTTGAATGTTAATAGACCTTTTCAGGGGACCAAAACAAAATTTTGGCATGGTTACCTGTAAAATTGCCCTTGTCAATTTTATAGGATAACATGCTATAACCATGAAAACATAAAAAGGAAGAGAAACCAAAACATCATGAAAAAAAATCTTTGTTGAAGATGTTTCTAATTATCCCTTTTACTAGTTCACTTACAAACCTAGAAAACAACATAGATATGTACAATCCTTAAATAAATCATCTATAGATTCAAGAAACAAACATAAAAAAAATTCATGCCAAAGTTGTAAAAGCACTTAGTCTAGGTAAAATTTGGTTTGAAAACCAAGTTAGCAGGAAACAATGGTTAACAGTTCACAATTTATGATATAAGCATCAAATAAGTACAAGTCTCCAGTTGTAGATTTTTCACAAACAAACCTGTTGTGCACAATATGCCCCTACTTTCAACACAAAAGTGGGGGAAGCCTTATTCTATGGAGAAATGGATATATATATCATATGTAAATAAGGGTCTTTTCCCCTTCAATTAATAATTTAAAAAGTATACATAAAGTGTGGAGCATGATTTCATTGGGCCTAAGATCATGGATTAAAAATTGTTATGCTTCAAAGACAATTTGAAAAGCTAAATATCAAAAGTTATTATACAAAAATCAATTATGAGAGTATTATAGATTATAAACATTACTATATTCGAGAATTCATTCCTTTAGGGTGGAGCCCGCATAACATCATCCGTGTATGAAGCATGAAGAATCATTTTCCCACCCCTTCTTACATCGAGACTTTCCTCTCCATCCTGCTTCAAAAATATTTTATACGCCTTCTTGGATGCATCCATGTGGGGAATGAGAAGTTGTTCACCATCCAGGGATATTGGAGCCTTCAGAGCGTACAAATTGGGAAACAACATAGAGATGACATTCCAGAAGAGCCCCAATGATTAATAATTTTACATTTGAAGTTTAAGAGTTTAAAGAAACAATCCTCCAACACCTTGAATGTGGTGACAATGACGAATCCATAGGAGACAACCCCAAATGGGGAAAGGAGAAAAGGGCCTTGGCCACCCAGGTCCAAGATCTCAAGCATGACTTCTAAATTAACCCTATGTTCATACTTTAAATAGGTAACCCATAATGTCATGAAAACTCTCTTGTCTAGAATAACCTTTAACATATTGTCAATAAAGGAAACAATAATTTCATAATTTAACCAAGGGTGACTACATAAATTTAGGTAATTCAAACCCAAAATAGCTAAATAATGGTGTCACATGTATATATTCAGTGAGTGGGACTTTAACTATTTTTCAACCTTGTCTTCATAATTGCACTGTTAACAACCATCTCCCTATGCTGGATGCACAAGTAAAACTTTAGGTGTAGAAATACCCCCATCACAAAATATAGACTGTCATTATGTAAACAAAAACTAGCACTACATGAAGATATCTATTAAGCATGCCGAAATTAAATCTCGCTCCCATGTAGCAAAGGCATGAGATGTAATGATGGTATTCACATGAGAGGGGGTAGTGTCATCACTTATACTCATATCCAAATAAATACACTTAATGATTATGCCAATAGAAAGGAGGGTGGTGATACCAAGCCATGTTTTGACTACATTTTCCACGTTAGAATCCATGTTTTGGTATACCCCTGTATTTTCCAAGTAATCTATCGGCAAAATATTTTTTCAATCTTCCAAGTTCTATTATCTCCCTCTTTCATTTTCTAGACGATGATTTGGGTGCCTCTTTCGATGAGTAAATGATTGATTATGTAATTTTTTCACAATTTGAATTCCTTTTAATAAAGTTAAGGCTTACTGAGTGATCCACATTCTAAGTGCCTCGCTTTGTTCCTCTTGTTCCATATGGAGAAGTTAGAACCCTACCTCAAGGTGTCCCCATGACCACTTATTGAAAGTGTCCAATAGACTTAATGTGAATGGAACTTGGGATGATGATTACACAACGACTTGTAACTCACCAATAGCCCAAAACCTTAAGTCCACAGACAAAATGGATATTAAACTACATGAAATAATTAATAGAAGAAGAAAAGTAAAATATGAGAACAGATCAAATTCTCCTTTGTTTGCACTAAATGGTTTTTTGCATGCATTTTTTAGGTTTTATTCTTTATTTATACATCACAATCATACCTATAACACAAACACACCGTGTAAACACTTGTTAAAACAAAATATCTCTCTTCGTATTAGTTTGGTATTAAAACACATTTTGGAATGTCATAAAAGGACCTTAATTTATATTATGCATGAACAAGTCCCATAGGCATGCTAGAAAATTTGAACAACACATTTCTCAATTGAGAAAAAATTGATGCAATGTACCTCACCCTAATTATAACTAAAAAAATAAAATCCATACTTGAAAAAACATATATTACATTTGTAATTTTAGATTAATATAATTCTTATAACAACAAAAAAACTCATGATTTCTTGTAGATAGTTTGGATTATTTCTACTCCAAGTGATGAAGACCCTAAAAATCAAAAGAGACCAATGCAATCCTATAAAAACAATATGATATTCAAAAAACATTATACACAAAACAAATGAATAAACAAAAGTGTGAAAACATTACCTAATTAGAAACGCAAAGGCATATAGGCCACTAGCAGCAATAATTATTTTAACACATATATATAATTTTAATTAATAAAAAAAATATTATTTTAACATATATGATAAATTTTGGAGGCTAAGTGACAATTAAATAATTCTAAAATCCATTGCATGTTCCGACACATTCGTGAGAATTGTTAAAGGAGTCAAAGTTGGCGATAACATTACCTCGTAAATAAAGTCAAACGTGAATCAACTGCGTAATGTGAAAAGGGTTATTTGGACAGCGGACACCTCTCTGTGATGTCAATATTGGCGTTCGCTAATTGACAAAAACAGTAAAGAGGGACCTGCCGATTTTAATGGCAAAAATGTTTGCATCATTTATTTTATTTTATTTTATTTTGACCTGACCGTAACTAGCACGCGTAAATCGAGTCGGACTCGCGCTTTGTATTAATCAAATAAATAAAAATAAAAATATTTTTTTATTAATTTGTTGATTGGTGCAAAGCAAACCATCCGTTTTAGTGCCATGGTTTAAATCCGTTTCAAAAACGTCATACTGTTCAAATAGCAAAGTGGAAAATTCTTCGTCAACTCATAAATTTGAATTGTAATTAATTAAAAATTCAGTTCTATTAAAAAACATTTGATTTCGTGAATCCGTGGTGGTCAACTTAAAAAAAAATCACTCTTAAGAAATTTATAATAGATTATAATGGTTTAAACTGAAAAAGAAAATCCGTATTAAGAAATTTTGAGTGCAGATAATAATTAATATAAATTTGGCAGTTGTTTTTGGTTTGTGAAAGAACATGTCTCTCTTCTATCATGTTGTATTACAGTGTCAATTGTTTAAGTTTCGTGGTCGCATTGAAACTAGATTATAGTGTAGACTAAATTATTATATTAAGTGGTTTATAATAATAATTTTTTTTTTCAAAATTTGAAGTTGTTTGTGATTTATGATACTTCTTTTTCTCAAATTTTTTAATTATTTGTGAGGTGAAATATTGGAGACATTATTGATTCATTTGTTTTGTTTTGTTTTTCCTCTCCATATACAGTGTTATTTTCATATACATAAGTTTTTATAATTTATGATGATGATAATATTGCTGGAATGATCTTAAAACCATAACATTTCCTTAAAATCAAAAAAAGAGATGCAATTTTTTATAAATTATAAAAATTCAAAATGAATGTTTTATATAGAATTTTCGAGTTTTTTTAAAGAGTTTTGTAATTATTTGTGATTCATGATAACTCTTTCTTTCTAAGTTTTGTAATTATTTGTGCGCTGAATAATATGAGGAGACATTATTGACTTATTTGCTTTGTTTTGTTTTTACCTTCTATATACAATATTATTTTGGCGTGTACATAAGTTTTCTATAATTTATGGTGATGATAATATTGCTGGAATATTAGTAGTGAAAGAGTGATCCATATTCTTAGACATAATTAAAACCATAACATTTCCTTTACAATCAAAGAAAGGGATGCAAAATTTCTCTTACAAAGAAGCTTGCAAATTGTTTACAAATTATAAATATTCAAAATGAGTGTTCTATACAGAATTCCGAATGTTTCATAAGAATGTATGGAGAGACAGTAGTTTACAACAACAGGAATGTACAAAAAGTTGATTGCATGAAAACAATTATAATCACTGGAAAATCATATCAGACGAGTGGTAACATCTCTGCACGTTGTAGAGGCTGTCAATGTAGTCTTGATATGGATTCTGATGCTCAAACTGCACCATATCACTGCTGTGAACGCCATCAACATTATAACTCAGGTTATTAAAGGGCTGGTGAGGCTGTCTTTGCAAGAAGCTTCCCCTGTCATCGCCGGGGATGTTATATGGCTTCGTAAATTGAGCTGAAACATAGTTTGTACTGTTGTCCATTGCTGAAGGTATCTGCTCGTAATTATATGGATTCTGAAACTCGGAGGAGCCCAAATTCATGTTCATGGGAAGTGACGAGAGTGGAGAATTAGCGGAACAAGAAACTACTGGTGTGCAAGAATATGGTTCTGATTTCATGGCGTGGACATCCTCCACCGATTCTTCCTTATCCGGTGATTCTGCCATCATCTTTTTCTCTGCTAATCTCTCAGCGCTGCTCTTCTTGTTGTATATGCGGCACAAAACCCAGTCATCCAGCTGCAAATATATATATATACAAAAACACCAGAACTTATGAAATTCAGCGACCTCGAAAATTTAGAAATATAATTTTTGAAAAAGCAAAAACACATACTCTTAATGTGTCCTTTTTCCTTGCAGTTATATTGATTTCAGCAATACGATACTCATGCATAATCCAATTTGTCTTGCATCCTTTGGGTGCCTTTCCTTTGTAGAAAACCAGAGCCTTCTTAACACCAACTCGTTTCTTACCTCCAGAGCCAATAATGGGTTTATCTGCACCAGTAGCTTTCCAGTATCCAGACCCTGCCGCCCTGTTTGGACGAGACCCATTTGGGTATTTCCTGTCCCTTGGAGTGAAGAAATACCATTCCTTTTCTCCAAACAGTGCCTTCTCTGTTAAAAACACAAAAAAAAAATTCACATATATCATTTCGTAATCAATTTTACAGAATAAAGGGTTGCTTAACTATCCGGAACTATTGATAAATAAGGAATGAGATTGAGATGGTACCGTAAATCCAATGTACAGACCTGGAAGCTGCCATGGATCATATTTGTAGAGGTCCACCTCCCCAATAATAAGAGCAGGCAAGGGATGAGACGCAACTTTATTGGAGAGATAATGAACAACCAGTTCTTCATCCGTGGGAAAAAACCTGAAACCCGGAGGCAAATCTACCTTCCCTTCTAGACCATCTTTACCCATTTCTTTCTCGCCAGATCAAATATCAAACATAAATCAAATTCCGTTGCAGAATTATTAATATTTAATACGAATCCTTTGGACTGAAAACGACCGTGACTAAATGCACAGTGCCGAAAAGACGAGATGAATTGCCGCAAAATTCAATGTATGTTTGGGGTGGCGTGACTTTTCCTTTTGTTCGGGTCGCAGAAGGCGGCGGCGGCGGCTGTTATTTTACAACGTGCGCATTGTGACAGCTCAGCGCGTTCCCATTTCCCAACTATGACGGCTGCACGGAACGTGGCAAACCGCTTGGCAGCTAGTGCCTCTGGAAAACGACAGATTGTCGACAATCGCGGAAAATCCGGTGGAACGAACGCGTGGAGGCGCGGAGGCGCGGAGATTTCACTGTTTTGAGCACGCGTGGGACTTGGTCGGTGGGCCCACTTCCACCAATCATAATCGCATTGCGCACCGGTCAGTACTCTTCCACGTGCTATTTCTTCTCCTTGCAATTTGCCCTGGATTACTATCAGTTCAGTTCGGAACACAATCTATTTATTTAATTAATTATCATCGGATTCCCACCCCACTTGAAAAACAAAGATGGTCAAAGCTTTGTCATACGCTGGGTCGTTCCTCGTTATTCTTACGGCCCTTTCACCCTTGGGTGGGTGCCACGTAATCCCTAATGTCACATGATTGGTAAAAGGTTATTGAGTTTCATGGGTGGGTGGACGTGACTCGTCATTCCATGTGTGTGGCTTAAACAATAATTTTATCCTTCTATCGAATCTGTGATTGTAAGATTATATGAAATTTGTGAATATAAATATTGTTACTCTTGGGTATGAGAAAATGAAAGGATAAAGAGACCCTTTCATTGTTCATGATGTTTTGGTGATTAGATAGTTTATTAGGATATGTGATTACCTCGTACTCTTAATATGTAGGAGTATGTGAGTATGACTAAAATATGTTACATATTCTACTTCATGTTTGTGACTTTTGATTTTTAAAAATAGAAGTTGAAATGATAAAGAGAGTGATTATAGAAATATTTCGCTAATAGGATGCTAATTCAAACTAAGATCATTATATACGCAAGCTCCCTAATGGCATTTAAAGGATAAGCATTCACCTAGAAAGATGAGAACCTAACATATTCTATATACTTTGAACACTTATTTTTGATGATTCCAATGGAATAAATATAGACACATGAAATTTGCATGTTTGTACCAAAAAGGGGCTTAAGAAAATTTACATTTGTACTTGTTTTGCTACAATTTCAAATAAATTCAAATATGTGGGATAAGTACTCGAGTCTAAGGCATCTCTTGAGTACTTGTTATGTAGGAAACACTCGAAATCATGAGTATTTTGCGAGTTTCTATTGTTTTTCGCGGCTTTCTGTTGAGTTGTGTGGTATTTCTACGCTTTTTGCAACATTTCCTTAGCGCTATAGCTTATTTAAGTGTTATGTGGCTTATTTGTGTCTTGTACTGATTATTGAAGTGTTGCGTGGTTTTTTCTTTGTTTTGCGAATCTCTGCTCTTTTGTGCAACTTACTTGTTTCTCACGCGGCTTATTTAAGTGTTATGTGGTTATTTGTGTCTTGTATGGCTTATTTAAGTGTTGTCTGGTTTTTTATTTGATCGATAACTCTCTGCTCTATTATGCAACGTATTTGCTTGTTATGTGTTATTTTTGTGTTGTGCAGACTCTTCTTTGCTCTACGGCATTCAATTATGTCGTGCAAACTTTACTTTGCTCCGGGACATTTTCCTTTATTGTGTGAAACCTTGTTTGTTGCGTGTTTTTTTGCTTATTTTGCGGCTTTTTGCAAAAATCCTTTGTTTCGGGCCAAAAGGGGGTCTTAAGTGGACGCATTTTTTCTGAAAAATAAAAAATTTCAACTTGTACGAGTTTTTTGAAATAGTTACACTCAAAATTGGAAGATGTTGTATAAACATGAATCATAGCATTTTGAGTCTAGTTTCTAAGCTACTAAATTTTATTGAAAATAATAAGTTTAAGTGGGTCAAATAACTAAAATACCAACAGGTGCTCCTGTTTTTGTTAAAAAACATAATAGAGTGACTTTCGTGCCCCCCACCATTTTTTGAGCACCATTTAGTATTTTTGAAAACCCTTTGGTAGAAAGATAGCTAGGAGCATCTAGTTTGGGCTCCATTTTTTTTATTTATGATTTTTCTAGTACATAAATTTTAAATTTAAAAACATAACAGAGCTCCGACCGTGCCCCCCCTAACTACCTCAAAAAATATCAAAAATTAGATTTTTTTTTTTGAATATGTATAGAATTAGGCCTAGTTTGGGCTAGTATATTTTTTTTCAATTTTGATGAGCCAAAAAAAAGATACACGACAAAAGATAGACATGTTTAAACTTCAAAAAATAGCTATAAAAAGGCATAGTTAGAAAATAAATAATATGGAAACCTTATATTAGTCAGAAAATTTGAAAAATTATATTTTTAGAAAGAAGAAACTCTGCTCTACGTCATGGTATAATTTTTTTTAAACGAATCAATCATTTTATGTTGATTTATCATGGCGGAAGTGGAATTTTTGCATTTTCCTGCAAAAACACGTTGTTTGTTGTGTTTGTGCAGGTCCATGCCTCAGGCTTGGGGATCCAAACCGGATCCAAGCCTTGAGGCATGGCTTGGAAAAAGTAAAAACGCGTAAAATGTGTACATGTGTGTATGCATTGCATATGAACATTATATGTGCTTTTGGCATGCTTCTATGAACAAAAATAAATGTGATTATAATGGCATTTATTATTATTTACAAAATAATAAATTTCTTATACTTTAAATTTATTTTAGTAAATATAAGAAATTAGGGTCACTCTGCACCTTATGGAACTAGTCTCACAGCTCCATTAGTCACAGTTTAGGAGATAGTTTTTTATAGTATAATCTGGTCAGTACATAGGTAATTTTAAGGATTTCAGCATTCAACCTAAAGCTTTTAGCATTTAAATTCTACAATCAAAACCCTAAACCCTAAACCTTAAACCCTAAACCCGAGGCCCTAAACCTAAACCCTAAACCATGATCCCTAAACCCTAAAACCTAAACCATAAACCCTAAACCTTAAACATTCCCTAAACATTCAACCCTTACCCGTGTGCCATAAACCCTAAACCCTAAACCTCTCAAGCCCTAATGAGCCCTAAGCCATAAACCCTAAACCATGAACCATGAGCCCTAAATTATAAACCCTAAACCCTAAAACCTAAACCCTAAACCCCCATAAACCCTAAGCAATGAATCCTAAACCCTAAACATTGACCTCCCTAAACCCTAAATCCTAAACCCTAAACCCTAAACCTAAACAAAACCCTAAACCCTAAACTCTAACCTAAACCCTAAACCCTAAGACCTAAACCCTAAACTATAAACCCTAAACCCTAAAACCAAAATAATAAACCCTCAACCCTAAACACTAAATCATAAACCCTAAACTGTAACCCTAAACCCTAACCCCTAAACCCTAAACACTAAACCCTAAACCCCAAAACCTAAAACCCCTAAACCTTAAACCCATAAACTCCAAACCCCAACCTTGAGCCATAAACCCTAAACCCTAAACCGTAATCCCTAAACCTAAACCCTTGAACCCTACACCTTGATCCCTGAGCCCTAAACCCTAAACCTAAACCCTAAACCCTAAACCTTAAACCCTGAGCTCTAAACCCTAAACCTTAAATCCATAGCCTCCATGACCCTAAACCCTAAATCACCCTAACTTTTAGTCATAAAACCCTAAACCCTAAAACCCTTGAACCATGCACCCTAAACCCTAAGCCCTAAACCCTAAACCCTGATCCTAAACTAATCCTTGAAACCTAAACCCTAAACCATAACCCTAAAAACCCTAAACCATGTACCTCAATGACCCTAAAACCTAAACCCTAAACCCTAAACCCTAAGTCCTAAATCCTAAACCCTAAACCCTAAACCCTAACCCTAAATCATAAACCATAAACCCTAAACCCTAAACCCTAAAAACTAAATCCTAAACCCTAAACCCTAAACCCTAAACCCTAAACCCTAAACCCTAAACCCTAAACCTAAACCATGAGCCCTAAACCCTAAACCCTAAACCTTGAGCCCTAAACACTAAACCCTAAACCCTGAACTTTGTGACCAAAACCCTTAACCCTCAACCCTTAACCCTGAACTAAACCCTAAAACAAAATAATAAACCCTAAACCCTAAAACCAAAATAAATCCTAAACCCTAAAACCTAAACCCTAATCCCTAAAACCCTAAACCCTAAACCCTAAACCTTGAAGCTTGAGCCCTGAGCCCTAAACCCTAAACACTAAATCCAGAGCCCTAAGCTCTAACCCCTAAACCTCATATATTTCTAGTAGGTCTCATGAGTGAGTTCATCTTTTTGAATATCAATATTAGGACCATATTTCCTAGTCTTGTGCCTAGAACCATCATTGAGTCTTCTTGTACAACTACCTTGTTTATGAGAGGTGGGACAAGAAACTAAATGGATATGACATCTACCTTGTGCCTTGTAATGCATATTACACATCTCTTCCAAACCTGTTTCTCCCCACATATACTTGCGCTCTTGAATGTCAATTTCTTCACACTCTTGAAACAAATTTCACATTTCTCATATTTCCATGTATGGTATTATGCAAGCCAGGATGACCCATTGGAAGCTGGAAAAAATAACCATCGCAACACAAAAATTAATCTCAAAGGAAATGGAAGAAACATAGAGAATATACCAACGTGGAGGTGTAGGATCAGAACCGAATTTCCTGCAGTATCCTCTCCTTTGGAGAAAGAGAAATCTCTTCTGCTACTGGAATGGATAGAAAATTTGACAGAACTTCCTGAAGTGTTCAAAATAAGCATAGCAACTAGGGAATGGATAAGAACACAAAGGGGTTATCAATCACCTAGTAAATCTTTCTTGTTTAGTTCTGAATGGGAGTCAGTTGGCCTACGACTTAGTGACCTTCCATTCATTGATAATTCCTTCTATGATAAACCCATGGATGCTTTCAAAAGTGCCTTAAAAAGATAGGGGTAGTCATCAAGCCTAGTGAAGGGTGTGATGTGATTTCCAAACAACTTGAAATTCATACAGATTTAGAGGTCATAACACAAATTTACAAATATCTCTATCATTATAAATGGAAGCCAAGTAACAATGTCTCCCTATATCCAAGGATCGAGGACTACTGGGGTCTGTGGTAGGATTGGACATTCAGGAATCATTGAGTGTCTGAATCAGAATGTTGTTGCATCTGGAGAAACATTTTCAAACATTGGAGTAATGCATCTTGGAAAATAAACTTGAACCTCAGAAATCCTCTCAAATTTCAGCTTACACAAGCACTGGACATATCAAGCTTTGTTCTTCAAATGAAACCTTCATGTTCCTGACAGCTTGCAACTAAAATAATTATTCAAAAGAGCATCAAAAACATTTATTTGTACCAAATTGTTCTTGGATATCTGACATTTCCCTCCTTCAAAATATCAACAGATGAAAGACATCAAATTGTGATGACTCTCTTTGAATGTTCTTCCTACAAAGCAGATGAACCCTTTTCAGTTGAATACTCTATGTCAATACTAATAAGAATGGGTAAGACACAAAACATTACAGTGAGTGAAATAGTTCCCATGTGATGGGAAAAAGAAGATAGATGTATTGGGTAACATTTATTTGTACCAAATTGTTCTTGGATATCTGTAATTTCCCTCCTTCAAAATATCAGTAGATGAAAGGCATCAAATTGTGATGACTCCCTTTGAATGTTCTGCCTATGAAGCAGATGAACCCTTTTTAGTTGAATACTCTCTTCAATACTAATAAGAATGGGTAAGACACAAAACATTATAGTGAGTGAATGGGTGAGCCTAAACCCTGAGCCCTAAACCCTGAGCCTTAAACCCTGAGCCCTAAACCCTAAACCCTAAACCTTAAGCCTTAAACCCTAAACCCTAAACCCTAAACCTTAAACCCTAAACCTTAAACCCTAAACCTAAACCCTAATCCCTAAACCCTAAACCCTAAACCCTAAACCCTAAACCTAAACCCTTAAACCCTAAACCATAAACCTAAACTTAAGCCCTTAAACCTTAAATCCTAAACCCTAAACCCTAAACCTAAACCCTAAAACCTAAACCTTAAACCATACTAAACCATAAAACCTAAACTCCCTAAACCCTCAACCCTAAATATGTAAACCCTAAACCCTAAACCCTAAACTCTAAACCCTAAACCTTGATGATAATCATATCTAAACTTTGTCAAATTGTACCCAAATCTCTCCAAATAACAAGCTAAAATGAACTAGTCATGCCGACGAGGTATCGAGGACCATCATGTGTGAACCTTATTAAGGCATCATCTATCTCCATGAGATACATATGAGAAAAGACACTGAAATCTTGAATTTGATTCCATGAAAGGATGATTTTAGAGCCAAGAAAGGTGAAGGGATGATCCCTATATGGAGCACCATGTTTCTAAGAATGAAAATCATAAAGTTCACTTGATGGAATTCACTTGCTATTGTTCCTAAAAACTCATTCAACACCTAGTAGTGTGATCAAACCTTAAGGAGGAGGCACATTACAATCACCTCATTTTTTCCATAGGATAGGAATCCCATTCAGGGAGCAATCCTCTATCTACAAAGTGAGGATATCATTTTAGTAAGAAGTAGACAAGCATCATAGAGCTGATTCATGGTCACTAAAGTGAATTATGGACCAAATTTCAAAATTAGTACCAATTCAAGCAAGTGGTAGGGCCAAAATCCAATCCAGAAGGTCAAAAAACCTACAAAATGACTATATGTTTTCACAAAACAAAGACCGACTACAATATATATGGCCTGAAAGTTTTAGGTCATTGCTGAAATTCTGAAAATGAGTAAGTACTGACCAGATTAGATTTTGAAAAACTATCTTCTAGATTATAACTGTCAGAGCTACGGGACCACTTCCATCAGGTGCAGAGTGACCCTAACTTCTTATATTTACTAAAATAAATTTAAAGTATAAGAAATAAAAGATTTCTTTTATTATTTCTTTATTTCTTTTATTATTTCTTATACTTAACATTTATTTTAGTAAATATGGCTCCTTCAGGCCCTCCTAAACTTCATATAGCTCAAAACGTGTACACATTTTATAGCACTAGAAACGTGTGCATGTTATAACATGTACGTGTTTTAGGTTCATGAATTCCTGAGCCTAGGAAAACATAACATGATCACGTTATTACAAAACACGATTGCAATTCGTTCATTTTTCAGTTTTTTGTCCACTTTTTGCCCCCCAGATAGGTGCACTTACCCTTACATCCTTTAACTGATCATAGTCCATGACTTCCTATTGTATGTTATGCTTTCTATACCATGTATGTGCTAGTAGTGAACTGACTTTCCTTGCGCTCAAGAGAGGTGATCCATTTCATGTGTTATATCAACTCACACTTATGCACATGCTCTGCAATGTTTTCAACCAAGTGATATTTTGGTAGATGTAATGATATTTCATAGAAAAATTTGGGTTCATGCACTTGTAATGTAGTTGTTATAACTCATTTTTATGGCCCATCTCTAGCTTGAAGTTTCCCAAAAGAGCCACTTCCTCCACCACTAGTAACTTACACAGCAGTAGTCACTACTAGTTGTACTAGTGCAGTACTTCCTATCATGGTACTTACTAGTGTTTTTGTTTTCTATGTGTTACTCATCATTCCAAATCTTTGCACTTTTAGAATATTGTGGTTAAATTGAATACTCTTTCGTGTTGGTGAAATATTCATGCCCCCTGTAAATTACTTTGAACAATGTCAAATAAGTCTAAAATTATTACAAAAACTTATATCCATAAATGGAAATCTGAAACTATATAATAATTCGTTATAATTTCCCCCATGATAGAAATATATGGTATGGTCATGAACATCCAAACAGTCCTGACCGTTCTGTATAGTTTTGAACCTATGCAAATTTTTACCAAATTTATGTATTTAAAGACATTTTTGAGGATTTCTACCTTGTGAAAAATTATGTCTGAATTCATAAATCTACTTATAGATTTAGAATATACCCCGATGAATGCCCCCTCTTTTGAGGCATGTGTGATAAATAATTTTAGTGTGCTTCTCAAAATAATATGTCTACCCATGCATTACATGTTTGATAATATGTAGGAGAATGTGGAATGTTAAAGTAGTGGCCACATTTGAGAACATTTACCTACATAAGAGTTTGCATGTGGTGGATACCATGACATGTAAAGAGATAAGAAATAATAGTAATAATAGGCAACAATATCAATAACATATGTGTAATAGAACAATCAGATAGAGATAGCAATAGTCAAGTGAGAAAATAGAAGCAATAACATGTAGAGAAGGGTCACATCAAGTCATATAGCCATAAACAAGGGACACCCATAGTGTCACAAGACAATCAAGGTACTTAGGCCACATATAAGAGAAGAGATGTCACACAATAAAGACATAGAGCCACAAACATGGGACACCCATGGTGTCGCAAGATATACAAGCCACGCAGCCTACATACAATGCAGTAGATAACAACAAATAACAAACAGTGATGTCAAAGAGTGATATTATCATGATAACAAGTAGTAAAGAAGCACATAAGGCAATATATGTCAGCATTGCACAAGACGTATGTATTATTCATGTTATCTCAAAATATAACATGTACATAATATATGTAATCAAGCGTAATGAGTTACTATAAAGGAACTATACTGAAACAATAACGCATCTATAATGTGGAGGGGTGCCCCCAAGAGAGTATTGTAAGGAACCAAGGTATATCCTATTAGAGCATAATGATTTGTGTGTCTTGCATCAAGGTCAATATACCTCGTGAAGATATGTGTGTAAGGAATATATAGAAAATATATGCTATGTATCAAACCAATATTTACGAATAACATATGTAATGTAAAGTGCTAACAACTCAACTTATGTGTATAGGTCTCAGTTTTGTATCTACAAATATGTGAATGCTTTGTATTTTAGAACTTAGCTATGTATAATAAAAGGGGGAGCGCAAGGTCTTATATGTCATCAAGAAGATCATCGGTGTTGGTATCAAGTGCAAGGACTTTAGGTTTGCCTTATTGTATAGATTTTTAATGCAAGGGCCATGCAACTATCTAGTGGCACAAAAATGGTGTAATGTCATGACATACTTTCCATTGGAATAGTAAGGGTCGTGTTCATCCATAAGTTATGTTCATTGTGTCATATTAGGTTGATAATCAGAGAAACAATAATTTGGAATAGTAGTCATAGTAGTGAGGAGAGTTAATGTGATACTATAATTATGTTCATCGATAGCACCATGCAAACGTCATAACCAAGATCGTCCAAAAGATAGAGGTGTAGGTGGAGGATCAAGAGTGACCTAAACCTATGTTATGAAAACCCATAAGCCAAAAGAAATAAGGAACATAATATAACCTTGGAAATCATTAGAAGGGGTAAGGAGGGGCATAGATTGGATTGGGTAAGCCCAAAGGTATGCAATGCCTTGTAATTACAGATGTTTTTAGTGGTAGCTAGATTGAGTGGAACATGTTTCCAATATTGGTCATGAATGTAGGTAGTGCTACTGAAAGTATTAAAGTGTAGTCATCTAGTTGATGTTTTCGTATGTGAAAAATGGGATTGTGTGAGATGTAATTATTCCTTAGGAAGAATATTGATATATCCATTCACCTTTAGTTTTCTAAATACACTGATTAAATCCTAACAGTGATTTATGTCATGCTAGAAACATGATGGAAATAAAAAAAGGTATATCAGGATGCTGAGAAATCAATTTAGTAGATAGATAGTTCTTAGAAGGTAAAGTAAGGAGATTGTGATCAAGTAATATAGAGAAAATATCTTGTGGCATGTCAAGATGGGAAGGGATGGTGATTGAACTAAAAACTAGAATAATATCCAATTTATTGACTGCATGTTGTAGTGGATTCAGGCTAGCGATGACATAGATAACATGATCGGTAGTATTTGTAGCAATAGTATCAGGTTTAATATCTTTAAATCAATAATGCCTAGGGCTAGTGGAAAAACAATAATGAAACACGAACTCATATTCGTCAATAGGATTAAAATTGAGATTAAAAACATTATCATCAATGCGTTCAATATGATCATTATCGTTATTGGAGGAATAATCATTAAAAAAATTATTTTGAATAGATTCATCCAAAAGGTTGGGTGAAGGATTAACAAAAGATGGAGGAGACACTAGAGTAAGCGTATATGTTTTTATTTCAATCAATGGTGGTGTAGGGCTCATGGGAGAAGATTTGTGGCTAGTTTCTCTTACATATGTAGGTAATTTGTCAATAGGAATTGGTTGTAGAAGATGGTTTATAGTAGGCATTTGTGGATTAGACATATCACCTTGGAAATATTTGAAAGGGTTTGAGTCAGCATGTACAATATGCTCACAACCATTGTGGAGGAATTTAACACATTGATGAAAAGTAGATGGGACGAACTGCATAACATGAATCTAATGATGTCCTTAGAGTAGAATGTAATG
This sequence comes from Taxus chinensis, assembly GCA_019776745.2. Taxonomy (NCBI): domain Eukaryota; kingdom Viridiplantae; phylum Streptophyta; class Pinopsida; order Cupressales; family Taxaceae; genus Taxus; species Taxus chinensis. The sequence goes on along the minus strand of CM034146.1, from coordinate 308,978,364 downwards.
AAGAAAATTTTCCATGATGTGAAATTTAGTAGGTAACTTCTTAAGACTAATGACGAGATCGAAGGTGATAGTGCCTAAAGTAGATCATGAAATATTATCAAATCCTCACACAGTAGTAGTGGTTATATCAATTGTAATAGAAGGAATATTCATTTTCATAAGCGGTGAATGAGAGCATATATTTAATCGTTAACCAGTATTGATCAAATCTCGTTTAATGAAAAAACATTGAATATGTGCAGTAATAAGAAGAGGTGTGCATGTGTCCTCATCAGATATAGGAGGAGTCTTAGTTGCAAGAAAATTGATGGTATTATCAATGGCATTGAATTTATCCATGAGAGAAGAAAATATATTTGGTTGGGTATCATTAGCCAAGGTGAAAGAGCACAAAACATCTTGTAAAATATATTTGTAAACAAGCACTTTCTGAAGTAACTCTAAGAGAGATATCTTAGCAAGGGTATTACTAAGTTCTTCCAATATATCAAACCCTTTATAGGGAGCATTATTCTTAGATAGAGGAGATGTACATGTTGGAGGAAAAGGTGGGTTTCCACCAATTGGGTACTTATTTTGTCTTATTGTAACTATGTTAAATATGAGAACCAAATGAGTGGTATCGAGCATGACAGGTAGTTTTTGGTGGTAGGAATAATCTCATATTGTATATTCTATATAGGTAGGAGTCATATCAGTCATGTGACAAGAAAGATCGAAATAGGGGATCCCATTCATATGAGGAGTATGAACATGGACCTTGTTGGAGGGATATTATCACGTACTAGCATAGGGGATTGGACCCTTAAGATTAAAGAAAAGATCATAGAAGATTGGAAGCATAGACATGATGATATAAAAGAAATACAACACTGAGAAAGAAGGAGATAAACATACAAAAGTAAACCTTAAAGCAACTAGGGTTTGATCTAAAATGTTTGATTCAAGAGTCGAGTTCACCAAATGTTTACACCCTTTTTTTCTTTTTATTAATTTTATGGAAATGCACAACAATAAAAAGGAATATAAGGTTTGTTAAGGGGGTTATTTTGATTAATAAACTTCCAACATTAATTATGCAATATCACAATAATGCATTAATACTTGAAACTAGTGATAACAATATGCTACAAGCTCAAAGATACAAGAGGATAGATGCACTTAGCTATATAGAGTGATGCAAGAGATATCTAGGTGAACAAACTAGAAAAACTAGAAGTACTGAACCTAAAGATGGCTTGCTCTTGAGAGTGCAACTAGAAACTTCCCTGGTTTGGAAAAGTACAAAGTTGTTATGATCAATTATATGGCCTTAGACATGTTGTGTAATATTGGACTTTATTAGATTGGGATTCTATAACTTTTTGTTCCCTTTGGTGGCCTATAAATGTGTGTCACTATCAAACCAAAGGTGACACACTATCCCAAAACCATATGAAATAAGCTAAATCAAATTCAAATCATATCCATGGATGGAAAACCTTAGAAGAAGGTTAATCCATACACCACCTACATCGACACTACTCTAAAGAGATCTCAAACCACACATAGTTTTCCACCTGACATGTAATATCTTTATGAATGCAATTAGTTGGCATTTGAATGTAGACACAAAATCTATGCACTTGGGTACATTTATAGGTCCTAAAGCATACTAATGTATACATGAATCCTAAGAAAGAAAACTAGTAGTTGACAACTCCTTTTGGCCTTTTGGTTGCTTTATCTCTTTCAATTTACTATTTATGATCTTGACTAACCATCCTTTTGGATTTACACATCTTACATTTCTTCTAGCACTTGATTTATTTACCTTTTGACAACATCGAACACTAGCGCCCAATTAGAACAGAAGCGCTCAGGTGCTCTTGTCCTTCCTGGGCGCTCATTTCCCTCTCTTTTTTCTTCTTACTCTTTTGAGTACCTTTCGCTTCTTGGTCACCTTTTTAATACTTTTGGTCGGTCTTTCAATATATACACTTAGTTACTTCTTACAAATAAGGGGCCAAGCACTATAACAATTATTTATCACCACCCAAGCTTTCACAAAGGCACAAAAGAACTATAAAGCACATATCTAGCACATCTATACAAGGGTCAAGGGCTACATTAGTCTGCATACATTGCTTAGGAGGGGAGCTTATTCTATTCCATTGCATACATTTCGTATACTCGAGAAAATATAGATCTATCTCGTTATCATCCTGCAACTTGCACAAGGTCAACCTAGGGCACAAAACATGGATACACACAAACACGCGTAGAGAACTACATGGATTCTTAGATGTAGTGCAATACTCCATTGTAAGTTCACTCTTCGAGACATTGTTGGAGTCAGCCGGAATCCCCATTCTACATATTTTTATTAGATTTGATGTGGTTTGTGGGCATGTGCAGGTAATCATTTGTTTTACATGTTACATGTGTGATCGGCGATCTAACAGCGAAATTGGAACAACAAAGAGAAATTAACAAGAAAGGTATTCCGACCCATAAAATATCATAACTGGGGCATTTTAGTAGACACATGGACCTAGATCAATCATTAGTGCTTGGGGCGCTCCTGCCATTCTACGAGCGCTTCTTCCTCGTACATTCTTGGGGTCCCAAACCCTCATCGAGCCTTTATAATGTCGTTTCCATCCTATTCTAGCAGATACACACTCATGAACACTTTCAGGTTGCACATTATCAACTAAGTCATCATCCCTCTCTCATTTTCTTAGGATTGTATATCCTTGAATGCTTAGTGCTTGCATATTGTTGTACTTAATCATCTGAATATCATTTATTACAGTAAGTTACTCTAAAATAACATTTAATTCAAATTAGTTTAAATAATTTGGTGAACCCCAACTCGTGATTGACCACTTGGATCCTTATTTTTCCTATGTTATTGGATTTGTCTTTGCCTAACCCCAAACCCTAGTTGCATCATGGTTCATATTTCCATCTATTCTAAAATAAATCTAATCTACATAGTTCCTCCCAGGGTTTCATCCTTGGTCTTATCCTCTGGGTCAGTTTCTAGGGCTCTTATTTCACAAATTACTTTTTTTTTCATAGCATGGCCCCTAAAGTTCCTCAAGTCTCCTTGTATAATTTACTTCAAAAGCACCCAGTTTGCAAAGATGCCTTCACAAAAGTCATACATATAATGTACCTCTCTCATGATACGCCACCTTCACAAGTAAGTGTAATTTTCAATCATATCTTCGAACCCCCTATTAGTCCTGATAACACAACCAATCAATCCATCTTCAAGTTAATTCAAGCTTTACAACTTTTTTAAAGATACATTTCAGACTATGGAAACCACGATTACACCCCTCACAGCTGAAATCCAACATCTCAAGTATTCTTCTCATGCCAATGCTAGTTCTTCTACACCTCATCCTAATCTTATGTCTACTACATGTGCCCATACAAGTTAGGTCAAGGTATTACCACAACAAGCACCTCTCAAGTTTAATCAAAATGTTAGGCAACATGATATTTTCTTTGTGTTCATCAATCACAATTTAATCTTGCCACCTACTCATTACTACCCTCCTTATCAGCTTAAAAAATACAAAGGTCACCCGTTTTGCAATCATCATAGAATTAATGGACATCAGGACAATGATTGTTATACTTTAGAACGAAGAATTGGGCAACTTGAGCATCAAGGTTTTCTTTCATTTTCTACAAAACATTTTGCCACATGCTTATCTCCAATTATCAAACCCCAATGGATTGCCAAATCTAATCCTTATATGTTTAGTGAGCATCACGTAATAGTTACTCTTGTTCCTTCTCTTGTAATGCAAGATTCACCAAAATTCCCATCTAAGGCCAAACCATCAAAGGATGAACAACCAATTCCCTCGCCACAAGATGAGATCCCTCACCAACCTCCTAGAATTAACTTATAATTCCTCCTTTCAATCCATATAATTCCGGTGTCGATGACTCAGACCCAGACAAAGCTTACAATGTTGATGAACCCTTTGATATGTCAAATGATCATTTGCGCATATTATATTTCAATCCTAGCAATATGTTGACTCCGATTCTGATGTTGGTCATACCCTTGATTCTACTTACCATTGTCACAACCATAAATTTTCTCATGACACATTTCAACATCCACCATTATGGCATGGTCTCTCTCTCTCTCTCTCATCTTCGGATAGATCTCCATCACTTGCACACTTGGGCGATATCGAAACTCCCCCCATATTCGCATGTTCTAATCAACAATTGCATATCCATACTACGCACATACACACCTATACCTTAATTTTGCTTTGCACTTCAAGTCAATATTTTTAACAGCACTTTCCCTTATCTACATTATGAGCACACCTACATCTATTTATGCTTATGGATTTCCTTTCCACTGTAGACACAAAATGATGCATGTATCATTACTTTACTATGTCATCGGTATGTTGTAATAAGCATGAATCCTAAGTAAGAAAAGTACACATTGGTGACACTTTCCCTTGTCTCTCTACGTTCTTTGATTGATTTCTATTGTGACTTTCTTTTACAACTCTCAATTTTTTATGTACTTTTGTTCAGGGCATATGGATACTTGTTTGTATGGCTTGTCACATTTTTCGTTTTTGGTCTCAAAACACTAGCACCCACTATGTACACTAGCACCCAGGTGCTTGTGTCCCTTCTGGGCGCTCCTGTCCTACTTGTGCTTTTTATACATTTTTTCATTTGTGGTTGGCCTTGTTTCTTTTCTTATCCTTATCCTACATTTTTAGTTGGCCTTCGGTGTCACTAGTGTCAAAAATCAAGCAAGGGGATCATATATATACACAACATACTAACTATTATTCTGGATGGAAAATCAAGAGGGGCCATCACATTTACATAGTACTACTACTATTCAAAGGGTTGGTATTATGGGTTGCATACACTGCATTGGGAGGGAAGATTTGAATTCCATACCACACATTTGCATTCATAGATCAAAGTGATTAAGAAAATATTGAATAAATAGATGCCTAATTCTAATGTAATGTATCAATACATAAATAAGCAATATAATAAAGAATTAACCCAAGCAAATAAGTAATTAAGATTTGAGACCCTAAGTGCAAAGAAGGGATAGAATGACTTAGTTGATCTGAACCAAATTTATATTGTGCCAAAGCGATGACATGATGAACAAAGAGGGAGAACTACCACACAGAGCCTCAGAAAAATGTGCGACCAGAAGATCTTCTTGGTTTAGGGCACCTGGAAAGGAGTAGGGGTGCCTGTAGGTACCTTGGATCTGCTCTGGGCACATGTGACTGTTAAAACCCTTAGAAAACCTCCTTCGCGGGTTTGTGAGATGTTCATTTTCCTTTACTTCTTGTCGCTAGTAGGTCGCAAAATGATCGTCAATGTCGCTGATAACCTACAATGAAATATTTTCCTACAAAACCCCCAAGAGTGCATCAAATCCCAAAAATAAAAGAATACAAATGAGGGGTCATACTACCCTCAACTATCAAACAAGTGAAATTATTACTACATTTCAGACCCAATGTAGTCCTAGGTTTTTGTGTGCGGAATTGTGCCTTAGGTGGCTCTTATACGTGTCGCACTTGATAGCAAGCAATAGCTAGATGTAAAAAATGTAAGTAGATGTGTGCATGGAATAGAATGAACTTCCCCTCCTATGAAGTGTATGCAAAATAATGCAGTCCTTTTCCCTTGAATGGATGCTAGAATGGGTGCTTGAATGCTCTTGAATAGCTTGTGGATGCAACCTTAGGTGGTGATAGGCAATGCTTAGTGCTTGGTCCTTTATTATGATCACATAACTTTATATTTATATGATTCCCTTGCTTGAATTTTGTAATTAACCCCAAAAAGGCTTACTACCAAAAAGATAAGATGCTCAAACGGCTAGAAAGGAACCAAAAGATGTGAACAAATCATAGAGAGGTCAAGGGCGCCTAGAGGACGGGGGCATCTAGCGCTGACATCCTAGATGGGAACTGGTGTCTAGGATGATAAATTTTTAGGTGTGAAAAGACAGACTGAGCTAGAAATAGTGTAATACCAAAAGTGATAACAAAAAGAAAGCAAAGATGGCCAAAGACATGGGTTGATTAGTGCTTTTTTACTTAGGAATCATATGAATAGTAGTATGCACTCATGGCTAAATAGATACCCAAAGTGCGTGATTTTTTGTCTACATTTCCCCTCGCTTTATGTTGTTGAGTGAATGCTCAATAACATAAAGTAGATAAGAGATGTATACCTAAAACCATATAGATCAATGACGAAAGCATGCCGAAAGATAGGAAAAAGAGTTGAGTGATAAAAATGTGAAGTGTGGAAAATAGAGAGGAGTAAGTGTTAAAGGTGATGATGATGATGACCCTAGGGCGGGAACGCATGTGTAGATATCACCTTTGTACATGTTTTCAATGTCGATGTTGATGTGATTGATGTTGTTGATGTTGACTACCGCTTCCCATAAGGATGGGCCTGCAAAAGAGAATAATGAACAAGTAGTCAAATACACGTGTATATGACCAAAGTGTGTAAAAATGTGAAAAATTAACATGTGCACCTAATCATTGATGAGAAAAGAGTGTAGAAAGGATCTTGAAGATCATGTAGAAGAATGATTTTTTCAGGAAATCTCACGCCAGCTGCGCCGTATGTGAGTTTTTCAAGTGATCTCACACCAAGAACTGGAAGAAGTGTAGGGATAAAAGTCTGGTGTCATCCTCAAACCTTTAACTACTTCTTGAAATATGGAACACCACTACAGATGGTGTGCAAAAATCCAATCCGGTTCAACCAATTAGGATCTAATGTTGAAGAATAAAATGTCGTATATTGTATGTATGGTGAGTGTTAAGGACTATATTCCCTGTAAAATTTGGTGTGTGAAGTGCAATAGATTGTGCTACAATGAAATATGTGTGTAATGTCCCCCTAGTCACATGCATCCAGGAAGGGTCAGGGGCGCCTAGATGCTACTGTCTAGGTCTGGGCGCTAGTGTCTGTGATGTGCTAAGGACCCAAGTTTGATTATGAGCTCTGTCTGACTCTGATAACTATGTTGTATTGGTATTGTTATGTGTTTAACTGTGTCTGTAGACTATTGTATGTGGTGACTGATTCACCCAATTGATTCCCCCCTCATTTGGGGTGCATGCGATGTCACTGAGGAGTATGCGGCCTAAAGGAGGATTGACCACTATGCTAAAACTTTTCCCTGCAAGGGGGAGGGAGTGCTTGGTGGAAACCAAGGCACACACAAAAAAGTGGATAGAAAACAAGTGTTAGTACAAGCAAAGACAAACACTCATGTAGAAGACAAATTGCAATCTACCAAACAAGTAATGTGTAAACTAAGACGCAAGAAAGCAATGTAGACTGTGAAAAGTGGGTTGCAAACATGGGACACCATTCACGGTGTTGTAAGACAATCGAGGCTGAGATGGCCATAAATAGACATCGTGCACATAAGAAAAAGGGAAAATCCCGCAAACAATGACAGACAATGACAAGCAAACGCAGAAAATGGCAAGCAATGTAACAGACAACCATGGTGGAAAATAGACCTGAAAATAAAATGTTGCACATGAATCACCTGTTAGCATGTTAGAGAGATAAAAATTATGTCAAAGAGTGTATAATCCGATAAAGTCATGTGCTATGAAAAAATGAAACAATAGCACCTTGTAGACACAAAGTCATGCACTTTAGGTAATTGTTTAGTCCTAATTACAAACTACTATTCATATTATTCCTAAGTAATAAACGTACTAATTAACCCATGTCTTTGGCACTCTTTCTTTACTTTATGTTGCCACTTTTAGTCTTACACTCTTACTTGCTCAGTCTGTCTTTTCATACCTTGGTATTTCTCATCCTTGACATAAGTACCCAGTCAAGATACCATCACCATGCGCCCCCGTCCCATCTGGGCACCCCTAACCTCTTTGGATTTTGTTCACATCTTTTGGGTCCTTTATTTCATTTGAGCATCTTATATTTTTGGTAATCAACCTTTTCGGGGTTAATTACGAAATTCAAGCAAGGGAATCATATAAATATAAAGTTATGTGATCATAATAAAGGACCAAGCACTAAGCATTAGCTATCACCACCTAAGGTTGCATCCAAAGGCTATTCAAGAGCATTAAAGCATCCATTCTAGCATCCATTCAAGGTAAAGGGACTTTATTATTCTACATACACTTCATAGGAGGGGAAGTTCATTCTATTACATGCAAACATATATTTACATCTCTTACATCTAGCTATTTTCTCGCTATCAATTTAGAAATGCACAAGAGCCACCTAAGGCACAATTCCTCACACACACACACACACACACACACACACACACACACACACACACACACACTTAGAACTACATTGGTTCTGAAATGTAGTGCAATGTTTAGTCGTAAGTTCACTTGTTTGACACCTGAGGACAGTCCGACCCCTCATTTGTAATATTTTCTTTTTAGGATTTGATGCACTCTTGAATTTTTTATAGGTCAATCTTTCATTGCAAGTTACTAGCAACATCAACAATCATTGTGCAACATAATAGCGAGAAAAGGCAAAAGGACAGTGAACATCTCACAACCCTACGAAAGAGGATTTTTTAGGGTTTTAGCATTCACATGTGCCTAGAGAAATTCCAAGGTGCCCGTAGGTGTCCTTGCCCCTTTTTAGGTGCCCCAGTCTAGGGAGATCGTCAACTCACACATTTTTATGAGGCCCTATGTGACACTTCTCCCTCTTTTTTCACCTGGTCATCACTTCGGTACAGCCCAGGATTAATTACGAAATAGGTAAACCACCTTATCTCCTCTTTGCAACTAGGATTTCAATACTTAATTGCTTAATTTGTTCAGGTCTATTTTGTACTTAATTATTTATTTATTTACTACTACAATAGCAATCAGTTTCACGAAATTAATTCCATACTTGCTTAATCATTTTGGTGAACCCAAGCTTGATCTAAACACCCTTAGAGTCTGATACTTCTATTTCTTTAATCTTCGTAGGCTTTGTTATCATGAGTATCTCTATCAATGATTTCATGCTCATTAATCCTGAATTAAGAGATAAAATCACAACTCTCCTAGCTATTACTCGCATTCCTGTTGATATTCATCCGAATATAGTATACAACACTTTCACATATGATTTTTCTTAGCTCATTGCTCTTCCATCGAATCCTAATGTTGATCTCGCTATTTTTGATAATGACCTACCTTTATACATCATGCTCCGCATTTATAACGTGGGTATCAAATGCACAATCGTTGATAATGGATCTGAACTTAATCTTTGCACTATATCATTCCTTGAAAATATTGGTCTTTCTATTGCTAATGTTAGTCCATCATCTATTTCTCTTTGCGCTTACGATGGATCTGTTCGTCCATGCATAGGTCAGATTACTTTTCCTATCACTGTTGGGCCTAAAAATCTTAATATAATTTCTTTTTCATTGACTTCTTGGTTTCATATAATTGTTTACTTGGTAGACCATGGGTTCATGACATCCAAGAAATTCCTTTTACAGAACATTGATGTGTCAAATTCTTACATAAGGGTGTAGAATATACAATTCATAGTGATTGTCAACCATTCAAATATTAGAACCATGATCCCAACACTACACTTCCTACTCCAACATTTGCTACCATTGATGAACCATTACCTATGGATACTCTAGATCATTTGCCACCGCTTGAAGGTGTTATTTACATTTTAGATACCATTTCATCTGCATCATCGCCTCCTCTAGCTTCTAATACTGCTATAATTCTTTATCGGTGGCTTGTCCAAACATTAGATGTCTTTCCATCTCCTTCACCTTCTCATGAGCAACCTCCATTAGTGTATCCTCCATTTACATTCACATTTTTCATGAATAAATCTTACTGGAAACACATCCCATTTGATCCTACTTACCATGATACTATATGGACACATGATGGGTTGGCTCAACTAGGCATTACAGTTGACAACATACTTCCTCCACCCCATGATCCTCATCTTTATCATGGATTAATCCACATTACTATTATTTATTGGCTTCATGTCTTTCATCTCATAGTATTTCTTGCACGAGCTCCTCATGCTACTCCACTTACACTTGGACAGTCTTGGCTTGACTATATTGAGGCACTTTAGACCTTGATCATATTGACATCTTATTTCCTATGCCTTTCGGCTGTGTTTTCATTTGCAATGATTCCATTCTCAGATATTCACAAAATATTACACGTTGGTATGCACATGGTTTTCTGGTACCCCTTTTCACTAACGAATAATATGTGATGGGCATGTACAACCTTCGTCGTAATGGCTCACTATGTGATCAACCTCACACTATTTCTTATCAAGTAATAGATGATTCACCTTTCAGTTTTGATTATGACAATGATGACATTACTTGATCTCTTTTATCATCACACACTTGGGGGGAATCACACTTATTTCTCCCCCCATTGAATCGAAAAATGTCTTACTTTCTCAGCATTTAACATTCACTCTCTCACATAAAACATACACATATTGATACATTAAGTATCAACATTCCCTAATGATGCACTCTTGTGCTTTGGTTCACACTTGACTATTGAGGGCATACTATGCACATGAACCTCACACACTGCACACTACACTACACACTACACTACACACTCTTCACACTCATGTGTTATTCACACCTCTTTCTGTCATAGCATCTCCTACACACTTTGCATCTTATTCACTCTATACATTCACACTACATCTTCCTCACATCTACTTCTATGCATTATGCTCATTTCTTGATGACGTACTCTCGTGCTTTAGTTCACACTTGACTATTGAGGGCATACTATACACATGAACCTCACACACTACACAGTACACATTACACTCTTCACACATCATGCATTATTTACACCTCTTTCTATTACAACATCTCCTACACACTTTGTGTCTTATTCACTCAATACATTCACACTACATCTTCCTAATATCTACTTTCACGCGTTGCGCTCATTTCCTTATAATGCACTCTAGTTCTGAGGTTAATAATCTACTGCTGAGGGTTTCAATCTAAAATGAACCTCACCACACTCACTCACTCACTTATGACCTCTCTACGCTTCACGTTTTGAGGATCAAATATTTCTAGTGCACACATTCGAAACATTTCCTGATGACGCACTCTTGTTATACGGTTTATTCTTGACTGTTGATGGGGTATGTATAAGTGAACCTCATCTCATACATACACATTCACTCGGGGGGCACACTCCTATCATTCACTCTGCATTCTATTCCATATCATCCACTTCATACTGCATTTCATGGTTGCATTTACTCTTGTTGTCTTATGCTTTTACATGTACCCTTTATTACACATGCTTGATAAATATATTGTATGTCATTATATTTATCATACACACATACGTGTTCACTTTTCTTTCTAGTTATGATCACAGATTCTATAGATCCACACACACAGCATGGATGTTTGGTGCAATACCTATTACCAATCCCAAAACGGCTCCTAGGGCATCCACTTTTGTACACTACATGTGATATTGTTTCATTTTTCATAGCACATTACTTTATCTAATTATACACGCTTTGACATACTTTTTATCTTTCTAACATGTTAATGGGTACTTCATGTGCAACATTTACTTTGCAGGTCTGTTTTCCACCATGGTTGTCTGTTACATTACTTGTTTTTTATCTGTCTTTTCTTGTCATTGGATGCCATTATTTGCAGGATTTTCCCTTTGTCTTGTGTGCACATTGTCTTCTTTCGGCCTCTTCGGCCTTAATTGTCTTGCGACATCGTGAGTGATGTCCCATGTTTGTAACCCACTTTTCGTGGTCTACATTATCTTCTTGTGTGTTAGCTTGCACATTGTATTCTTGTTTACTTAGCTTACATATCATCTTATACATGAGTCTTTGTCTTTGCTCGTACTAACACTTGTTTCCTAGCCACCTTGTTTGTGTGTGCTTTGGTTTCTACACAGTACACTACCCCTGCAGGCCATAGTTTCAGCACTACGGTCGGTCCTCCTTTGGGCCGCATACTCCTCAACGATATCACATGCACCCCAAATGAGGGGGGAAATAATTTAGGTGAATCAATCACCCCATACAACAGTCTACAGACACAGTTCATCACAACACAGTATCAATACATAGTTATCAGTATCACTTAGGGCTCGGAATGAGACTTGGGTCCTTAGCACAGCAACGAAATCAACACCTAGACCAATACAATAGCGCTTGGGTGCTCCTGACCCTTCTTGGATGCCTGTGACCAAGGGGCAGTTACACAACATTTTCCACTTCAACACAATTTTTAGCACTTGACACAATGGATTTTATAGGGCACACAGTCCTTAGCACTCGGGATGCATGCACTGCATAGCATTTTCTACTTTCGCGTTGGATCAAAACTATTTGAAATGGATCAGATTTTTACAAACCATATTCAGTTGTGTTTTACATTGCGAGAAGTAGTTAAAGGCTGGAGGATGACAACAATTTCCTCTCTACACTTCTTCCATGTCCTGGTGTGAGATCGCCCAAAAAACTAGCAATCAGCGCAACTAGTGTGAGATCGCCTGAAAAACTTGTTCTTCTACATCATATTCATGATCATTTCTTCACTTTTTTCTCATCATGGATCAGGTGCACATGTTCTTTTTTCACATTTTCACATTTTACATACTTTCTTACATATTTTTTACACATTTTGTGCTACGCCCTTAACCTATTGCTTGTATTAGGATATGAGTAGCCGACTTGTGGCTTACCATATCATTTTATTATATCATTTATACTTTCTCATGCTTAATAGGTCAGCCTAGGTGATGGCCATAACATATGAATAGTATATATAGAGGATTGTGTTGAGCACAAGATAATACTGAGAGGGGGGGTGAATCAGTATTATGATATTATTTCAAACTTCAATACTTAAACTTAGATCTATAATCACGAGCAATGTGAATATATCAAATCAATCAAAGAACACAAAACTTAATGCAAGTAGACACAGATATACGTGGAAACCCTTTCGGGAGAAAACCACGGAGAAACTTCTTTCTTTATATATATTTCTCGAAAAAATTGTAAGCACCAACATGTTGGAGACACCAATCCCCAAATTACAGTTTTGTAGGCACCAGCCTACATGAGCACCCACCCCTTTTGCTAAGCACCAACTCAGCAAGAGACATCGATCTCTTCGAATATGAAGGCACCAACCTTCCTTACAAAATTTGCTTTCCACTTTTAAACTTATTGCTTCCTCAACGAATAATGGAAAATTCTTCTTCTTACTTTCAGATTTGTTGTTCTAAAATTCTACCCTTACACTTCCTCTTCCTCTTCTTTTTCCTTAAGATATTCAACTTGAATCCATACTTAATAAGTCTCATATGAATCTTCTTATATAGCCTTTCGTATCTTTTCGAAAGGGCATTACACCTTAAACCATCACACCGTTTCATTAACATTAGTCGGCCTTTATTTATTAATTTATTCTTTCTAAACAAATCATTGTCCCCCTTTGAATTAATTAATACACACATAAAGACTGCCTCAAATAATTTAGTTATCACCTAAACATTCAATGCAGCCCCCTTAAGACATGAGTGTTGCTCTCTAGGCAAGTCGTGGGCCCTCTTTTGTGCAAATCGCGGGCCTCCAAGGATAGATCATGGTCTTCATGAAAAAGCGTTTCTTTCTTCTCATCATGGTTGTCAAGATATTCCTCTTTCTTAAATGTTGTTCGCTTTACACAGATACTGTTGTATTTCTCCTATACAGGTGACCCTTTTCACATATATAAATATCTGATTTCTACTCTTTTTGCTACTCTATATGTTGCTAGTTATTTCCGTTGACATACTCACAATTCTGTTAATAATTTTGTTACTTTCTGACAGATTTCTGTTTACCAGTTCAACACCTCTTTTGACATCACTGACAATATTTCCAACATATTGTAGGTAGTAGTTCATTATCATTTGAGCATTTGAGTCTTATTATATGGTTTGGAGGTTACCCCCTCGAAGTGGCGAAGCTATTACAACATTATATTAAGATCATTATTCTGAAATATTGTGTTATTTGGTGTTCTATTGTTTCTCATAATCTGAATTATACTAGTAATTTCATTACAAGTGGTATCAGAGCTGCGATCTGGGCCAAAATTAAGGTAAAAACCCTAATTTTTTGTTTCTGTAATATATTTTGAACCAAAGCGAATTGGTGGGAGATATTTTTACCAGAGTTGTGAAACATTTCAAGTAAGGTTCCATGAAAATTTCAGACTTTTTAAATTTATTTTTCACAAGTTATTATAAATTTAGGGTTTTTCATAAAATCGCTCCCTAGGGTGAAAATTGTGGAATTTGTTCAAGTTCTTTACATTTTCGGAAAGCTCTGAAAAAAATAGTATTAGTATTTTCTCTGTGTTTTTTCTTGTTCAAACTGAATTTGTATCGAAACCTTTAACCCTAAGGTTTGATATCATGGCGGGGCCTTCCACAAGAGCAAAAAAGAATCTGGTTACTCCGGGTAAAACCCCAAATAAAGATTGGATAGTGATTGAAGAGATGGATTTAGAAGGGGTAAATACAAATTCCTCAACACAAGGGTTTACTTCAGTTGATCATAAGGTGAGTCAACTTGAGTATGAGCTACGAAATGTACAACCTGAGATAGCCTCTAAAGGAGACATAGCCCCAATCAATCATCAGTTGGATGAGATCATGCAACTTATAAAGGGTAAATAGTATGGCCCAAATCCATCCCATATCAACCAAGGAGGATCTTCAGTTCAAAATCATGAACAAAATAACCATGTTGTATCACTTTTCCAACCCAATTAGAATCCAACTTATTCGCAACCACGGAACATGATGCCAGAAGTGGATATGCGCAAATTTGATGGTAAAGATCCCCTGAATTGGATAAATAAAATGGAGAAATTATTTGAGCTACATCAAACACCATCATGAAAAAAGGTGACATTGGCATCCCTGTATCTTGAACCAGACCAATTTTTTTGGTATCGATGGTTATGTGCTCAGAGGCAAAAAAATGGCCTCGATGTCACTTGGAAAGTTTTTACTGAGGAGTTGCAATTGCACTATAGTTCCAGTGTTTCAGAGAACTACTCTAGTCAATTAGAAAAGTTACGACAAATAGGATTAGTCAAATATTATGTGCATCAATTCCAAAACCTATCCTTAAGGGTGGAGAATATACCATAAGAGAATTTGAATGACCTATTTCTTGGGGGTCTTAAGGACCACATCAAGCATGAGGTACATATGTTTAATCCACTCAAGCTTTCTGATTCTATTATCATGGCACGTCGAGCAGAGGAAAAAGTTATTTGTAGTAGGAGGCCACCTTTCATTAACACCAAAGACCGTAGTATCTCTTCCCCTTCATTTTCTAGGCCAATTAGACTAACTCCTCAACAAATGGAAGAAAAGAGAGTAAAATGATTATGCTTTAACTATGATAGCAAATATGGACCGGGACCAAAATGTGATAAGAATAAGTTATTCTATATTGTCGGAGGTAATGAGGGTGATGAGGATGTTGAAATTATACGAGAGGTTGAGGAACCAGTAGAAGAGGAAGTAGAGGATCACCAACCTACAATTTCTTGCCATGTAGTGTTAGGTATTATTACTCCTTAAACACTCAAGGTTATTGGCTATCTCAAAAAATAGAAGGTGAAAGTGTTGATTGACTTGGGGAGTACTCATAACTTTATAAATAGTAAGTTAGTTTCCCACCTCAATTGTTTTATTTACCCAGCTCCAGAAATAGAAGTTATGATTGCGGATGGTGGGACAATCAAGTGCACATGAAAGTTCCATAGTATCAATTTTTCCATGGGAGACTACATGTTAGACTCACCTATGTTTGTTATTTCTATGGGAGGGGCAGATATTGTTTTGGGTGTCCAATGGCTCACAACCTTAGGTACTATAGAGATGAATTTCCAAGAATTGTTCATGCGATTTCATTCAGATGGAAGGACAATGCAATTGAATGGGATGGTAGCTAAGTCTCCAAAAATTATTAGCTCTCATCAGATGCAGAAGGTTCTCGGAAAAGGAGTAGATGGATTTATAGCAAAGTTATTTTCCATATAAGTACAAAATACAGAGTCTTCAATGCCACCCGATCTCCAGAAGATTGTGGATGCTCACTCATCTATTTTTGATGCAATTCCAAAGGGACTACCACTAGTTAGGGATCATGACCATGCCATTCAGTTGATTCCAGGGAGCCAAACACCTAACATCAGACCATACAGATACCCACATTCCTAGAAAAGTGAGATCGAGAAAATGGTGGAGGAAATGTTGAAAGCAGGTATCATCAGGCATAGCCAGAGTCCATATTCTTCACCAGTGGTCATGGTACGTAATAAGGATGAAACATGGAGGATGTGTCCAGATTACCGAGAACTCAACAAGTAGACCATCAAAGATAAGTTTCCTATTCCAGTAATTGATGATTTATTTGATGAATTGCATGGTGCTGTTTATTTCACAAAATTATAACTTTGTTTGGGGTACCATCAAATTAGGATAAAAGAGGAAGATGTTCATAAAATGGCTTTCAAGACTCATGAGGGCCATTATGATTTTTTGGTAATGCCTTTTGGTCTTACAAATGCGCCCTCAACCTTTCAAAGCTTGATGAACACTATTTTTACGCCATTTTTAAGGAAATTTGTATTAGTTTTCTTTAATGACATGTTGTTTTACAATAAGACATGGGAAGAACACTTACAACATGTAAATAAAGTGTTGGAAGTTTTGGAGAAACATACTCTCTATGCAAAGCCATCCAAATGTTCTTTTGGTGTACAAGAGGTAGAGTACTTGGGTCATATTGTATCCCATGAAGGTGTCAAAGTTGATCCTTAGAAGATCAAAGCTATGGTGGAATGGCCAAGGCCCAAAACTCTAAAAAATCTCCAAGGGTTCCTCGGACTAACAGGGTACTATAGAAGATTTGTGTGGAAATATGGTAGAAAAAAAACCCCACTCATTGCATTACTAAAGAAGGATGCCTTCCATTGGACATACGTAGCCACTAAATCCTTTTAGTAGCTAAAGGAAGCCATGTGCAACACCCCAGTTTTGGCTACTCCCAACTTCTCTAAA
Organism: Taxus chinensis; assembly: GCA_019776745.2. NCBI lineage: Eukaryota > Viridiplantae > Streptophyta > Pinopsida > Cupressales > Taxaceae > Taxus > Taxus chinensis. The sequence goes on along the minus strand of CM034146.1, from coordinate 308,961,157 downwards.
ACTTTCATTGTTGAATGTGACGCTTCAGGATCAGGATGGGGAGTAGTTCTAATGCAGGAAGGAAGACCAATTGCATTTGAGAGTTACCAATTCAAAAGAAAATATTTACTTAAACCTGTCTGTGAGAAAGAAATGATGGCTATTCTTCATGCAGTCAAGCAATGGAGGCCCTATCTCATGGGTAGACACTTCAAGGTAAAAAATGATCATGATAGTCTCAAATACTTTTTGGAGCAAAGGTTATCATCTGAGTAACAACAAAAAGTGGGTAGAAAAAATGTTGGGTTATGATTTTGAAATCATATACAAAAGGGGTAAAGAAAATGTAGTAGCTGATGTGTTATCTAGAAGGAATACATCCGCAGATGTCTTACTATGTGGAATGTCCATGTTGACGGCCGATTGGGTGGATGAAGAGATTGGAATGGAATCAAGACAAGTATACACAATCTATAATAAAAAATATCAAGCAAGGATCTATGACATCTAACAAATCTGAGTGGAAAGGTAATGACCTATGGTACAAGGACATGTTATACTTGAGTAAAGATTTTGATTTGAAGCATAATATTCTTGCAGAGCTACATGCCTCGCCTGTTGAATGACACTCTGGGTTTTTGAAGACATATCATAGAATAAAAATAGAATTATTTTGGGAGGCACTCAAAGGGGATGTACAAAATTTTGTATCAGAGTGTTTAGTGTGCAAACAGAACAAAGGGGTAAACAATTAAGACACCAGGTCTATTGTAACCCGTACCAATTCCTAGCCAGAGATGGGCGGAGCTCTCCATGGATTTCATCACCGGATTTTCCTTGTTTAGAGGGTAATAATGTTATCTTTCGTGATTATGGATAGGCTCACAAAATATGCCCATTTTTTTACCCTATCATATCTATTTGCAGCCAGTATAATCGCAGCTATATTTTTAGAGATAGTTCAAAGGCTACATGGAACCCTAAAAATAATTATAAGTGATCGTGATCCTATTTTCACAAGTAATTTTTGGACGGAATTATTTTCATGTTTGGGTACTCAACTAGCTCACAGTTCATCTTATCATCCACAAACTGATGGGAAAACAGATGAACTGTCGAGGTACAAAAATATAGTCTATATTTTTGTACCTCAACATTTCTCATCCTGGAAACCAGCACCCATTTAAGATGCCAGTACTAGGCGCCCCTGACCTCTTTATACTTTTTTCACATCTTTTGGGTCCTTTCTAGTCATTTGAGCATCTTATTTTTTTGTTATTCAACATTTTCAGGGTTAGTTACAAAATTCAAGCAATGGAATCATATAAATATAAAGTTATATGATCATAATAAAAGACTAAGCACAAAGCATTTGTTATCACCACCTAAGGTTACATCCAAAGTTTATTCAAGAGCATTAAATCATCTAGCATCTATTCAAGGGAAAGGGACTGCATTATTCTATATACACTTCATAGGAGGGGAATTTCATTCTATTCCACACACACATCTATTTACATCTCTTACATCTAGCTATTTGCTAGCTATCAAGTGCGCATGCACAAGAACCACCTAAGGCACAATTATGCACACACACACACACACACACCTAGAACTACATTGGGTCTTAAATGTAGTGCAATGCTAAGTCGTAAGTTCACTTGTTTGACAACTGAGGATACTCTGACCCCTCATTTGCATTCTTTTATTTTTTATGATTTGATGCGCTCTTAAGGGTTTTACAGGTCAATCTTTCATTGTAGGTTATTAACGACATCAGTGATCATTGTGCGACATAATAGTGACTAAAGGTGAAGGACAACGAACATCTTGCGACCCTACAAAGGAGATTTTATGAGGGTTTTAGTCGTCATAGGAGCCCAAAGCAATTCCAGGGTGGCCACAGGTGCCCTTGCCCCTTTTCAAGTTCCCCAGTCCAAGAAGATCATCATCTCACACATTTTCTGAGACCCTGTGTGACACTTCTCCCTCTTTGTTCACATGGTCATCACTTTGGCACATTCCAAGATTAATTGTGAAACAACTATGTCACCTTATCTCCTCTTTTTAACTAGGATATCAATACTTAATAAATTTATTTGTTTGGGTCTATTTTGTACTTAATTTTTAATGTATTTATTGTTATAATAGCAATCAAATTTAGGCAATTATTTCAATATTTGTTTAATCACACATGTATTGTATGAAAGTGGATGCCCCCAGGAGCCGTTGTGGGACTTGTAATAGGTATTGCATTAAGCATTCATGTTGCGTGTGTGGATTTGTATAATATGTGATCACAACTAGAAAGCAAGTGAGCATGCATGTGTATATGATAAAGATAATGACATATAATATATCTATCTAGCGTGAGTAATAAATCATACATGTAAAAGCATAAGAAATAAAGAGTAAATGTGACCAAGATATGCAGTATGTTGTGGATGAGATGGAATGGAATGTAGAGTGAATGATAAGAGAAATGTGCCCCTCGTGTGGATGTGTATGTATGAGATGAGGTTCATTTATGTATGCCCCCTTAGCAGTCAAGAATGAACCGTAGAACAAGAGTGTGTCATTAGGAAATGGTTCGAATTTGTGTTCTTAGCCATTCCCCTGTTGCTATGATTGTAATTTCCATGTCACTTGAGGCCTTGGAATATTTTTGTGGTAATGGCCCTCCCGTTTCACAACTTTGTCCTTTCCCTCAGCAGAATTCAGTGCAACTTGGGGCAGTTGGAGGGCAACATCAACAACCACCACCACCTACTGTCTCTTCAGGGCAGCAAATGCATCAAAATTTTGTGTCCACATCACCCAGTTTCCTTCCTGGCCAATCAAGGCCTCTAATGGCTGCAAACAGAAGCAGGCAGCACCCAACAACTTACTCACACTTGTCACCATCTACTGCAATGCACCAGCAAAGAGGGGCAAATTAAATCCTTACAAATTCGACCAATGGGTTCATGGCGACAGGTGGCAATACGTTGACAGGCAGGTCTAAGCTGCGTAATTAGTGCAGATCCAATAGAATGGCTGGGACTCCAGGAATTGTTGCAGGTTGAAACAAGAGAAATTGGCCAATGATGCTATGAAATTAGACATATGTTGCTACTGTATTGGGCATACTGGTTGGCACATAAGTGGTTGGATGCTTTTGAATGGAGACTCAATGGAAGCTTTAAAAATTGGTATATTTTGGCTGCAATATTGAGGCGGTTTCTTCAATAGCATTTCTTGGGTATAGAGCGATTGAAATCTTTTTGAAACTTGTAAAGTCTATTTCTTGTTAGCAATCTTGGGGCGGATTCTTCAGTAGCATTTCTACGAGGTATTGGATCGGAAACATTTCCATGTTTTTTCAACTTCTCTAACGTCTTTGTTTGGTATCTTGCAACCAATGGAATATGTGTAATTCTGATCTATGATAGTAATAAACGACCCTCTTTTACCGATAAAAAAACTTCTCATAGATTTAGAGTCATAGTTTAGAATTTGTGGAAGCCTTAGATTTTACGTCTCAAATATAATATAAAGCTTTTTAATTTATAGCACACATTTAACATTAGTGTTTGGAAAAAGATATTTTAAAGTATCTTTTACATAAATTTATTTAAAATAAACATACTAAAAATTATTTATGAGCATATGTTATATTATTTTGTTTAAAATAAATATGCTATAAATCTGAGTATATGTTATCGAATCAATAACATTTCGCAGACCTAGAACAACTCAGTGGTTATCACACATAATAAAAATGGAGTACCAAAATACAAACATTTAAGCACAAAAAAATATATATCCCATGAGAAGTCATGTAGATGCATGTTGTGTGTGGAGTATGCTACGAAATAAATAATAAATATTTAATAAAATACATAACAAAACATGCATATGTATGTCTAGATTTGGATCGCTTGCAAGATGGATTAGTCAAATAATAACAACCAAATCAATGGTACTAAAATAGAATGGGTTTAAGAGAGAGACAATTGCGGTTTCTTTCATTTAATAAAGTGGGTAAAACTCTTTAGATCTAAATCTAAACCCACACACAAGCACACTCGGAAAATGTTAGTTGTTTTTAGTGGTTAGGGGACTTGCCTCGGTCAGATCCCTAACCCTTTTAAGGAGATAAACATATTTTATTGATCTAAAATGACAAATATTCCTGAATTGGATCACATGACAATCGTCAATTGTGTTTCATCGAGAATCACATGGAGATCGCAAGTCAATTGCAGTTGCAATTGCCCACATGTGTTGAAATGTCGCTAAAATAGTGCTGCAGTAAGCAATATATATCCTTTGTGTTTCACATTTCCTTCTTCAAAACCTACAAAACTGAGATATATAATAGAGCAAGAAAACTCAAGTATAGTCTTTGTGCAACTAAGAGCCAGCGGTTGGAATGATGAGGGTGAGGGTGATTATATAGATTTGAAGTGCATAGGGGAGTGGGACACACATGGGTGCAAAGACATGGTCCATAGTGCATTGGACATGCATATGGGTAGGTGTGATGGAACATAATTAAATGTGAGTGGGTGGGGGTTAGTAACTGAGTGGTGAGGTGTCTTTTAACTCTATTTTGTGGGGTTTTCTGATTTTTTTGATCTTTTTGTATTTTATGAAACTCACCAAATATTGTGTTTTCGATTAAGGGACCTTGATGTGTAATGGTACATTTTCATAGTGTCTACAACATGGGACATAACGTTTACTTACTTTGGCATCACTTTCATTCATTTCAATATAAATTAATTTATTAATGTACAATTGTCTAAGATTATGAAATGAAGGAAATGAAATGGTTTAAATCACGTCCACTAGACCAAATGCTCTATGAGACCACTGAAAATTCTAAAACCTGTATTTTTGCATGGGTGAGGTCTCACAAAATTCTTATACTTAGATGCCAAAGATTGAGCATTTCCATTCCACTCAAATTCACACAGGGCACGATTCCAACCTCATCCATTATTACAGTATCTTTGGGCCCATATGCACCCATTTGCAAGAATTGAACCTTGGTGGGCATCCTCTGTGAGCCAAACAACTCTCGCCATTAAGCCAATGACCATTTGATAATGCATATCACACACATAATTATTTCTTAAAATGAAATCCTAATTATCTCGTTGTTCTTCTCATAATCATGTCCCCCATTTTTTGGATAACTGTATAATCTTTAATTTTTTGTTTACACACACATCACATCAACATGTTTATTTTTAGGTTTATTTTAGTACACCCTAAAGATATGATCTAACCTACAAATTAAATCATTTCTAATATAATGTATAGTCAGTTTTTCCCCATATTTACGGGCATAACATCAAATCCTTTTCACCATGATATCATTGTAAGATTACGCCTCTCAATATAATTAAACTTAATGACTTAAGATAGTTAGCAAAGGGTGTGTGATATTATTAATCATCCTTAACAAAGGAGACATTTTTTCTTATAAGCATATGTCATTTTACCATCGCCGTTGATAATTGTTCATGGCACTATAATTAGCACTTATCTAAGTATCTATGAAATTGTACCCCCATGTAACTTTTTCTACATGGGCTAAAATCGTAGTGTATCGTCATATATTAAGGAGGTTGACATTCACAGGGAGTTAATAATGTAGTACTACTGGAACCGGCACCTATATGTGTAATCATGTTTAATTATCTATAATCTTAATAAATAAAAATAATTGTAAAAATAAATGTACTTGGAGGAAAATGCATCTGAATTATTGAAATGCTTGTATAAACAATGCTTTAGACCGAGGTACTAAGCCCTTGTATACTGCAATTTGGTCTTGAGACAATCATTAGATTACAAACAATAGACTCATAAGTCAAGACAACAAGGTGAACAAGATCAATATTTGGCATAAGCCAAAATAGAGAACCAGATCAACAAGAACTGGTACTACTTCTTAAGTAACAACACCTCAATTATACCTTTATGGATATGGCATAAGAAATTAACCACCCCCAAATCTCTCCTATTTGAAAAATTGAATACAAATGTTAATTTATATTATTTAATTGTATTTATAATATTATTTTTTCGCACTAACTTTCAACCGGAAAATATTTCTCCTTAACCATTAAATGTTTTGATGCGAGTTAAGAATATCTCGCCTGCTTATTTAAAAAACAATAATTTCCTTATGTTTAAAAAGAAAAAAACATATATTAAAAATTAAATAATTTCTAATCAAAATAAAACTCAAAAATTAAAAAAAGTCTACTAAAAATAAATGTGCATCAAAATACTAGAGCTAGCACAAATTTTTCAGATTCACAATAAAAAATTAGGCATGCTGTGCCAATTTTTATGATGTTTTTATTGTTTTCATGAACAAATCAAATTTGAAAATCCTAGAAAACTTTTTTCATTTTTTTGTTGGTTTAATACATTAAATTTGTATATTGCTGGCACACTGAGGAGGCATATGTAAAAAAGACAACTAAACCCAAAGTAGATTTTCGCGACAAAAGATCGATCAATGTTATTTGTATTCTAGGTATATCTCTTTATGCGTTTGTTTATATGTTGTGTTTTATTTTTCAAATTTCGACCAAAACCCTAATGAATATTTTGATACACTCACCATTCATTGTGATTATTTTTTGTTTGATATTAGTATTTGTAGTTTTATTTAAGACCTACACCAGATCAATCCAATATTACTTTCCACTGAGGATTTTTTCTTTATTTTCATACTCCTTTTTATTCATTTTTAATTTGTTTTTAAAAATGGAATAACAATGGTATTTTTAATGTCTTTTAGATTCTTTGTGATTAATCAAGGGTATTAATTTAGAAGTTATTAAAAAAACACTTTGAGTTAGTCCAAAATGTTATGCTAGTACTTGGATATAGTTGGAGGTACTGAGATTCCAGATAATGCTACTATGTGGGACTCGGATATCGACATCGAAATAATCATAGCAATTTCCACATCTCCCTTCCTCTCCCCACGACTTGTTTCTAAATATGCAACAATCAAATACTCATCATCTATGTCTAATAATGAGATTGGATATGAAGCTACTCTATTACACCATTTGCAAGAAAGAAAGTGTAATGTCCCTTCTAGGGCATAAAAAAAAAAAAGGTTTTGTTGATGTATATGAAATAGATCCACCAAGGAAGAGAATGCCATACTCTTACGTCTTACTCATTTTAGGATCACACAGAGTGTGATTCAGTGGATGAGTTGTAGGGTATTGGTCATTTAAATCAATAATAATAAGAATATTTTGCTGGATTGTTAGTGATCAGGGGATCATTTTTGAAAGTTCCCAAAACATCCCTAAATGGTGTCAGTGCAGAAGATCATCTCGAGAGCTTTCCAACGACTGTGAGAACGCGGCAAACGGACATCGGGAGCTCTAGTTATGTCCGATCAAAGCTCGGTCAACGGGAAAGTCAACTCTGGTCAACTATTGGACCAATGGCACTGCGACACATGGCGAAAAGGCAATAGGGAGTTGTTTGTTGGTTTTCGATCACCGAGTCTTCTATGAGCTTTAAAAATGGTGCACTAGGAACAAGAGGCTCAACTTTTATTACGGAGGGGAGCTCGGCCGCCATGTGGACAATGGTATTATCGCCAATGTGGTGGGTTCCCAAGCCACCACGTGGCTTGCCACCACTCGTTGAATTCGCTCGATCCTTGCCTATTGAGGGTCGAAAAGTGGTACCTATTGCCATATTTCACGTTGGAATGTCATTATATTGCTTGGGTCGAAATTATATTATCTTGGTAAATCCACTTTCCAACATGTCACGCATATATGCCAAACCGCTATATATATTAATGTTTATACATTAGTATTAAACCATCCTCCACTTACCTACTAAACTGCCAACATTAAGCCATGCATGGATGTTCCACGTGGAAGGAAGGAGTGAAGCGGTTGTAGTGGAAGCTTCCACGTGAGGAGAAAGAGGTGGGGGCGGTTAAGCCCATGTGGTCCCATGACCACTTCACACAATGCGTGGAAAGGCTATTTAAAGCCTTAACAACCCACAAAATGTGGGATATACATGCGCCTCTTTTGGGATTTAATCCCATTTAAAATGTAAATCCGCCAACGTGGGGATTAATCCCACTAAAACAAGCAAAATCCATGCAAAATGATAGGAGGCGGGATTTGATCCCCTGACTTCATCGCCCCAAGACACATCCGCCAACCAACTCGCCTATAGGCTTGGGCGGGTTATTTTATGGGTCACTTCAACTTATACAAGGGAGACAGGTCTGTACAAAGGATTAGCATAAGGACTTTGATTAGTCAGAGAACACCATTTTATGAAGGCCTTGGACTCAGATTGGGAACTCATGATTTTAAAGGTGAAATGTAGGGAATTTATGAGACGATTCCAACAATATTAAGATTTGATGTTTTTTGTTGAGTTTTAACAATTTTTTAGAAGCTTTGAATGCAGTTTTTAACAGGGATCTACAAGACAACTTAGTTGGAAAACATGAATTTCAATGCAAGTCTGGTCCGAATTGTGACTTGGTTTATCGCATTGAAAAGTGTTTAGAATTCAGAGATGATCTCAGATATATGATATGTTTTCATATAATGTTTTTAAATATCCATTTTTAGGTGTTTTTCTAACACAGTTGCAGGGAGATCACATTGTGAAATGACACTGTAGGAGCCACGGATCATTCTTGAGACAGTTTCTGCTATTTTTCAGAGTTCTTGGGACATTGATCAACTAATTTGCAAGTTGTGATTCATTATTGGTTGTTTGTAAGAGTTACGACGACTACCATTTGGTAACCATTAGCAATGCCGTCCAAGTTCAATTTGTTAACTACCGGGGATTAAATTGCCAAAGTCATCTAGTAACCGATCTTGTCTGAGATCTGTTCATGTCTACAATTTTAGAGTAACTTACATGAACTTGCTACGCATGTAAAATTTTCCACATGTCTAAGACCATTTTGCAAAACAAAACATAATATAATCATTTTTACCGACCTACTTATCTGCAAACTCTAAACAATGCCATTTTAGGGTACCTTGGCGTTTTCAAGTCACTGACTGACGCTTCTAAAAACACCATCATCAAGTTTGACAATCACATAACACCGATAAGCCGATTAGCTCTAGGTATTTGAAAATCCTTTTTCTTTATTTTCTCTTTTCTGCATGCAAACTTTCCCTTTTAATCTTGAGTGTGCTGTATACATCGAATGTCACATTTCATTTTGGTTTAAAACGAACCTTCTGCATCCTGCCTGACTCACATAGCTTAAGTAAAAGAATTTAACTCTTTACATTTCACTTATCACACACTGCCTGAGACTACACAAACATAATTAATACATCAAAAAATTCGTTTCACTTGGCTAACTAATTTGGGACCTAAACACCCAATAGGACAACCGTCTCAAACATCTCCCAATCCATAACTTCCTGAAACCAGCCTTAGATTCCTTTAGGCACCTTCCTTACCTATTTTTCTGTTCTATTTACATTGTCTAGATTAATCATGATGCTAAAAAATACTTTTTCTTGATTTATTTGTCGGCAACATACACAAACAGATGTTTCTTTAGTTCACAACTATTGTCACTCTCTCCCAAATTGAGACAAAACAAAAAATCTTCTTTATCCCATGATATTACTTCTTCTGATGATCTCACTCAACAAGATTCTAAACTCAAAACCACCTCGCCAGTCAGCTCAATCTTCAGTCTCGATGGTCTCACCTCATGAGAACCATGTCATACGAAATTCTCCCCACCTTGACACCAACCCTCATATCTCTCGTCAAGCCAGTCTTCCTAAACCGATTGCACCACCATCTCCTAATCCTCTAAATACACTCAAATATCCTCCTAACCCCATGTATGATTTCTTACTCCAAAAATCCCCTACAATATCTAAATCCTCCCAATCTCCAAAATTGGTGGATCGCATTCCACCCACATCCCTTTTTATCAAATTCCATTAATAGACCTATCCAACCAGTCTGCCCCATTCTTAACAAACATATCCCATCATTTAGCGTCATACCCTTATTTCTCAACGCCAGTCCTATGCTCCAGCAGTCTCAACCCCTGTGACACTCAGGTTCATCCTTACCAAACAACTCCCCACAACAACCTACCTAGCTATCAACGAACACACCATTAATCAACTATTCTTACCAAGCCACCCTATGCAACACATCTTATCCAATGACACGTTTATCAACCACCTTAGCAAGCATGCTTCCTCAAACTACCCACACACCCACAAATTAATCAATTCGCCTTATCAAACTACTTCCGCAAACCACACAACCACTCCAATCTCAACCTTATCAACCGCTTTATCAGAGTGATTCACCATTCACCCACTTACCCATGAACACAGTTAACTAGCCTTAAAAAACTACTTTACCATACCACACAGCCAATCCAACATCAACCTTACAACACCTCGAGTGACTCAATTCACACCTTAATGAATCAGTTAGCCAGTCTTAGAAACCCTTCCGTACCACCCAAGAACACCTGATCCTATCAACAAATCTGTAACGAACCGATTCATCCGTTGGTTCCAATTAAACCATATCCTCCTCGTTGGAAACTTCCTGCAATTTAATAAGTTCAATAATAAAGAAGATTCCCAACAACATCTCCTTGCATTTAAACACACATGTTGTCTTATTGCGCATGATCATGATTTACTTCTTCACACTTTCCCAATGTCTTTGTCTAGTCCCGCACTAGACTGGTATAAACAATATCCTATGACATTCTTTATTCTCTGTCACTCAATTTGCACAATTGTTCTTAGAACACTTTTCTATCAATATTGCATGCAAGACCACTATCACTGATCTATATATCTTTCGTCAGTATGAAAACGAGCCCATTGCTGACTTCGGTCGCACGATGGCATGATGTTATAAACCAATTATCCTTCACTATCCCGCAAACCAAACTCATCGACTTATTCTCGCGTTCGTGTGTCAAACATATATCATCCACTTTGCAGATCTAATCATTCCAAACCTTTGATGAAGCTTTCATAATGGCTCGCAAGCTTGAAACCCGTGCCATTGAGCAGGGTCATCTTAAATTAAGTTCAACTAAATCAAAAATTGAATCCACTAAACCCATTCACACATAATGAATCGAGTTCAAGACTGCGGCCAACACTGTGGTCATTGAACCCTCATCCCCATCTACACCAAGCACATGGTCTCAACAATGATCTCCTCAATAAACATCCCACTACACTCCTTTAGGAGAATCATATAGTTCCATATTTGATATGTTGATGAGTGTAAACTCTATCCAACTACCTCCCATACGACCCGTAGACAACTCGCAAGCCAAGCCTATTTGGTATAACAAGGCCCACTTTTGTAAACATCATTGAGTCAAAGGTCATGACATTGAGAGATTTTGTTCCTTCAAAGATCGTGTCCAACAACTTGTAAATCAAGGGGATATCCAAATTGATACCTCCACTACATAGACTAATCAAACACCAACGAATCACGTCACCACCTTTACATCTCAACTATCAAACACTTGTATGGTTGACAGTGTCAATCAAGATCCCATCTTGTCACCAACTCCACATGTTCCCATAGTGGACATTATTCCCATCCCTTATTTAGAACCTATTTGTCACACCTAAATCAACTTTCACTACTTATGTTGAACCTGTACCTTCTCCTATCCTTGCCACATCCACATCAAATTCAACTATATCATCCATTTACCGCCGTTTCAAACACACCCCAATCTACCACATTAGATTCATCCTTAGCACTTATTTTGGCCCCACTCATATCCACACATAACCCTATGTCTCTCACACATATTCATTCACCAGAATATTCATAAAATACACATGTTACTACACCTACATTACTCACAACCATCCCAACAAAATAAGTTCTACTACGTGCACCCTTACAACCCTTACCTTTGACATCAACCCCATTAGCTAACATATCATTCTTACCCCTCGAAACGTTTATGAAACAACTAGTCCCTTCTTCTTCTACATCTGAAAATGCTCCTGCATTTGCTGCATTACCCATACCTATAAGGTCTACTCCATCGATTATCACATCACTCACATCTCCACATATTCCAAAAGTGCCTACATCTTTATCTATCCCAGCGACCCCTATACCTATCATATCAACAAGTCCACCTATCTCTACCTTGACATATGTACCTTGCCCACCCATGGCCACGTCACCCAGTCTACCACAATAATCTTTACCCAATTTTCCTATCACATCAATCAAATTCTCTTGATCTACAACCTTACCAAATATACCCCTCAAATCACCTATTATACCAACACATCCACCTAAATCAAATAAAGATGCTTTACCTTCTCCCTCTACAAAATCATCTCTTTCCATGCCAAAATCGAAACAATCTATGTCTCACATAGATATCATTAATCACATCATACAAACACCTATCTCTTCATTAACATCTTCATCTTGTTTTAGAACAGTTTCTCCATTAATAACCACACCACCGCTATCAGATCCTCCAGTTGAAATTATTGTCATCCCTGCTAGAGGTAAATCTTCTCAGTTGAAGTCTAAGGCTCAAGGAAAACATCCCCGACAGTCCCCTGCGCATCCACGGAAACATTCAGGTTTTCCCTCTTCTCAATAATCTAATGCCACAACATCCATGTCAGGATCATTTTTTCCATCTACGACATCTTGCAATAATCAATCCACATCCAAACAATACCATCCTTCAACCAAATTTGATTTGTCCTCCAAAACACGAAATTCACACATCCAATCTACATCTACGTTTTCTCCTAACTCCAAGCTGAGACATCCTATCAAAACCCATAAGAGTTACCTTCCCCATGACACTTCAATGGGGTCATACCGCAAACATCTTTCATCATTTAACTCGAAAAATTTCCATCAAAATTCCTCCTATTAAAGCCCTTAATCCATATGGTCCCAAGCCATCATGGTTTAATCCTAATTGCTGTTGTGTCTATCATCGTACCCAGGGATCATGACATCGAACATTGTAAGGCCTTTCGGTCAATCGTCCACAACCTTATTAAGAAAGATGATTTCCTCATTCAGGGGAAAGTTCCTTCTCCATCTACCTTGAATCCAATCCATATCCCATCTGTCAGATCTCCCATGATCCCTCCATCCACATCATCCCTTAATATTCATCCAGCCCATGTCATTCCTCCTAAGGAATGCCCTCCATTGTTCATCAATGCCTCTTATCTTACTAAGCAAACTTGTGGTCTCCAATCATTTACCCCATCCAAATCTAAAACAATCTCATCTAAACTCTTTCGACATCCTTTACCTCCTTCACATTTAACTCATTGGGGAAACAATCATTCCCTCGCCCTTGAGCATCTCATCTCGTACAACCCCTTGTTACTAGAGGAATTCACTCTTTGACATTGTTTTATCTACCTTATTCACATCCATCCAATCTAAATTAATTATATCAAAATCCTCATCTCATTCTAAATCCTCCTTTCAGGCCATATATTAAAAATTTTCTATGTTTGTGCTCCTTTTGGGAGTATCATATTTTTCATTGAAGCCCTCCTTTGAGGCCATATTTGTCTCTCCATTGAGGGACCTTTTTCTCTAAGTCCACTATTTGTGGCTATATTTATGTCTCTTCTAGGGCACCATCTATTTCGAAGTCCACCATTGTGGTTATATGTGTGTCTCTATTGGGACACCGTTTATTTCATCAAGCCCTCCTTTGAGGCCATGATTGTCCTTCCATATTTATGTCTCTCTTGGGGCACCATCAGGTTTTTTCATCTAAATCCACCATTGTGGTCATATGTTAGTTTTATTTCCTACTTGCTTGGCTATCATCTCATCTTATTGCAACTACACATGTCTTCTCTCTCGTGGTGGTAGACTAGAAATGGAACCTCTTAATGCATTACACTTGCGACTAATCTACTGTTAACATATCTACTAATGAGAACTTAGTTACATCCTTAGATTGTTCTGCCATCTTTATCCCCTTCCATTTATCATTGTAATAATCTGAATTATGCGGTCTGCCTTCACTACTTTGATGTGATCCCGTAACCATTACATCCATTACCTTCTCGTTCTCCTATTGCAGCCATGTGTAGGATCTAGGGTGTCTCTTGTACATTCCTTATCCCTTCTTAAGTGGTTTACTTAGCTATTCCCAGATCTCCCCCATGTGAAGCTCAAATTCATGTATGTAAAAGGCAAAATCAAAGTTATAAAAAACAGATTGATCCCTCGAAGGACATCTGTTCATGTAAATTAAAAAAAAAAGTATACAAATCAAAATCAAATCAAAATCAAAAGAAATAGACCGATGCCTTGAAGGATGACTATCATATTATTCTTGCCATCTATATTATGTATAAAGTAGACCATACCCTCGAAGGATGGCTACTCTATTATTATGGCATCTGGAAGGTTTTCCGCATTGATCAACCTTCCTTTATCAATATTTTCTGAAATCTTCACGCATTGATCAACTTTCTACTATTTTTCTTTCCCTTTTCCAGAGCTGGGGCATAGACTTAAGGAACACCACCTTTGGAGATCCCTCTTCCCATGTACAAGTCACATCTTTGATCCCTTTGTCATGTAAAAATTAGGATTACTAGCATCTTTCATCAAAATTTCCCTCATGATATTTTGGTATAACTAACTATCGTTGGTTATATATTAACACCTGATATTGGCTACCAGTGTAATGCCTTAAGTAGTAACCTTTCTTGTTTATCTCCAATCCAGTTTGACACATAGTCTCCCTATACACCCTTGCTATAACTATGTTCCATTCATCTCATCCAGGTCATCTTTTATCAACATCATATCAAATTTCACACTATGTCTATATCTATCCATCATCCCATGAATGTGTTTGCAAATACACTCTTCGGTTTGTGAATTCTACTTGATCATCCGTTGCAATTTGCGAATCCTACTTGAGGTTCCTTCTCAAGGCAAGTTCGTTATCCTGCAGCTCCTTATCTCTCAACATGTTCAACACCATCTTTGATCCATTGCTCCTCGCTCTCCATGTCCACTCATCACCATTTGTCTCCACATCATCCTTCTCACCTTTCTGTCCCCTTGCATGACACCAGATATCTTACTCGTCTTTCCTCTTGAGTTTCTCTTTTACTCTTCCACTTTCAGTTTGACAATCTTGCTTAACCATCCATATAGCCAGATAACCTTAGTTAAGGTATATCTTCTTCCTTGGATCCTCCCACTGTAGAAGCTTCTCCACCATTTCCTCTTTCAACAGACGACAATCACTACCACAAACATCTTTCCACTTCTCCTTTTCCGCTTGACACTCTTACATCATCACTCCCACCACCTGGGCATCCCAGTTAAGGATTTACCTTACACTCTCCATCTACAATGCATATGTTCTTCCATCCATTCATGTCACACTCCTCTGTTTCCTTGTTATCACATTGTTATCACCTCCTTTCATCTTTTGTTCCATTTTGGTATACACTGCTCAGTATTTTCATCATTCTTCTTCTTCTTCGGTTTGGCGATCTTACTTAATCATCTCTGTCGCAGGGCAATCTTACTTAAAATTTTCTCTTAAGAATGGTTGGTCATCTGATCCTTCCATCTCCCATCATCTCTTCCTCATCTTCTGTCTTCCACCTCTCATCATACTCATCCATTCCAACCAACCCTTCCACACCTGCATCCAATACAATGTTGTCTTTCTCCTTCCATATTGTCACTGCCGGTTTGGTGATCTTACTTAAATCCTCTTGCGGCATGGCGATCTTACTTAAGAGTCTCTCTTAAGCATGATTTGTCATCCTGCACTCCCCCACTACCCCACATTCTCTCCATCTACATTTTCTCGGCATTCCCCATCATCACATCCTCTCACCTCCTCTTTCATTCTCGCAAACACCACTTCCTACTAGTCTCTTTTTCATCTCCATCATCTGTCGCTGGGTAATCTTACTTAACCATTACTTCTTCGTTCATTTCATGTCTTGTTTCTTCATTTTTCTCTCATTCATTCTCATCCACTGCATCCTCTCCTCACCTTCATCTTCCTACACATCGTTATCCTTCATTTCTTTATGCTTTCCACTCCATCTTATAGAGTTATCCCACATATTTACCCCCATACTTACACGTCATTGTCATTTATCTTCTCCTTACATTCTTTCATCATAATCCTTCTATTTCCGCGCTAGTAATTATCGGTGGACTTCTCCTAAAAATCACTCATCCCCATTCTGTATAGCCTGAATCCTTTTCTTTGACCTCCTCCATTCTATCTTCATTCCTTCCTTCCTCTGTGTCCTCTGATCATTATTGGAGGACTTCTCCTAACATCCCTTCATTGGCGTTCCTCCTCCCATTCTTTGTTTACTTTCTGCCTTGTCTTATCTTTTGTCTCATCTTTTCCTACTGATCATTATCGGTGGATTTCTCCTAACATCCATTCACTGGCATTGCCTCTCCTATCCCATCCTTTCTTTTTCCTCGCCACCTCTCTATATTCCATTCTTCCTTGCCAATTTCTTCACTGTCTTCATCATATACCTTCTCTCTATTTTCTCGTCATCAACATATCCTCATCTCATGCATCTCCATTTCTTTTCCAATCGATGTCATTCCTTCCCTCAAGTTTCTCTTTACGTTCCTTATGCTTCCCACTCTTTACCAAATATCTTCATTCTTGGTTCACTTCCTTCAGCATAATTTTCTTTGTTGTCTTCTCCTCCTTTCTGATCTTCGTCTTATTTCACTTCCTCTACATCATCCTTTTCCCCATTTTACCTCACACTTCCTCCTTACTTCCCCGTCGAAAACCTAACTCTTCAGCGTTATCCCATTTCCTTTATCATCTCATCATCCACATGCATTTCCATGCGGTCAGTTCCATATTCTTTGCCTTGGATTTCCTCACTATGATATGTTTCCTTCAATTTTCTTTGCTCTATCATCTCTTTTCGTTTTCCATTACCTCTCTATTTTCCTCTACTCCAACCTTCATCACATCTTTCATTTTAAATAACTCTCTCCCTTTTTCATGATTTCATCCTCTGCTCTGTTCTTTTCTTGTCTTCTCTTTGTTTGTCCTTCTTTATAATCCTTCTTTGTTATCTTCTTCCTCCCCTTTCACTCTTTATTTTCTCCTCCTCCGTCTCTGTCCCTCTATTCCATATCCTTGTCACCTTCATATTCAATCTTTCTTGCTCTTCTCATAATCAACCAATCCTCTTGTCTATTCCCTTTTCTCTTTCTCAACATCCCTTACATTTGGCATTCACAGTCAATGCCGATGTTTCTCCATTTATGTATCACCATCTATCCCTTTCATTACCATTCTTGTTCTTCTCTTTGCCACATTGACCTCTTCTCTTTTTAAGAACCCTGTCACATCTTTTATCTTCGTCATTCCTCTCGCAGGGACATCATCATATCCATTTCTAAGAATCTCTTCCCATCTTCTTTTGACATTTTTGTCTTGGAAGATACCATAACGACCATCACCTATCTAATCTTGTTCTCTTCCTTGAATATTTTCTCTGCTTTTGTTTTGTCACAAAAGTATCTTTATCATCCTACTTACCGAAGAAATAAGACTTTTTTTCTTCTTCACCTTCTAATTTGCTAACACTTATGCATCGTTCCTATAAAACATGATTGCCATCATATTTATTATCCTTTTAGGGCATTTTATCTCATCCTTCTATCCTGTTTGCTCATCATATCCACATTTATGAGTATTCCCCCTGGGATATCTTATTTCAACATCTATCTATGTCTTATGTTGGGGTACCTTTTCATCTTTGTACTTTTCAATGCATATAACTCACCTTGTGTCTTTCTCGTGCCATAGTGTGGGGCATCATTATCTTCATCCACGTCCCTTTTGTGGACGCATGATTTTTCACACGATTCCTCACAGACAAAGGATTGCGCACATCTTTCACATTTAGTTGCACATATTTTGATGTTTTCCTATGACCCATTGGTCATCTTGGTTTACATCCATACTGCAGTGGTCTTCACCCACTCACTGGTCTGTAGAACATTGTCGTCTGTCTCCATTGAGACCACAATTTTCCTCTACCGATGTGATATTGGAGTCACCGCCATACCTTTTTTTATTTATTTATTGCGATCCTTTTTTTCCTAGGGCATCTTGCCTTTGGTCATATCTTCATCCATCCTCGGACACATCTTTCATCTAACCCTTTTTTGTTTTTGTCTCGTGGCTTGCTATCGCAAACCACTCAACAAAAAGGGGCAAATGTAGACACCTATTTTTGGTATAGCGCCCCTTTGTAATCTTACATGCATCGCTAATTTTTATTCTCGCATCTCTTTCTCTTAAATTAAATAAAATCCTATTTATTTGCTCACATTATTTTATTAATTATCAATGGACTCCATATGGACCCATTTGATAATTCAATTTTTGGCATCATCCCCCATCTCTCACAAATTATTTAATTCATAATGCATATCTCTGACACTTTTTTTTTAAAGAGTTCTTTCTCTTAAATTGAATTATCAATGGGCTCCATATGGACCCATTTGATAATTCATTTTTTTGCATCATTCCCCATCTCTCACAAATTATTTAATTCATAATGCATATCTCCGACACTTTTTTTATAAAAAAGAGCTCTTTCTCTTAAATTGAATTATTAATGGGACTCCATATGGACCCATTTGATAATTCAATTTTTCGCATCATCCCCCATCTCTCACAAATTATTTAATTCATAATGCATATCTCCGACACTCTTTTTTTAAAATAAAATATTTATCTCACCTGCATTCAAATCATGTCCCCCACTTTGCCTAATAAGTCAAAATATGGGACCCACATGATCACATCACATCCCTAACTCAAGTTACTTTACTACACCATGGGTATCGTCTAACCTGCAGTTTAGCCTCACATCTAAACTATAAATATGGATTTTTTTCCCCAAAAGGAACATATATTTTTAAGGAAAGGAGATATTTTTAAAAGAAGAGAAAGGATGGAAGACCTAGAGATATCTAGGCCTACAACAGAGAAGGAAGATCTTAACTGATTTATTCCCGTTTGAAGGAGAAATCTTTTCCTTAATTCGTCATTTTACCATCTTGATGTCTAGTTCATCTCTATAGCAGAGCATAAGCTAAGTACTCTTGTTATTTCAGTTGCTTGTCATTTTTTACTATTGTTCATGATCTATTATTATCTTGTCTGACACGGGGGTTGACATCCTCTAAGGGAGTTGAAATCCTCTTGGAACCGGCACTGTCCGGGCAACCCCCACATATTGTGTTCTAATCTTATCTAGTTTAGTTTTGCAGATCTAGCTTCTTGATATCATGCATCTACTTTCTTTGTGCCCGTATCATCCATCTCCATCTCCAAGGTACTAAGCCCTTGTATACTCGACGTGGTCTCGTGTTTCTTGATTACTCATACACTCACCTGGACAAGAAGCAGGAAACGCAGATCTACAAGTGTTATATACTATATTTGGATGAATATCAAAGGTAATGTGAATAGTAACTATGAGAGTTCTGATTTTATATTTTAATTTAGGATTAATGAGCAAGAAATCATTAATAGAGATTCTCATGATTATGAGATCCTATGAAGATAAAAGCAATATAAGTATGAGGACCCTAAGAGTGTTCATATCGAGTTTGTGTTCACTAAATGTTTAAGAAAATATTAAATAAATAGATGCCTAATTCTAATGCAATATAGCAGTAAATAAATAAGAAATAAAATACAAAATTGACCCAAGTAAATAAGTAATTAAGATTTTAAACCCCAAGTGTAAAGAAGGGATAGAATGACTTAGCTGATTCATAACCAAATCTGTACTGTGCCAAAGTGATGATCTGATGAACAAAGAAGGAGAAGTGTCGCACAGAGTCTCAAAAAAATGTGCTACCAAAAAATCTTCCTGGACTGGGGTGCTTGGAAAGGAGTAGGGGCACCTGCAAGGGCCTTAGACATGCTCGAGGCACATGTGACTGCTAAAACCGTTAGAAATCCTACTTCACATGGTCGCGAGATGTTCATTGTCCTTTGCTTCTTGTCGTTAGTAGGTCACACAATGATTTCCAATGTCATTGATAACCTACAATGAAATATTGACCTGCAAAACACTCAAGAGTGCATCGAATCCCAAAAAGAAAAGAATGCAAATGAGGGGTCATATTGTCCTCAATTGTCAAACAAGTGAACTTACGAATGAGTGTTGCACTACATTTCAGACCAAATGTAGTTCTAGGTGTGTGTGTGTGTAGAATTATTCCCTAGGTGGATCTTGTGTGTGTCACACTTGACAATGATCAATAGCTAGATGTAAAAAATGTAAGTAGATGTGTGCATGGAATAAAATGAACTTCCCCTCCTATGAAGTGTATGCAGAATAATGAATTCCCTTGCCCTTGAATGGATGCTCTTAAATAGCCTTTAGATGTAACCTTAGGTGGTGATAGTTAATGCTTAGTGTTTGGTCCTTTATTATGATCACATAACTTTATATTTATATGATTCCCTTACTTGAATTTCGTAATTAACCCCAAAAATTCTAACTGCTAAAAAGATAAGATGTTTAAACAGCTAGAAAGGACCCAAAAGATGTGAAAAAAGTACAATGAGGTCAGGGGCACCCAAAGGGGACAGGGGTGCCTGGCACTGGTGTCGTGGCTAGGCGCTGGTGTCTAGGATGATGAATGTTACGGTGTGAAAATACAAACTGAGCTAGAAAGAGTGTAAGAACAAAAGTGGAAACAAAAAGAAAGAAAATATGGACAAAGACATGGGTTAATTAGTACTTTTCTTACTTATGAATCATTTGAATAGTAGTATGAAATCAGGATTAGATATATACCTAAAGTGCGCTATTTTATATCGACATTTGCACTCACTTTATGTTGTTGAGCAAATGTTTGATAACATAAAGTAGATAAGAGATTCGTAACTGATAACCATGTAGATTGATGGCAAAATTGTGCCGAAAGACAAGGAAAAGCATGGAGTGATAAAAATGTGAATCATGGAAACTAGAGAGGAGAAAGTGCAAAAAGTGATGATGATGATGACCCTAGTTACTATCGCTTCCAGATGACCTAACTTGGGATCCGCATTATGTCACAATTTCTTTTAGATGACCTAACTTGGAAGCCATCTAATACTATGTAAATTATAACACCCATAACTGTAGGAGTGGGGACAGTGAGATGTCATTTCCTTTCATGTAATACTCTTATGCAGGTTCTTCAATCATAACAAAACAGTAAAAAATCGGTCCTTATCTGTCTAAAACTATTGTACCTTTTAGGGAAACATCAATGGAAGGAAGGAAAAACAGACCTCTCTCCCCAAAACTCTTCCTCTGGTGGCATGATGCCATAATCCTTCAATTATCAACAAAATGGGTTGAGAATTGATCACTCCCTACCTCTTCTATTATCTTTGGAAATAAATTGAAATCTCCAATATCATCAAAACTATTTCTCCAATTCATTCCTTACGATGGTTTGTTATCTCTTCATACACTGCATGGGTCAAAACATTGATCCATGGTTCACCACGCTACGAGTTTCTATATTCTACGTGCACTCTATAATATGGATTCTTTGGACCCTATACAGGTATGTTTCTTACTTTCTTTACGCTACTTAAATTTCCTTCAAATAACATAAAGGGGGAAAATGTAGACACAAAACTATGCTCGTATTATTACTTTAATATGCCATTTGTATGTTGTTATATGCATGAATCCTAAGTACAAAAAGTACACATTGGTGACACTTCCCCTTGTCCGTCTACGTTCTGTGATTGATTTCTATTATGACTTTCTTCTACATCTCTTAGTTCTTTATGCAATTCTAGTTAGCTCACATGGATCCTTGTCTATCTGTCTTGTCACATCTGTCATTTTTGGTCTCATGATTCTAGTGCCCACTTTGTACACTAGCGCACAGGCACTAGTGTCCCTTTTGGGAACTCGAGTCCTACTTGTTCTTTTTGTGCATTTCGTCATTTATGGTCAGCCTTATTTCTTTTGTTATCCTTATCCCACATTCTTAGTCGGCCCGCTGTGTCACTAGTTTCAAAATCCAAACAAGGGGCTCATATATACACAATATACTAACTATTATTCAGGCTAGACAATCAAGAGGGACTATCACATCTAAATATTACTACTACTATCCAAAGGGACTGCATTCTGGGTTGCATACACTGCATAGGGAAGGAAGTGTTGAATTCCATACAACACATCTGCATTCTTAGATCAAAGCTAGCTATAGCCCGCTATCTTAGCGTCATTCACATGAGGGAAAACATAGGCTAAGGACACCATTTCGCACATAAGAACAAAGAACTACATGGATTCTGAGATGTAGTACATCACTCGGTAATAAGTTCACTCATCGGGTGACCGTCGGGGTCAATACGACTTCACATGTTACATAGTTTACTTAAACCTAATGTGTTGGTGAGCTTGTGTAGATATCTATGATTTGTTTTACATGTTATAAGTACAATCATAACCCTAACATTGAAACCAGAGTGACAAAGAATGAATAGAATTGAAGATCTTCCGATGAAAAAAAAGGCCATATCCTAACAATTCATGTATTAACACGCACCTAGATCAGTCACCAACGCCCTGGGCACTTTTTTCCTCCTAAGGGCTCTTCTGTCCAGTACATTCCTGAGTTCCAGAACTCTCATCTGGACATTTTGACACTATTTTCAGCTAGATCCAGCACTCGCACAGTCCCGTTCACTTCTAGATAAGTCGAAATCAGATAAGTCTCTATCCCTTTGCATTTAATTAGAGTTAATCAATTTTAGAGTCTTGCAAACTTAATATTGTTGTTTATAATCACCTAAATATCAATTGTTATAGTAGTTACTCCAAAATAATATTTAATACCAATTTAATTTATTCATCTGCTCCTATGTCACTCCATACACGTTTTTCTCCTCATGCTTACTTATGGATCCTTATATTCATGATACACATACTACTTTATATATATGGTATACATCCTTTCATTCACTATACATAATTTGGCTATTCTTTCTCATAATTATCACATTTATTTGTCAACATCTCTTAATATACACACTTGGGGGGCATCAGACTTCCCCCCTCATCACTTGCTTCTTATACCATTACTTCTTCCTATCTATACAACACAATGTTGCTACTACATACTCTACCTCGTTACCTGATGACACACTCTTGTTCTACGGTTCATACTTGATTGTTGAGGGTTAAATTCCTAAATGAACCTCATGTCACACACATCCGTAAGGGGAAACATAGCCCCTCTCATCTACATCTTGTGTATCGTATCACACCATCACTTTCACACAACATCTGCACCTCTTGGTTGTCTTTACTCTTGTTAGCTTATACTACTTACATGTTGTGCTTTGTTTCCTATGTTATTTGGATACTTAGTATGTCATTCTCTTTTTCTATACACACATGCATATTCGCATGGTATCTTGAGGTGAATGTAGGACCTTTACATACTCTTACACTATGCATAATGTTCGACACAATTGATCCAAAACATAGGGGGTTTTAGGAGTAAGAACAAAATAAAAATTGTGTCAGATGTAAACAAAAAAACTATCTCTAAAAAGAGATGTATATTGCTCAAAAGAATGTGATTACAATAGCTATCTTGCAGGGAGATCTGTGTGTCCTTCCCTTGTGGGTTACATGTACTTATATATTATTTTTAGAAATATGAAAAGGCACCTACAAGAATTTGGAAGGTCACTAGTATTGAGGAAGATGAGGTAGTTCATCTTCCATGAATTACATATGCGCCAATTTCAGGAAATTACTATTTTTAGATAGCACTAAAAAAATGCATTTTGAGGCCTTCTGACAACTACATGAGTGCCAATTTTGTGAAATTACTATTTTTAGACATCATGACAAAATTTCATTTTGAGGCCTTTCACCATATTCTACGTGTTCCAAGTTTTTTGGTGCACTTTGAACAGAGTCAATCGGAGCTATGGTGCAGAAGTTATGACTCCCAAAAGTTACCCCACTAGAATTACTACCTGGATTATTATCTGGATCAACCAATCCCACCGAGGCTCCTAGGGGCATCTACCTTTGCTACTCTCCTACTCCACAATCACATCCTATTGTTACAATATTTACTAATTGTCACTATCACTTACTTTTCGTTAATCTATACACACTTTGACATACTATTTATCTTTCTAACAGGATGACGGGTGCTTCATGTGTAGCATTTTCCTTGCAGGATATTATACAACCATGGTTATATGTTACTTCTTGATTGTTATTGTTTTCCACTATTTGCATGTTATGCCCTATGTGTTGCTTGATCATTGTTTACTTATGGCCGCTTCAGTCCTGATTGTCTTGTAACATTGTGAATGATGTCCCATGTATGCAACCTGATTTTCGTGGTCCCTCTTATCTTCATGGTTGTTTGATACATTGTATTATATTGCATAATAGCCCTTTTACACTAACACATGCTTCTAGCCAATATTGTTTGCTTGTTCCTTGGTTTTTACCATGCACATCCCCTACCCCCTGCAAGTATCCAATCTACGATATGCATGTCACTCTCTGGTCCTCTCATTTGGGCCACATCCTCCTACATTCGTCACACGCACCCGAAATGACGGGGGAAACTATTGGGTGAACAAATCACCCTTCCAACAGCACAAAGCTCCAAAACAGAACAACACAATATAGAAATGGAAAAGGCACATAGTTAAAGAGTGGTCTAGAATCAAACTTGGATCACAAACATAGAGCAGACACTAGTGCCCAGTATTAGGTAGGAACGGTGTGCACCTGTGTCACACCTAGGTGTTAGTGTCCTGGGTAAAAAATTAGACAGTTTCTCAGTTCAACAAAATTTCTAGTAGTTTATAATACGGATCTATAGTATCAGACACTTGGCTTCAATTAAAATTCAGCCACAATTCAGCTACATTCAGTTATAATTTCACTGTAAATTGGGGTACACCAATCTGTAGTGGCACTTACCATTTTAGAAGCATCGTGGAAGGAGAAAAAAAAGACCTCTCTCCCAAACACTCTTCTCCTTGGTGTGAGATTGCCCAAAAAACTCACCCTTGGAGTGAGATTGCCCAAAAAATCATCCTTTGGCGTGAGATCACCCAAAAAACTCATCCTTGGCATGAGGTTGCCCAAAAAACTCATCTTTGGCATGAAATCTCCCAAAAAAGTCATCCTTGGCGTGAGATCACCAAAAAACCTCACTCTTTGCATGAGATCACCAAAAAACCTCATCCTTGGTGGCAAGACACTCAAATCTATGGCTCGACGCTTTCTTGGTTGGGAATTGATCACTCCCAACCCCATCTGGGAACATCTCCAAGACAAAAAGGTCAATTTTCTATCCTCTACTCTATCATACATTAGGTACATTCTTTCCTTAGCTACTAATTTCTACACACTTTTTACTTATACACATGTTTCTCTGATCTTTCACATACGGGACTTTGACTGCTCTCTTTCTCTTCTTTTGCAAGTCTATCTTTACGAGTAACAAGAAACAACTCCCATTAACAATCACAAGCTCCAACAACACATTACTACGTATACGATTCACCCCTAGGGTCTACCACCTTTTCCTATTTTCCACACTTCACATTGTGATCACTTCACGCTTCACATGGCTACTTGTCCATTTGGCATGTTATCAGCTACACTCCTCTTTGGATTACAAGGTACGCATCTTTTATCTACGTTATGATATCGAGTATTCACCCAATAACATAAACTGGGGGAAAATGTAGACACAAAATCTATGCACTTGAGTACATTTCTAGGTCATAAAGCATACTAATGTATACATGATTCCTAATCAGAAAAACTAGTGGTTGACAACTCCTTTTGGCCTTTTGGTTGTTTTATCTCTTTCACTTTATTGTTTCTGAGCTTGATTGAATATCATTTTGGCTTTACACATCTTACAGTTTTGTTGGCACTTAACTGATTTACCTTTTGATGGCCTCAAACACTAGTGCTCGGTTAGTACAGAAGTGCCCAGGCACTCTTGTCCCTCCTAGGCGCTCCTATCCCTCTCTTTCTTCTTCTTACTCTTTTGATTCCCTTTTACTACTTGGTCACCTTTTTAGTACTTAGGGTCAGCATTTGAGTTGTCAATTACGAAATTCAAACAAGGGAATCATATATATACTTAGCTACTTCTTTCAAATAAGGGTGCCAAGCACTATGAACATTATCTATCACCACCCAAGCTTGCACAAAGGCATAAGAGCACTACATGGCACATATCTAACACATTCATAAAATGGTCAAGGGTTGCATTGGTCTACATATATTACATAGGACGGGAACTTATTCTATTCCATTGCACACATTTTACATATTCGAAAAAATCTAGATCCAGCCTGCTATTATTGTGTAACTTGCACAAGGGAAACCTAGGGCACGAGACACAGATACACACACATACGGAGAACTATAAGGAGTCTCAGATGTAGTGCAGTGATTGTTCATAAGTTCACTCTTCGGGTGACCATCAGGGTCAATCCCACTCCCCATTCTACATATTTTTTATTAGATTTGATGTGGTTTATGAGCATGTGTAGGTAGTCATTTGTTTTACAACTTGTATGTATGATCAAAAATCTAATAGCGAAACTGGAGCAACAAAGAGTGACTAACATTGAGGGTCTTCTGACCCAGAAAAGATCATAATTGTATCATTTTAGCAGAGACGAACACCCAGATTGGTAATTAGTGCATGGGGCACTCTTGCCCTTCTATGGGCGCTTCTATCATATACATTCTTGGGGTCCCAAACCCTCATCGAGCCTTTACAACGATTTGTCTAGCCTGTTCCAGCAGATACGCATTCACGATCACTTTCAAGTCACACTGAATCAACTAATTCATCATCCCTCTCTCATTTGCTTAGGATTTTATATCCTTGAGTACTTAGTGTTTGCATATTGATGTACTTTTCATCTGAATATCATTTATCACAGTAAGTTACTCTAAAATAAGATTTAATTCAAATTATATTAAATCACAAACCATATCCATGGATGAAATACCTTGCAAGAAGGTTAGTGTTTAGGTTGAAGTGCAATCCATGCACCACCTACATCGGTACTATTCTGAAGGGGCCTCAAACCACACATAGTTTTCCACCTAACATGTACTATCTTTATGAATGTAACTAGTTGGCAATTTAAATCATATTGAAAATGTTTGTGATGATTTTTCTCTTATTAATATATTGAGTTGCAATCTTTGAGTTCTTGGAAATGAGGGAAGTTGAATTCCTTGACCTAGTTAAGTGCTTCAAAACTATGGCAACGACTTCCCTAGTGGATGTGCATTAGCTTTGAGAAGGTTTAGGGAGCCTCGAGTTCCTTTGTTACTAGTATTTATAATAAAAGTGTCAAGTGATTGCCAAGTGAGTAAATGAAGTTATATGAACTTGCTTATATAAGGTTTCGAATATGATATTTTATGTAAAGGTTGACCGAGGAGGAAAAAAAGACTAGAAAAAAATAATCAAATTTAGAAGATGTGTCAGTCAAGGTTGTATAGGCCAGCTAGGACCATAAATTAGATCATGACCTTACTATACAATTTTGGACAACGTGAAAGTGAATGCAATATGAAATTTGTATCATAATAAATAGAGGTTAAGTATTGATTTTATGCATTTATATTAAGAATGTGACATCACATCAGTGTGTAGAAATAAAGAATTTTTGAGAGATAAATTAAGATGTGTTGAGCGGGGATAGGATGTGGATATTTTCCTTAATAAAGTAGCAAAGTCATGACCACCAGTGTTAAAAGGGTGAATTTCTAAACTTCAGTTTTTATAATATGAATGTGTTTCATATGGTGATGAATGATGAGATTAGTATGGTACAAGTCCATTTCAACAAAGAATCATATTAGTATGTTGTGAAGAAAGAAGATAATTTTGTGAGACAATAGAAGAGTATTAACCAGGGAAAAGGCAAGGTTGTACAATGTCATGGACAAAATAAAGGAAAATATGATTCTGTATAAGATGGAGGTGATTCATGTTTTACTATGTATAAATAAAGAACATCTTGGAGAAATGGACGTACATCTCAAGGAGGAAGTTGTAGATTCAATAACACATGCTACCAGTGTGGAGAAATAGGGCATAAATTAAATGAGTGTTTGCATTCCAAAAATGGTAGTAAGCGAAGAGTGCACATTACACAACGAGAGGTAGATGGATTTTCAAGTCATGAAGAAGAACCAAATACAAGATATGTATTGGTGTTGAAGAACATAATGTTGAAATTAGATGAGGAAATTAGTCATGAGTAGAGAATAATTTTGTTTCAGATGGCATGTAAGTCAAGGGGAAAAGTATACAAAGTGACAAAGGAAACTGGAAGTACCAATAATTTGGTAGCACGTGAAATGATGGATAAATTGAAGCTGGGAATAATTGAGCATCTAAATCCATACAAGGTTTCATGGTTGTAAAAGGGACATCAACTATTGGTGAAAGAAAAATTTATAGTTAAATTGCAAATCAGGAGATATGAAGATGAAGTAATTTATCACATCATACCCATGGAAACATGTCATGTGGTAATTGGAATGTATTGGTAGTTTGAATATAAGTTGCAATAAGTTTTTTTTCACAAACATGTACATGTTATATAAGGATGAAAATAAGTATACTTTGAACCTATTATGGTATAATGGTGAAGCAGCACCAAACATAATGTCACTCTCGGGTAAGTATTTCCTGAGCAAAGTGAAGTAGGATATTGCATGTTTTATTCTCATAGTACATACCACATAAAAATAAGACATGATATAAGTAATTACAGGATAAGAAATAATGTCACTAGATGTGGAAGTAATATTGGAAGTTTTTATGGAAATTGTGTCTATTTATTCACTTGAAGGGTTACCACCTATGCGAGACATTAGTCAACGTTTCCAAAATTAGCACCCTTCTTATTTTTAGGAAACTAGTTGCAAGAAACAAAGAGTTGCAGGAATTGATTAAATTTATTCATTCATATTTTTCCTATAATGCCTAAAAACTTGTTCAAATTACTTTCAAATATCATATTTGAGTATATACAAGCAAACCCATGTAGCACTTAGTCAAAATCATGTATTTTGGGATCTAGACTAGTGGTGATGTCCAAATTCTCAAATTTACAAAATGATCTATACGGTATCAAATTTAACCAATTCATGCTCTTTACCCTTATGACAATCTTCAGAACTTACATAGGTATTTTTCCATATTTCAAAATGCCTACAAGCTAATTATCTCATTCTTATGTTAAGTCATTGGTCACTTATTCACCTTACATGCCAAGATTGGATCTAAGACGCATCCAAACCAATTTGATCACCAAGTTGGGACCCGAGTTATGTTGGTCGTAGGGTCGTAAATGACTAATTCTCGAGAGGGGCTGAACATGTTGTAAACACAATAGTCCATCATTGTTCCATGTGGACCAATTATGGATGCCTCATAACTCGGACTCTCACAAAGGTAGGAGGCTAAATTATCTTGGTTCTTAGGTCCCTGAGAACCCAAGAATCTGGACAAGAGATAGAAATGGGTAAGGCATGGAAGGAGGTGGTGGACACGTGGTGTGATTCCTATAACTCGGGTTATGAGGAATATAATTTTGGATCGTCCAAAGCATGTAATGTTTGGGATCCTGTGATCTTGAGAAGTGTAAAGCGATCCAAATATCCTATTCGAAAAAGGCAACCCCCAGAACGGAGAATGAACATGATTTATCCACATGGAACAATCACAGGTCACAGTGAGGCCAGGATCAATGAACGAGCCCAAATAGTTCCAAGAAGCCTTGAGAAGAACCAAAGATACTTATTATCATTTATTTATCCATGTGGATCAATCTCTGGTCACTCAAACCATGGGGAAAACAAAGGAAAGGGTGTAGGAGTTTGGAGGCCTATACCCTCGCGAACCAGTGACCCCGGAAACGTCGATACAGTCTAAGAAGGGAAGGTGTCACATGTTGAAGCTTGAATCATTCAAATGGGTCACTAATCAGAGTGATACATGTAGAAATAGTGATCCAGAGGTTAAAATTGATGGCCCCGTGGACATCAGCTGTGTAAAATAACTTGGAGATATTCAAACCGCCTTAACTTTTTCTCCAGGTCACCAAATCAATCAAGATCACTCGCGTTGGAAAGATATTGGAGATCTCTATATGATAAGAATGGTTTCATGTCACAATCAAGTGTGTTTTAAGCCTAAAATTTTATCAAAAGGTCCCAAAATTGGTTTGGATCTAGGTTTTGTTACCATGATTTCGGCTTGTTTCAAATGCTCGTATCTTTCAATCCTGAGACCTATTCACCTGGACGTGTTATCATCAAAAATGTCTTTATTAGAGATTCAATATGCGATTGATTTCACATAGAATGATCTAGAGATTATAAATATTTTAGTTACATATTTTGGAGGCATTTTAAGCTTTGTTCTCTTGAAAATGATTTTCAGCGACCCCAACAACCAACATTGAAATTTTATCTTGATCAGCCCCAACTTTAAATTATTTGATTTTGAATAAACCAAGAAATATTTGGTGCCCACATTTTATTTTCACATTAAATTATAACTGGTCC
Organism: Taxus chinensis; assembly: GCA_019776745.2. NCBI lineage: Eukaryota > Viridiplantae > Streptophyta > Pinopsida > Cupressales > Taxaceae > Taxus > Taxus chinensis. The sequence goes on along the minus strand of CM034146.1, from coordinate 308,930,423 downwards.
TTTGGTGGTTGGAAAAGTGGATGATTATCTTAATTTTTGGACATCTTTTGATCCCTTTCTTCTCTATTTTCTCTTAAAAAAAATGCAATTCATTCCTTATTATAAAAAATCCTCTCCCAATTATAAAGTTACCATGCCCAAATGGTGGTTGAACATTTTAAGTTGCACACCTCTGATTTTGAGTGTGTGATGCATTCAGTGCCTTCCTAATGACTGTAATTATTTGAGTATATTCATAAATGATAATATATCGTTCATTGTGGCTAATATCTTCCCTTTGCCTTGTGTTATTTCCGTCATACCTTTCTATTATGTTATTTCATGATGTGTGTGGATTATATTTGTATGGTCCTAAATATTTATGTCAATCATGCAAGGAATCAAAGTTTGACATTGTGTAGGGTGAATTGTTTCTTGTTTATGCCCTCTAGGCCTTACATTTGTCTTCTTATTTCCATCATAAGGAGAGAACCACTTCTATTTTGGTGCAATCACCACCCCTTTAAGTTCAATTTATGTTTTTTCCTCATCCCTTTTATCATGCAATCAATAGATTAGTGTTCAGTGGTAGTTGATGGCCAACATTATAATAGTTGTTGTAGGACACCATCCTTCTCCAAAGGTTTGTCCGAAAGAGCCAAGGTCCCACACCTTGGTTATATTCTCATGTGTCCCAAAGATACTAAGTCTAGCCTTAGAAAGGGTGTAATATCAAGTGAAAATAGTCACCACATGGATTTAATTCTAGGATTTTGAATGCCAAAAAAGAAGCCTATAAAATGACATTGTAGGAGAATGTAAAGATACATCTCGAAAAGTGCAAGAATTATTGGACACAGGACTCATCAAAGAGAGTTTGATCCTATGCTTAGTACCAGAAGTATTAACATTGAAAAAGGGTGGTGAGTAGCTCATATGTGTACTAATTTGAGAGTCATAAACAAGATCACCATCAAGTATAGGTTTCCATTGCCACATATGGATGACATCGTGGATTACTTGATTCGAGCAAATTATTTCAGGAAGGTTGACTTGAATAGCAATTGCCATTAAATTCACATAAGAGAAGGGAATGGATGACAAACAATGTTTAAGACTCGAGAAGGGTTGTATGAGTGGCTTATGATGTCATTCAAATTGAGAAATGCATGGAGTAATTTCTTGAGGTTGATGAATCAAGTCCTAAGACCATTTTTAGGAAATTTTTTTATCATGTACCTAGATGATATTCTAATTTTCAACATAACACGTAAACATCGTATTCTACATATTATGTAAGTATTGTAGATATTGTGGGAAGAGAATTTGATTAATCTAAAGAAGTACAATTTCATGCATGAGGAATTGGTGTATTTGATTTTTGTGATTTCCATAAAAGGATTGAAGATTGACATTGAAAAGATTCCCAAAATTTCGGATTGGCCATTGTTAAGGAATGCTTCTGAGGCATGCAGTTTTCACGGGTTGGATAGCTTTTTCTACAAGTTCATTAAGAAATTAATTGGTGTATGCACACTAATTACAGATTCCATGAGAGGGGGTAGGAAGATTTTCATATGGATCATAGGTGCATAAAATAGTTTTGTGGAGTTAAAGAAATGAATGACAAAATAGCCAGTTTTGGCATTACAATATTTTGTAAAAGTGTTTCATTTTGATTCTGATTCTAGTGACATAGCCATTGGCATAGTATTAAGTCAAGAGGATAGAGTTGTTACATATATTTCATCTAAATTATGAATGATGCAAGGAGGAAGGATAATGATTATGATAAGGAGTTCTACGCAATTGTAAAAGTGGAGACAATCTTTGTTGCCTACAAAGATTGTGTTGTTTATGATAATGTTTATGGAAAGTTGAATCAGAGAAACATGAAGTGGGTGGAGTGCTTACAAGTATACACATTTGTTTTGCTTTATAGAAGTGCGAATTCTAACAAGGTGGTTTGTGCCCTCATTATACATAGTTTTCTATTGAGTAAGATGAGAATAGAGGTTGTGGATTTTGAAACCATGAAAGGACTATATGTGCAAGATGAATATTTTAGAGAAGCCTGGTAAACATGCACAATATCCACAAGAGTAAAAAATATGCCTTGGTTGGAATATTTTGTACAAGAAGTATTTTTTCCAAAGGAGGATGGTTATGCATTCTGAAGGGGTCAATGTGGGAAAACTTTATTAGAGAGAAACATTGTGAAGGATTGGTAGGGAAATTTTTCTTAGAAAAAACATTAGCACAACTAGGAGAGATTTAGTTTTGGTTGTGAAAGAGTGCATGTTTGTATAGGAATGCCATATTTATTAGTTGGCCAAAGGAATATTGTTGAACATAGAGTTTTATGCACCTTTTCCCATTTCAAAGATGTATTGGGGAGACATAAGTATGGATTTTGTTTTGGATTTTCCTATAACATTGAGGGGAATTGATTCCTTTTTTATAGTGTTGAACAAGTTTTTGAAGATGGCACATTTCATTATTTGTAGGAATATCAATGAAACAATGTATATCACAAATCTATTCTTTTGGGAGATTGTGAGACTGCATGGACTACTGCACAACATATTTTCTAATAGAGATACAAAATTGTTGTTCGTTTATGGAAAACATTATAGAAAATTTTGGATACAAGGTTAAAATTCATCTCAACATATCATCCAAAAATTTATGGACAGAAATAAGTTGTGAACAAAGGTGTTTTGTTAGAGATAGGCAATAAACATGGGATTTGGCTTTCTCATAAGAAGGATTTTTTATAACAATTTAGTAAATAGGAGTATAGGGAAAATAACATTCCAAATTATATATGGGAACATCCCAAGAGGATTTTTTGAATTTTGATACTTACAACGCAATAAAGATAGGAGTTTTATAGTAGGATATTTTGTAAAACACTTGAAATAAGTCCACAATCGATTGTAAAAGATGAATGCACAATATAAAAAATACGTATATAGAAACGAAGGAAATTTGAATATAATATTGGAGACATGGTCTTGTAATATTTGTAGAAGGAAAGGTTTCCGAAAGGAACATAAAATAAACTTAAGTGGAAAAATATAGGGCCATGCAGAATCATCACGAATTTTACACATAACACCTATGAGATTAAATTTCTTGTAGGCATTGATATATCTAATGTATTTAATGTGGCAGATATGAATCCATATTGTATAGTAAAGGAAGTAAAATATGAACTTGAATCAGAGGATGGAAAAGTAGATTGGAGGAAACAAATGCCTAATAAGGATCTTGATAAAGTGAAAGGGATAATAGAAACCAGGATAAGGAAGACACGCAATAAAGAGTACACCGAGTATTAGGTAAATTGGAAAGGAAAGAAGACTAATGAAGTGAATTGGACAAGTGTTGAGGATGTCATGCAATATGACATACTGGTTCCTTGAGAAGGATATCAAGTTTCAAAACATTACTTGTGGTGTATGATGTAGGAGCATTCGGGTTCAAATGTAAATCTTATATCAACATTAAAAATGTTTTACAATTATGAGTTAGTTGTCTCCACATTTTATTTTATTTTATGGATCATGCATTGAGTAAATGTGTTAATGGAAAGCCATGGAGTACAATTTTTCATTTTTTTAGTGCACAAACTTTGTCCTTTACGTAATTTTTTTGGAGTGCAAATTTTCTCTACACAATGTATCTAGTTTGTTATGAAATTGTCAAGTGCGGGAAATTTTCCGTGTAATCATGTTCAAGCATTGAACTTGGAATAATTGAATGTTTGAAGGAACAATTTTTGTAGAAGGTTGACTACTTGTGTTTGGTCCTTTTTTTGGGTCCTTTGGTCCTTCATTTGAAGTTCGTATAATTGGGAGTCTTAAGAAGTTTCATGAATGGCTATATAAGTAAAGTCAATTGTCTTAGGAAAGTAGTTGAACTTTTCAGGAGAAGTTAGAGCACTCAAGAGCATGTAGTGTAGATGCAAGCTTAATGTTCATCTAATCACAATGATGGTTAAATAACCATAGTAACATTGTGTAAAAATAACCCTTCGTAGAGTGATTCAAGTATTGAATAGTAGTATATGGAGGATATTCCATGTCCATATGTTGTGTAGAAGGTTGAATCATTGACAATCCGTCTAATATTATTGGTTCTCTAAATAAGATATTCCCAAAGTTATGTTACTATCCCAAATCTGTGTTGATTTGATCTTTATGTTGATGCATGTGTATTTATTTCTAAGGTGTTCTTCTATGTGTATTCTATGTGCATCGAGGTTTGATGTGGCTCCTTTTTTAACACCTTAACCCCTATGTGTCAATTGGGTCTTCAACCATGCACCAATCATCATTTTATATGGTTGGGACAGTACAAAACTAAAAAATTTCCCATAAAATTGGTAGTATGGTAGATGGTAAATCCTCCCCCTATATTTTCTTTAAATATTATCCATGGCCCACGACATTATTAATATATAAGGAGGTTGATAAGGTGGGTATGTAGGATTGGCATTATTGAACCATATATTAGTTTGGTGGTGGAACAACATTAACTCCACCTCATGGGAGTATACACACACCAGTGACTCAAGAACCCAAGGAATATTTATGAATATAATTCAATTCCTCTACACACATATACATTCATTTTCTTATGTAGGTCTCTTTATTATTCATAGAAATAGAGGTGCATGAACCAGAACATGAGGATTTGATTGAGATCATCTGCATCCTCTCCACACAATTAGCCATGGTAAGTGAGCTTGTATAAAATGAGTAAATATCCCTAATATAATGTATCTACATCATTCATTAAGACGTGATGTTTTTTTCATGTCATTAGTAATATGCTCACAAAAGTCATATCAGACTAATTTTGTGTCAATTTATATCATGTGTATGTCATGTTTATAGTAGTGGAATTGAAATGGGCCTTTCAAATGAATTTAGTGGCAAGTAATCTCATCACCATGTGAAATTTGACATATGGCATGTAGTCAATTTCCCCCTCATTAGTTTTGCATGAGACTCTCAATGTACTTCATCTTCCACTTTATCTCAAGCACAAACACATCTACAAAATTTGGCTCTTCATCCATTTGAACCATGTTGCATCTGAGGCTAGTTAGGTAATGTAGGGTGATAGAGTTGACTTGAATAATCCCTTTTTCATCTAAGTATTTATGAATTCGTGGTGAAAACTAACTACCAAAAATCACATCAATTTCCATGACTTGCCGAAGTAAGGAAGATCTAGAAACTATAAAATGTCTCTATCTTTGAGTTATTCTAATACAAACTGAAATAACCAAGGTTGGGATGATTAAATGAAGAAATATTATATTATAGAGGGTAGAAAACACCTTTTTCTGAATTCCATTTTCATGTGAATATGTTTTTCAATATTAAATTATTTCATATTTTTATGCAAGTCACCAATAACGAAGTAGCCATGGAGAAAATTTATTAAGTCCATGGTGGAAAGGTCAATTAAGATGGAGTATTCTTTAATGATATATTATTTATGTGGGGTGGGTGTGGTGGCATGAGATCTCCACTTCTTCTTGATTGGGATCACTATTATATTTATTCCAACATTCTTCAACTTCTTCACAATTTTCTTGGGCATCATTGTTAGTACTAGGCTGGATAAAATTTCACACCGTATGGATAGGTAACACCACTAAATAGGGCATACCAATCATTTTTTAACCATTGGTCACATTAATGTCCCTAAAATGTCAATCACCATTTTTCATTAGGTAACATGTGGAAAGTGTTCATTCCCTTTGTAACATGTGTGGTTCCCACCATACGACACATGTACTGAAAGATGACACATCAAATCCACTCTATGGGTTCCCTCTTTTCCATTTCATTAGAATTTCAGTAGTTAGTCAGGTTTTAGTTCCCCTTCCAATCCATACATGGTATTTTGGGGCATGTCATCTCTATAGTCAATGCCTCCTTTTAGCATTTCATATTTTCTTCTTCTATTACACATCACACTACATGTATTGTCCTACCATTTGATGGAAATAGCTTTCCCACCATTATGTCGAACTTTGATTGCACGTTTTTTATATTTTCCTATCCAATCCATTATTTTTCTTGTCCCAATTCATAATCTATATTTGCAATAGGTGTCACCAAACACCTACATAAAAGGTTAATGTTCTTAGACTTGGAACATACCACAAACTTCTCCTATTTGAAACGTGTATTAGGGAAAACAACTCGCCGTAGTCACCCAAAAAAATAGGCATCTAGTATGGGACTTACAAGGGATCCCACATAAATTTCCTACTTGGCCTTATAAGGCATCAACACGTTGTGTACCCACATCTTATTACCATATGACATTGTTTAATTCTTATGAAAATTTTGAAGTTATTTAACATAATTGGAAGTATGGCATGAGCCAACTTTTGTTAACATATCATGGCATAAATGTGTCATCCAAACAAATTAACTTGATAATACATTTTAAAATACCTCTAGTACGATGAATATTCAAATCTATCAAACCTACAACTTGTCAAGATGCTTCTTCTATCCAAAATCATACATGAGTGTGTGGCCACTAACCATGAAAACCTTGGTCATTTTTTGGAAATCATGGCATGCCTTTTGTTGCCTTATCTCAACATGTTGACTCCATTGTATGAGTAATCACTTCTCATCCAATGTGACTATGGCATTGAACCTTTGTTGAAGAGACTCGCCATCATCCAAAATGCAAAGGAATTGCACAATCTTAGACCCAACAAATATATGTTTATCACTGCCTCACACTTATAAACCAACTGAAATGGGCTGCAATTATTGATTTTTTATGTGTGGTGAGGTAATCCCATAGGACTTAGGGCATGCGCTCATCATAGTTATTGTGCCCAACATAAAAAAATGATTAGGATGTTCTTCAAGATGTTATTGAAGGACTCTCTAGTACAATTGGCTTGGGGATGATATGGAAATATTTTGTGATGTTGCACCAAGAATTATGAAAGAATAACCTACAGTATTTTAGCCACAAAATGGGTGCCTTGCTCACTGGTGATATTCAGTAGGAAATCAAACCTAGTGATGATATTCTCATATATGAAAGGCATTGTTATAGCTAGTGTACATTTGTGCATTATGATTGCTTCTTCCCAATGATTCAGATAGTTTGTGACAATGATAATGTACCATGTCCCACTACACCACATTAGTGGATTGATATGACCAATAAATTCAATGGCTTACTTCTCAAAAGGTTAATGTGACATTACATTCAAACCAAAGGCATCTCATTGTGTTAGTTACATTTCCTAGTGTGCTGGAAAAAATTATAGTTGTGAGCATGTTTGTGTTATCTTTACAATGTTAGCCACAAGTGGCTAGATTGCAATACATTTAATGTGGTAGCCTTCACTACATAGTGGCATTCTCCAATTCCTTAATGAAACTCACTTAAATTGTCATCACGCTCATGCCTAAGAGTACCAGGACAAAGAACATTATTACGTCTCAATTAAATATAGTTGGGATTATATGAGTTGGAATGGTCCAACACGAATAACCAATTACTTGTTTTGTGTTATGGTATAATGTGTTAGTGCTTGTTTGACCACTAAAAAGGTTTGTATCTCCTCAATCTCCTTGGGGCTTGCTCCAATGAAAAAGAGTTGTGCATTTGGAAGATAATCTTTAATGCCCTCATCATTTACTTCCCTTCTATCAATCCTTAAGAGATGGTATGGCCTCACATGATGTTTACCAGTTTGACTACCACCTTGAACTTTATTTCCTAGATGAGAATGAATCATCTACAAAGTTGGCCATGCAAGACCATATTTTTTACCAAATACTTCAATGTTTGCTGACCTATGAAGAAAATGAAGGGTGTGTTTAGTAGATATCAAGAAAAATTATGGAGTCAATAAACCATGGAAAGTGTTGCCGAGTTTCTAGCATAGTGTAATTATGCTCTCCCAAATATAGCGTCATTCCCACATAGTAGATTTTGTGGTTTAGAATAACTTCTCCTGATTGCATGAGGATTGTGCCATTAGTTGTAGCCGAAGCATCCACGTGTACATGAAATGTATTTCCCATTCTAGAAATTAGAGAATGAGAGTTGAGGCCAACCTATTCCTAAGGGTTTCAAACGCAACATGTTGCTCCTCTGCTATAGAACAATTCATCCTTGCACAAAAATGTTATGGTGTAAAACTAGTTGCGCTTAGCTCCTTATATATTTATGCTAGTAGCCTATATGTCTAAAAACATTTACACACTCCTTTTGTGTCTCGACAACATCTAACTATAGAATAACAATAATCTTTGAAGGATTAAAAAGTGTACCCTATTTGCATATCACATGACCAAGAAGAGTACTAAAAGGGGTCATAAAAATACAGTCTTTAAATTCAAAGAAATCAACATATACCAACGTCTCTCAAAAATGAGCCACATTGTTCTGCAATAGGTCGTACATTGTCTCTTTTACAACAAAAATTTAGGCAACACATTCTTTAGAGGATTTTCTTGTCATTTATTGTGTTAATGTTTTGTTTGTAACATGTGTTAACAATTATCTGATTGTCAATGGCATTATGGGAAGTGGTAGTTGAATGAGGCATTGATATGACCAAAAACCCATAGTTATCAATCCTCTCAAATCTCTGTTTATTTCTTTTTGGTAGTATAGTCAAATACACAGTAACCTAGAACTATGAAGCTCTAACTCTCAAATATCTATATTCTATATTATAATGAACTATAAAATTAAATAATAATGAAAGGAAAAACATAATAGCTAAAGAGTCCCACTGATTATGAGTTATCCACATACACATATAACAACAATAAAACTTGATGAAAAAAATTAGTATAATTTAAGCCCAATTCAAGGTGATTCTGTGAAGAGATTGTTCACAAATTCACATTATTTTTGTTGGTGTGTATAGTATGGTAAAATGAGAATGGAAAAATATATACATGTGGCCGCTCCCATTCTTACATGGAACTCCATTTGCAGAGAGAATCAATGAAATAGAGTAACAAAATCCTTCATGAAAGTGTGGCGATATAAACGCATTATGAACCCCCCGAAACACAGAAACAGGATCATGATGTCCACGCCCATTTGCCACACAACTCTTCGTGATTACTGCTTTCTTTACTAAAATACTCTTCGTCTTCCGCTTCCTTTGTAATTACAGAGTTATGTAAGTCTAACCTACCTTTCCCATCTACTCTTCCAGGGGTAGAAGTTTAACAAGTCATGACTGCTCGTCAACTTGGTCTTTTATTTCAAGAAAAGCGGCTTGTGGATAACATTTATCCAGGTTTATAATTATGGACCACAAAACCAAAGTTCCTAGCTGTACCGACTTATGGTAGTAAGAAATATATAGAGAGAGTTTGATGATGACGTTACTTAAGAGGATGGTCGAGCTCGTAAAAATATTTATCTCATAACCAATTAATTATAATGTTAGTAAAAGGGTCACTTGCATTGCAGTGTCATTCTTATTGGCATAAGGATTGTGATATATTGGGGTTTATATGCTATTGCGGACTAAGACAACCAACTAATAGATGTTTCATGTTTTTATTTTTATTTTAACGACCTTTTCTAAACAAATATGTGACTATTATTACTTGTATTATGTGTCATGATTTGAAGGTTTGTGATATTGTTGTTGACGGAAGAACTATTAATGATGCAAGAATTGGATGTTCCTTGATCGTCTCCACAAATACCTTTCTACACATTTATAATAGTTGATTTTATTGATATAGGGAATTTGACAATTATCTCTTCAAGCTCTATCTGAAGAGAGAAGCTTTGTAAATGATCATTGGAATTCATGTCCAATACTTTGTCTATGGCTAGAATTGTGGAATTCTAAGATCCCACATATTTTTGTAATCTGAAGGAGGTTCTATTGTGTTCATGCCCCTGATTGATTGGCAGAATCTCAAATTTTCTAGCTCAAGAAAATAATAAGAAAAGCATCAAAATGTTTCTTCATCTCAAAGGGAGGTATGTTAGTGCATATATCATAAGAAAAAAATTAAATTACTAACATAGAATACCTAATTTACCAAAGAATTTTTCCAATTATACAAAGAATCTATAAATTTGCGCAATACATTGAATATGACTTTCGGTGAAAATCATGTCAGTTATACAAGCACTTTCTCCTTCTGTGATAGGGAAATTATGTTTTATTCATAATCTACCTAAAAGAAATAATAACTAAAGGCAATCCCAAATCATTGTAATGCTTGAAATTTTGTTTTTTTATGCTACTCACAATTTGACAAGTATGATTAGGGTTTGGTTATGGAATGAACTCATCAAAATAAATTGAGATATCTAGTAAGATGGTATGCTCAAATTGTGTGTAGAAGTAGGAAAGATTGTCATCAAGTTGCTTAGAAAATATCAGGACATGGAAGTGTGCTCTAGAAAGGTTCGTGGATGATGAGCAGTATTGTGGCCAAAACCATCTTGGAGGACTACAAACCTATCATTTATGTCTATATGTCTATGTACCTGCTCTCTCTTTATGTGTATCTTTTTCTATGTAAGTGTATGTCTATTTTTTGGATTGGGAACTTTGTGATGGCTCAATAGAATCAAGTATTGTATCTCCTTCTATCAAGCCCTAGTTTTGTACCCTTTGACTTGAAAGGGGTTAGCATGATTGGGTTGGGAAACCTCACCACACCCTTATTGATGTGATTAGTATTGTCAAAATACCACTAATTTGAAGATGAATCATGTCACATGTAGTTCTCCCAATCCTATGTTGAGATGTAAGAGAATATATAATGGACAATGAGCCCTTAATCGATCCCTAACACTTGTAAACACGCACTTTGGACCTTGTACTTCGAAATTAAGCTTAGTATGTGTGATCTAGATTATATTTGGCTATCTTTAATAGTTGTGTATATGATGTGCTCCAAAACATTTAAAATTTCCCTAAATTTTACAAGTTGATTCCATGGTGATTATTAGGTGCCCCTAATATATTAGGATATGTTTGTATTTATATCTTACCTGTGTTAGTTATTCCGCTCAATCAACCCTAGAAGAGTGGAATTCTAATATCCCACATAATTTTTTCATCTAAAGGAGGTTTTATTGTGTTCATACCTCTGATCGAATAGCGAAATCTCAAAAACATTAGCTCAAAAATAACAAAAAAATACCAATATTTCTTCAGCTTAAAAATAGGTATGTTTGTGCATATATCATAAGAAAATATATAATTACTAACACAGAAAACCTAATTTACCAAATAAATTTCCAACTAAATAAAAGTTCTATAATTTTTTGTAGAAAACTGAATATAACATTAGGTGAAAAGGGTGTCAATTATAGAGGCACTTTCTCCTTCTATGATAGGAAATTTTGTTTTATTTATAATCTGTACTAAAATGAATAAGAATTAAAGGAAGTCATAAATTATTGTAATCCTCTATATTTTTATTTGTTATGTTACTCACGAGTTGACATATGATTAGGGTTAGGTTATGGAATGAACTCGCCAAAATACACTGACATATAAGGTAATATGGTATGCTTAGATTGTGTGTAGAATTAGGAAATATTGTCATAAAGTTGCTTGGAAAATATCATGACCATAATCTAGATAAGTTTGTGGGATGACAAACAATATGGTGACCGAAGCCATCCTTTAGGGCCACAAACCTATCCTTTATGTCTATGTACTTGCTTTCTCTTTTAGTGTAATTTTTTTTATGTAAATATATGTCTATTTTCTAGATTGGGAAATTTATGATGGCTCAATATAATCAAGTATCGTCTCTCCTTTGATCAAACCCTATCTTTGTACCTTTGACTTCAAAATGGGCAAGCATGATTAGGTTGGGCAACCTCACCGCACCCTTGTTGATGTGATGAGTTTTACCAAAATATCACGACTTCAAATATGGATCGATCTGCATGTATTTCTCTCAATCCAATGATGAGATGCAAAATAATATATAATGGATAGTGATCCTTTGATCCATCCCTAAAAACTTGAAAACATATGCACGTTGGACATTGTACTTCAAAATTAATCTTGATGTGTGTGATCTAGACTGTATTTTTCTATCTTTAGATGTGTATATGTGTTCCAAAAGGTTCAATATTTTCCTAGATTTTTCAAGTTGATTCCATGGTGATTGTTAGGTGCCCCTAATATATTAGGATATGCTTTTATTTATATGTGACCTTCGATAGTTCTCCCGTTCAACTAACACTAAAATCTCACCTAGGTTGACTAAGTCAAGTTACATATTTGCAAATATGATCATTTGAGAACATAAGGATGAATTCATATAAATCATATGGTACTAAGAAGTGTAATTTCCAAGACTTAAAACATTTTTGGGAGTAAGATAAATCGATACTAAGATGTGGAGAAGTCTATATGGATATTCAATGACATATTAAATAATTTCTAATAATGTTGAACTAGAGAAGGGCTATCATCTAGTGGTTTAGAGAGTATGGGAAGAGCATAAAGATTCCTAAAATTTGTCAAATATTTGTAAAGGTAATATATATTGAGATAAGTATAAAAAGTTCAATTTATAAGTGCTTAAACCAAATTTAGGGTACCATGGATTACCCCCTTTTAATCTAGTATCGACAAACGCTTTGCTAAAAATAAAATCAAATACAAACCTTGTGAATATTGATCATAGGATGGACATGGTGTAAAATTATTAAATGTCATTTTCCAATCCATAAGAAAACTCACAAACACATGTAAATTTCAATAAATATGTGTATGCAGTTGTAATTCAAATATGCTGAAAAATGAAATAAATGTATCTTAAGATTTATAATACAATTAAATGTACACAAGAACAACTACATGTTGTGGTTATACCAAACTATGCACCATTTTATTGACTTCTGAAAAGTTTCATGAGGTGTAGATGCCTCCATTTGAAGTAAGTGTTGAATGTGGACAAGGGTGACCCTATTGGACAATGTTGAAACTCTGAATTAATATGGTAAATTACTCTCAGTTGAATAAATATGATTTATAGGACAACAAGGTCAAAGTATCAACTTCTTTGGGTTGTCTATTTCAATTCAACTTTGTAGATTATTGAGGCCAAGATGAACTTTATAGACCATTAAGGCCATAATCAATGTTTTGGGTTGTTAAGGCCAAGGGATCTCCCTACAGATGAAGATGCCCCAAAAATTTGCATATGTCATAATAATATGTAGTGCAAATAAGTGTTGAAATATTGCTAACTTGATAGCCTTTTCGATGGCTTAGTAACTTTTGACCATAGAATCCCATAGAAATAACAACTTGCTGAAAGTTTTGCTAACTTATGAGTCTTACCTATTGGTTGATAAAATTTTATCGTAGAAATCTAAAGAATTTGGTCATGTGTAACTAGTATATCTAAATATATTTGTCTTAAAGATGTTAATTGTTTCCCCCTTTTGGGTGGATATAATGTCATGGATTTTACTAAATCTATGTATTCTCAATTGAAATATGTATGAGATTCCTAATATTTGCACAATATGCCACCCTTTTGAGGTGTGAAATGCCATTGCATGTCACTTATCTTTTGAAAAGAGTGGTTATATGCACCATGTGTAAAATAAAAGATAAAGTATGTATATAAAACATAGTTGGATATAAATTAGAATAAGAATAATATAACAAGCATGATTTTTTTATTCAAGGAATAGGCATGTCTGAACATTTTTAGAAATTCAAACAACTCATTACTCAAAATACAGTACTCAAGCTCATAGAAATATGTTATTGACACGACAAGGCATGAAGGATCCTTCAAAACACATGACATGACATGATGACGCATGACATTGGGGACTATCATAAAGCATTTGACAAACATTATAACTCAATTGATATGATAAAATAATGATAAGAAGCCGAAACTAACACTAATATCAGTAACAATCAAGCAAGAAGCACAGAGCATGTAATAATCACACCACATACATAGAATCATAGAGAGCAAAAAAGTTATAGGTTATTCAAGGAAGCATAGATCAAACACGAGTCATAAATCATCTAGAGAAGCCTAGAGAAAATGTGATTTATACATAACATACAGATAATCATAGAGAAAAAAATAGTCCTACAATGCATAATGAAAAGTATAGAACAAGAAACAATCATATAGTGCATAGAAAAGGGTATAAGGAAAACAATAACCATATAGTCGAGAATAAAAAAAAGTTAAAAAAATTACACAAAAACACATGTAATAGATCATCTAAGAGTCAAACAAGTCATAAACAACAAAATAAGCATGTAGAAAGCAATGCTTATACATATAAGAAAATCTTTTCATAGTTAAGTACAACATGTAATAAAGTATCTATAGTAAATCATGTGTCAAAAAGTATAAGTTAGTACAAGACATGACAGAACTAGTTCTATATCACCAATGGACTAGAGAAAATGAAATATATATGAAAAACTTTTTCTGAACATTCCCTTAGTATAGACATGCCTCCAATGTGTAAGAGGTTGTCCATGGGTGCAAGAATAAAGAGTCACGAAGCATGTATGTGTCTATGGAAATGTCTAGCGTGTATGTGTCTATGGAAATATCTAGCATGTATGTCATGTATCTAACTTATGTATACTGTTAAAATAAAATGTGTAAGGTAGTAGATATGTAAAGTGTTAAATAATATGATAAGCAACTATGTCTAAATATGTCTAATAACAAAGAAAGTCACATGTAGATTTTGGTTTTGGATTTTTGCAATATTTGAAGAAGAAAAAAATGATTTTGACATATTTGGTTGTTTTTGTGATTTTGAATAAGTGCACATAGTACATAAATATTGAATAAAGTATATAAGAGGCTAAGGTTCATACACTGCAACAATAAAAGAATGGGGGGAGATTCTATGTTATTATGTTTCCCTTAACAATCACATCAAACCTACTCTGTTGAAGCCCATAGGACCTGTGGGGTTCATGACCAACTTTAATCCAACACTAAAAAATACTATAGTGCATCATTAAACAATACTATAGTGCATGTAACACACTGGACATGAATCAAAATTAAGAATTTAGTGATGTTCTTTAGTTTCACTTTCTGTATTAAAGCCCATAGGACATGTGGGGCTCATGACCTTAAAACCCTATTGTGTTCTCACATATGTGGTTTATTGCTACTAGCGTAATTGACTTAGAACATTACAAGTATCCCAATAGTTAATCAACTTATTTCTTGCTTCAGGTTTATATCGAGGAGGCCTACAAATAATTTAAAAGTATAAATTTAGTACAAAATTTTTAAAAATATTCAAATATATAATTTTGGAATATAGAATATTTTTAAAAATATTGAAGTAGATACGAGTAAGTCATAAATCAAAATTGACTTACTAAGAGTTCTCCAATATTGATAGTCATAGCAACGATGCAAATTTCTATGGAGATTGTGCCTCTCTCTTTATATGAACTCACTTGCATATGCTTCTTCCCAATTTATGTTGTAAATAACTATGTTATAAAACCAAACAAAATGTAGTAAAACATACATATCATTAAAAATAATTATTATTAAATTTTTTTTAAAAGCATACCCACATCTAATAGCTGACCATACATTTCTCTTTTTCCTTCAAATTTCATTTTTCAAAAAAAGACATCAATGTATTCTTCATCTATGTTATTGGCTAGTATGTTAATCATTTTATTTCAATTTTTGCATCAAAAAAACCTTTTAAAGTGTAGCTACAGATAAAAAACTAAAATGTGCTTTCAATTTTAAACCTTGTAAAAGAATAGTTTAAAAATTATCTAAATTTAAAACATATTAACACACCTCCTATTTTTTCAAGGTACACATCCTTGAAAACATCTAATAAAATGACCTTGTTCTTATTTCCAAAACAATACCTCATATATCTCTCCTTTATTAACCCATGAATCACATAATCCTCTCTGGTCTCTCCATCGTGAGGGGATGCAAGTGGAGAGGGGTTGAATAAATCATCATTTCTAACACTATGTGGAACAAATACATGATATGGGTCTATATTGATGCATATAGCATTAGGTGCATGCATTTGAGGAATCGTGGGGTAGAGGGAGAAGGTGTAGAAAATGGGGGTTGGAAGAATGTAGGTGAAGTAATGTAGGTGAGGCATACTAGGTACACCCCCAAATGTAGCCATAAATTTACCATCCAATTCAGACTTACCTTAAAATTGACTAATAGATTTAGCATAAATCTAAAAATTAACCAGAATAAAATAAATAAATTTGAGGAATCATAATGAGTAATGTACTATGAAATATTATAACATTAAATATATAAAAGTGTAAAAAAAATCATATTTATTGTAAATTTGTAGAATTTTCCATAATGCTATAAATTTAGCACAATATTTATTTATGTTTCCATTTTTACCCTTAAAATAATAGTTTTGCAAAAACATTCCCCAAATTTCATGAAATTTTTGTTAAGTTTCAAGAAAATGTACTCCTAAAATCTAAGACTAATTCATAGTTGGATTAACCAAACAACGCCTTTCATGACAATGAATGGAGGAGTGATCATGTGTACTTATATAATAAAGAAACTTTGCATGTGGCAAAAAAGAATATTGGATTAATGTCAATAAATTAGGAATTCCTAAATTAAAAGGTTGATGAGTTCTTGATAAACTCAACCAATGGTCATAGTATTACATGGGATTTGAGTCCAATATTGAAAGGATATTTGTCATTTGAAAATAGACCAACTCCTATACACCATTCAATATGTATGTATGGATTTATATATCATTCATTCTATGAAAAATGGAGATCATAATATCAATTTGGAAGAGAGGGAGACATTCATAGGAGCATGAAAGTTATAGTGAGAATGAGTCATGAGCTTGACATGGGAAAATAAGACCATCTTTAAGGGAACACAAAAGGAAACTACTCCACTCCTTTGTTTTCTTATATCTTGTTTAATGAGATGTAGAATATGTGAATGATTGTATGTTTTAATTGTAGTGTTGATTATGAATTAGAAATAAGGAGAAAATAGAAGGAATAAACTCAAGGGGATCTCACCTAAAAATGCTCATTACTTAATATTTTGTAGATAATGATAGAAGGATAAGTAGATTAAATCTAGATGAATATTGTTTAAATTTTGTGTTTGAAATTATTTTTACACTCATAAATTTTACGGAAAATTCCTAACATTAGTTCAATCTAGCAATTATTTAAGTCATGTGATAAATTATTCACTAGTCCAAAACCCTCTAAAAGTTGCTTCAATGTATTTCACCAAAATCATTGTAATGATTGTTAGTAAAGTAGGTCTTTCATGGCCAATTTGAGGACTCTAATTCCAAAATAGTGTGATGTTTTGATATATAATATTAGCTGGAAATTAGGTCTTCGTGTATTTGCAACTATTGCATGTTTGTATCAACTTGAATATTGAAATGGAACTAATGATAAGTGTTTTGTAACCCTACTATGTTGCTCCCTTATCTTCCATGTCTTTTTTAATTTTTTCACACCCTTGTAAAATATTAATGGATATAAAGTTTCATGATCTTATAAGGACCCCATAGCCTTATAGTGAATAAGGATTTTAACTTTTTGGATCTTAGGATTTTCATGGAAATTTGCATGATTGTTAAAATGATTATCTTTGAAAACTTTATTTTGTATGGGGAGAATGTTAGTGTGGATTTTTATGCCATTGTATGTTTTTTCCTACACATGTATTTAACTTGTTTAGGTGTTATCAGTATATATGGGAGTTACATTTCTCCACCTTTTTAAGTGGTGGTTACACTTCCCCACTTCCTATTTATGCACCTCTTATAAAGCTATCTTTTTATGCAATGAATATAAAATATATCTTTTGGATCATGTTTGATTCCTCTCTCTTGCAAAATTACTCTCTTTGTGTGTTTGTATGATATCAGTTCTCAATCTTGGACCACATTATCACATGGTATCAAAGTTTGTTCTGGTAATCGAATAACATTATTTTTTATGTTTATTTTGTTGTAATATTGAGTTTTCTCAAGCTTGTTATTGGATAGCATTTGATCTCAGAGTATGTTCTTCTCTTGCATGCCTAGATGATTTGGAGAATCATTAAAAAGCAAAGATAATAAGTGGTTTTGCAATACAATCTTCGTTCTATGTATTTTATGGAGAAACAGACCATGTCAAAACCCTATGGTTGATAGTAAACACGAATATGTTTTGAATAAAGTCGGATCTAGTATTTTTTGGTTTTGTTATAGTCATCTTTTGGCTATTTGGTGGTGTTTTGTACCACAAAATAGTTTTTGAGAAATTATTTTTGTGTTTTTCTATATTTTTTAGATCTTTTTGGGGTGTTTGAAGTTGGTATACCTGCAGCAGTAGCAGTTGCACCTACATTGTTGTTGGTTGTTATACCTTTCTAGGAAACCACACCCAACCCTACATTGTACATTGTACGTGGCTACAAGTCATGTCTATACCTATATTTCTTTGTTACTATTATTCAGGGTTATTTCTTTGTTGTTGTTATTGGGTTGTGATGGAAAATTTTTACTACTGGTTATAGTTATACAAAGGCATTACAACAATAGTTGTGGAGTGTGGTGTTGGTGCTCAAATTTGTCTCGCCCCATTTGTCATTAAAATTCTTTAGATTGCGGCCTCTGTTATGTTTTCTGTCTCCCCGGGCTCAAATGGTGGTTGTCCTGCATTTTACGGTTTGACAGGTGTAATTTCCCGGTCAAAATTACTTCTTGGCATCAGTTGAAAAGTGGCCCTTTCTGGTTGGATGCGGCTCTGTGGGGAACTTTAAAAATTCCAAGGCTCATTTCAAACCAAAACATGTCCACGTGGAGGCTTCCACCGGGCCTTTCCCATACTTAGTCTTTTCACTCAACTTCCTAAAGGGGCCTGGGACACGTGGAGGGACTGCGCATGTTTGGGGACCGGCCCTTGAGTTTTATTTTGAAGAAGCACTAGGAGGACACTTGGAGACTCTGCCAGACTAAGACACATGTTGGGCCCGCACTTGTTTGGGGTCTCTACTTTTTGGGACCATCTCAAAGTGTGCCATTGAGACACGTAGCAGGGGGAAATGGAGGTGCGGGCCCATGGGGAAAATATGGAACTTTTTCCTTTTTAGAAAATAGGGATAAATTTGTAATTTGAAGCACAGGTCCACTGGGACCCACATTGGGACATGTGTCAAGCTCATTTTTCAGAGGGCGGAGGGGCGGAGAAAAATGTTAACATTTTACTTTTTTCCAAAAAATTATAAAATGTCAAAAGATGCCCCAGACCCATTTCCAATCACATTTTTCCATGCGGAGGGCTCAGATTAAAAGTTGAAACGCAGGATCAATGGTAGTTGTGCATTTCATTTGATTTTGCCACCATTGAAGCTCCAAGATGTTTGGAGATGCATTTTTGCATCATTCTTCATCAAATTTTTGGCAAATTTGTGTCATTTGGGTATGCAAAGTTTAATTAAATCAATTTGGGAGCTCAATTTGTAGATTTGAAGTACTCTTGAAGTGAGATTTTTTGCTCGAGCTCGTGCAGAAACACAATATGCCAGATCCAAAAGTTGCAGAATAAAATTTCAGAGGAAAAGGAAGAACAAGGGACGAAATGATGAAATTACAGGCACAAAAGGTGAAAAAGGCGTTGCCATGAGAGAAAAAATGGATGACCTGTCAAGACCAGCTACGCGGAGGCTTTGAGAAATGATTAAAAAGGGGATTTCTCACATGACAGAATCATAATGATTAAAGGGACTACCAAGAAGTTATGGCATGGCATCCTAGTCAGTAGTCGAGGGCCCAAGAAACGTGATCTGTTCATAGTTGGTCCACCTGGAAGATTTCAGATCTAAATTTGTTAAATGTCTGTCTGAAACAAATTGGTGCAAGAAAAGGTCCCTTGAATATTCCTCTCTTTTGAGGGGAAAAGGTGTTGCAGGCACCAAGGATGAAGAATATGCCTCCAGTTAGACAAATGATGCAAATATTTGCAATGATTCACTTTTTTGGAAACACCTGGAAACCTTTTTGCGAGTATGTTGAATGTCACCTTCTTACAAATCATGATCCGATATGTGCAACAAAGGTGCTTCGAATATTCCTCTTTTGGGGGGGAAATTGGATGTAAAGGGTGTATTATAAATGCAATGAGATTACTCTTGCAAAGGGTCGGGAGTTCATTTTCACGAGAAAATTTTGAGAAAATCTCATCCTCTGAGAAAAAATTCTGAGAAACCAGGTTAACTTCCTCTGTGTTAGATTTTCATTCATGTTGAGTTGGTTACAAGTGTATAGCCATCAACAAGCTCTAAGATTGTTTAAATAAACTCTCCCCTGTTGATGAATCTAATAAATTTTGAGTTAATTTGTGTCAAATCTCTGGCAAATTTTGTGTTTATTTCACTTTCAGAATGTCTGCAAGTAGTTTTTCTTGTTCCTATTGCAATCTTGTATCAAAATCTCTTTGAATCACACAGATCTCAATCCTTGTGATAGTTTAGTGGCATATGCAATTTCATTTTTCAAAAGAGCTTTCATCTGGGAATGAAATAAATGATTTAAAATCACTTTTCTTTCATCTGTTGACATAGATTGTTTGTAAGCCTCTGGGTGTACCTCAGGCGTGACTGATCTTATATTTTGATGTTTTATTGGGTCTTCTAACTCGAGCCTTCGTGCTAGAATCTCAAAGATTGTGTGAAAAAGTGCATGTCTGGGCCTCCATTGATGCACACCTTCTGGTTGAAGGAATGTTTTAACTATTTTGAAGCTTTATGTTATTGAGTTCTCCATTTGTTGTGAATTTTCTCAAGGATCTAGAAATTCCAATCTATCTTGTGGATCTCCCCCCAAAAAAATATTCAAAATAACCAATCCTACCCCAAACTACCCCTAGTTTTCTCTGTATATCCACAAAAGAACAAAATCCATTTGCTAAAGTATGCAGAACAGATCACGATTCCAAATGTCTTTAGTAACCTTTAGCCTTGTATTGAAAATATCTCCATAATCTGGAAGTGACAACTCGTGAGAGTCAGATTTGGTGTGTTGATCATATTTTCCCCTAAGGTCTTCTCTATAAAATTTGTGCAAAAGAAAGGTATCTACGTCTCCTTCAATAACAAAGGTTACAAAATAGGTTCTCTTACCTTGGTTGAAAGGCACAACCTAAAATAGTTAGGATAAGATCAAATCCTTTTAAGGTGCTATCCATCTCTCAACAAATCTAGTGTAACAAAGGGTCAGTTAGATTTCTTCCCCAGCTACAAAATGATACACATTTATGATCTATCTACCTCTAAGCTCCGTGTTGAATCTGTGTTGCTTCTCGGCTTGAAAAGGAGAATGAATTTGGATACCAACACTCAATGGCACCGTTGCCAGGGACTTCTTTGAAGAATTTAAAGTTTTCTAAACCCTGGTAATGTTTCTTGTAGTTCTGTGTGCAAATACATTTTGTAAACATCATTCTCTGGTCATATCTGTAAGGATTGAACAAAGTTATAAGTTCTTGCATGCTTTCGGTCCAATTTTTCCAGCAGTTATTGTACTAGGTTTTCTTCACCATTGATAAATTTGGGTAAAATAAGATCAAATCTGATAAGTTTTGCAAGATTTCCAGTACTGACAAACATTTGACAGATTATTTTTAGTGCATTTTTGCACATCTGAGGTGAAAATCCTTAGTGGAACTCCGTGTTGTTTTGATTTTGATAAATGCTAGTGTCTTAACCTCTGTCAATTGTGAATTTTTTTACTAATCTTTGCAAAGCTGGAAGGAAGAAGATATTTCTTCGCCGCAGACCCTAGTAGAAAGGTTGTTTCCAGAGTTTGAAAAGTCTAATTCAAAAGGAGGAAAAATTTGGAAGGTTGTTAGAGATCAAGCATCAAGAAAAGAGATCTCCATTGGTAAAATTGATTGACACGGTTGAAGATTGCAATACTTCCTCAACTGCTTCTGAATCAGGTAGCATCTCTATAAATCCAATTTATCCATCTGAGAGGGTCCATCATCTGTATTTGAAACATTTTCTTCTTAATCTTCCCCTGTGTTTTCAAAATCTAATAAATTTTTCCAAGAGACAAAGCCATTAGGGGATAGTCATTCTGAAAATTGTATCCTTGTACCACACAAAACCCTCACTCCTCATCACTCTGTTTCTCCTGTAAGGTCACCTCCTCAGAATAATATGGCTCAACCTCCACCCAGACCTCCATTTATCGTTAATACTTTTGGTCCCATCAGTTTTAGAGGTATGGATGGCTATCTGAATGTTGTGCCACAGGATGTAAGAAACAAATTGCCTAAGTTTCAAGGAAATAATGCAATAACTGGTGATCAACACTTGAAACTCTTTGTCAATATGATGGAGGATTTTGAAATAGAGTTTGAATATGTATACATTAAATTATTTATTCATACATTAGAAGAGGATGCAAGGGATTGGTATAAAGCTCTGCCTGATAACTCTATTGATTCTTGGACTGAAATGAAGAATGCATTTAGATTGTAGTATGGTGACAAAACAGACCCTAGGTTTCTTTTGTCAGAATTTGAGAATATTAAAAATAATCCTAATGAATCAGTGCATGATTTTAATACAATATTCAATAAGACATTGAGAATATTTCCTATGAATTTGAGGCCATGTGATGAATCTTGTCTTATAAAGTATGCTGATGCATTTGACAAGAAGGGTGCATACTATTTGAGGGATAAAAACCCTGGCACTTTGAGGCAGGCCTTTACCCCATGGCTCTGCAAATTGAGAACAACATCAAGGCCAGTTGGAAAAAATCCTAAGAGGGAAGGTGTTAAATTGATAAACCTAGAAAAACCTCAAGCAATTAAAGAGTGTGGATCTTGAGGAAGTTGTTAAGACTTTGGCAGGGGCTATCAAAGAAATATCTTACAAACTAGTCCGAGAAGAGAATGGAATTGGGCAGAGTTCACAAGGTCAGCAAAAGGCACAAAATCATGAAAATTTGGCAATCATCCTAGGGGTGATCAGAGGTCAGATGACAGAGGTAAAGGACCCATGGGATCTGCAAATAGACATCCCCAAGCACATGAAAGTAGAATGGTGCCTGATCCTCTGACTTCCTAAGTTATTGCAGTTGATGAAGCCAATGAGATTGATTGGTGTGATAGATGATTTCTATGCCCCATCCTCCATGTGAAGTAAATAAAGAGGAATAAGAAGCTGATAATGATGATGGTACTGATGATGATGTTTGCATGATGGGTTTCTCTACAAACTCACAACAAGGAGAAACTTCAACCGAAGTGATAAGTGCTTGAACTGCTGCAAATTTTTGGGATTGCATTCACTGGGTACCACTTCTTCCTCCTTCTCATAATTTTGAAGTAGATGTAGTGCAAGATTTTGAAATACCTAATAATGACTTTGAGTATTTAAGAGCTTTAATGATAAAGAATTATGATGGAGGAATCCCTTCAGAGGAAGATAGGTGTTAGGAATGAATGCATATGCGGAATAATGCCCAAGAAAAGGATTAGAATACTAGGAGTAAAGTTACAGATCAAAGGAGCAGGGCCTAAAGCCAAACCTAAAACTCCATTTAACTTATTACCCAATTCCTAAAGAGGCTCCTAAGAAAGATACACCTTCCAAAGGCCTTGTTGTCCCAAAACAAAATTCATACTTCTCCTCATGCCCAAATTTTCTTGTCATCTATCATATGCATAAGCCATATAAATAAACTGATGAGTTTGATACTAATCTCCCTTCAAAACCAAGGGCAAAAACTGCCTTGCCAAAGAATGTTCCATATGACCCATTACCCATGGGTTTAAAGTCAAATGAAAGTTAGTGTTCACCCCCGAATTTTTGAGTTGCTTAGGATTCCTGAGCATAAAAAAGAGAGCATTTGAAGTACTTGGGATTGAAATGAAGAAAAGAGTACCCAATAGGCAGAAATGTAAACATTGTAGAAAAGGATCCTCTAATCTAACCATTGTCAAAGGACCTTCAAGCCAAACACCCACTTACTAGCATTGGAAGAGCTTGGAGAAGATACACCTTCCAGGTTTACCTAAAAAAGACATCTTTGGTTGAATCTCATGCCAATTAAATTTGTTGATCCATTTTTTACAACTTTCCATCATTAAGGATAGACTAGTTGCATAATTGTATGTTTGATTCTCTGAGCATCATGCAATGTCATGAGTACTTGGGATTGAGGTCATGAATGAGCATTGTAGATATCAAATTGAAACCTTGAACACCACATATGGAAGCTTGCACTGTCATGGACTCTAGGACAGGTTGAATCCCATTGTTTATCCATGTGTGAAAGGATTGGTGGTACAACTTGTAGTTTATCCAGAAGAACCATGAAACTTGATGTTTAAGGTCATTGTTGATATCACCCTGACCAAATGGGGCATGCTTTTATCTAGAGAGTTTCCTGTTGTTGTGTGTGTTAAAGTGGGCTTATCTAGGTAAGAACATGAAACTTGATGTTGTCATTGTTGACTGCCCTGAAATGTGTATTATCAGATGTGGGATGCAAGAAGTGTTCAGATGGATATGTCTTTTGCCACCATTCCAATTGAAGGCAGCCTTGTAAAGTTGTATGGAGAGAAGAAAATGTTGCATCTCATTGAGGATCCAAATAATGCTTCTTATGAAGTGTTATATGTTGATGTGGATGCAGATAACTTTGTGGGGTTTGCTGATGATAGGGAGCACAAGATTGAGCAGTGTGAATGTCTTGAACAGGTTGGTTTACCTTGGACCTTGTTATTTGATGGAGCCTGTTCCAAGTTTGGAAATGGTGTCAGCATTGTTTTGATCTCCCCAAGCCAAGAAGAGTTTGTATTTTCTTTCAAACTTAACTTTGAATGCACTAATAACATTGCTGAGTATGAAGCATTATTATTAGGTTTGAGAATTTCTTGGAAGTATCATATTAAAGATATCATTGTCAAAGGAGACTCAGAACTGATTGTCAAACAAATTAGAAAATTGTATGCTACTAGAAATCAGAGAATGAAACAATACAAGCATGTCATTTTTGGATTTGATTGAAATGTTTAACTCATTTAATATTGTGCATCATGATAGAAAGTTCAATGCTATTTCAGACCAACTTCTAGTCTTGGGATCTCAATTTTATGTTTGTTTAATGTCCCCAAATTGTGAATATAATGTTGAAGTACTAATAAGGCCATCTGTCCCTGACAACGTAAAAAATTGGCAAGTATTTGATGATGATGCCCAGGTGAAACGGTTTCTACAGAACAAAGGGGAGTTTTTTTATCAGTGTATTGATTGGGAGCCAATGGTGTGTGCAACAAAAGGAAAAGAAACTTTGTTTGGCAAAAATATCATCCAATTGAAAACTAATACCATTCCTAGAGGGCTGGTTGCTCTTGAATCAAACTTTGATAATGCTAATTGCATTATTAACAGACATGTAGCAGCCTCAAGGGATGTTGAAGAGCACGACCTTGGCACAAAGGAAAAACCAAGGAAGATCTGGCTGGGAAGCAATCTAAACAAAGAAGAGAAACATTCCTATGTCTAATTGTTAAAGAAATATCAGGACTGCCTTGCTTGGTCCTATTCTGAACTAAAATCATACAGAGAGGACTTGTTTCAACATGAGATTCCTTTGGAATCTAATGAAAAACCATTCAGAAAAAAGTAGAGGCCAATTAATCCACTCCTCTCCATGAAAATGCAAGATGAATTGAAGAATCTAAGACATGGAGGGATCATTCAGCCAACAAGGTATTCTTCTTGGGTTACAAACTTAGTGCCAGTTAGAAAAAAGAATGGTGATATCAGGCTATGCATGAGATTTTAGAAATCTGAACAAAGCATCAATGAAAGATAATTATCCTCTGCCAAACATGAAAAATATGCTGCAATTAGTGACTGGATCTGAATTTCTTTCTACTTTTGATGGTTTCTCTAGATACAATCAAGTTGTTGTGAAGGAGTCAGAAAGAATAAAGATTGTCTTTACCACTCCATGGGGCACATATGTTTATGTCAGGATGCCATTCGGTCTGATGAATGTTGGAGCTACCTTCCAAAGAGCAATGGATGTTGCTTTTGCTGGTTACATTAATGATTTTATTGTTGTTTACTAGGATGATGTGACTGTGTTTTCTAGAAAGAGAAGTGATCACTTGCAACACTTGGAAAAAATGCTGATAAGATGCAGAGAGTATGGCATTTCACTCAATCCAAAGAAGTGTCATTTTGGAGTGCAAAAGGCCAAGTTGCTTGGTCACATTGTATCAAAGGATGGTGTCATGATTGATCCCGAAAGGGTAGAGGCTATCAACAAGGTTCCAATTCCAAGAACCAAGAAGGGAATCCAATCCTTCTTTGGGAAGATCAATTTCATTAGAAGATTTGTGTCTAACTTTGCTGAGTTGACTCTCCCCATCACTTGCATGTTGAAGAAAGACCAGATTATCAAGTGGGAAGAAGCAGCCATTCAATATTTTGATGGGATCAAAGAAGCATTAAAACATGCCCCTATTTTAGCAGCCCTAAATTACAAGAAACCTTTTCAAGTGTTTTCTTTTGCTTCAGAAAACACCATTTCCTCTATTTTGTTATAGAAGGATGATGAAGGGGCTGAGAGACCAGCTACCTTTTTCAGTAAGGCATTGCAAGGAGCTGAGTTAAAATACACCATCATGGAGAAGTAAGTGTTTGCCTTGGTGAAAGCAACAAAGATTTTTAGACCCTACATCTTTAATTCTAAAGTTGTTGCTTATGTTCCCCACACCATGGTGAAAGACATCTTATCAGAGATGGAGGTCTCAAGCAAAAGATGCAGATGGGTGAACAAGTTGCAGGAGTATGACATGGATATCCAAACCATGAAATTGGTAAGAGGTTTGGGTCTAGCTAAGCTTATGGCTGAGAGCAACCTGCAAACTATTGAGGTAAATGAAGTAGAAGGAGAAAGGGTGGATGTCCTTGAAAATTTGGTAAGTTCTGAATGGTACAAAGATATAATATTTTATCTCAGACATCTATGTTGCCCTGAAAATCTGAGTAAAAATCAGAAAAGAGCTCTTAAGTTAGCCTCTCAAAAATATGTCATTACTGATTTTGGGTTAGCTTGGAAGAACCCTAAGGGAGTGCTCTTGAGATGCATTACTGAAAATGAGGCCCCCAAAATAATTGCTGATCTCCATGGAGGGGTCTATGGGGGACATTTTGCTGGAAGAGTTACATCACATAAAATATTGAGGGCTGGTTATTGGTGGCCAACTCTCTTCAAGGATACAAATCTAGTTGGTGAGGAAATGTGAAAGTTTACCAGCATTTTTTTGGAAGAATGAAAAGCTTCAGGCTCCCTTCCTTTGAAATCCTGTGTCAGTTGAAGCCCCATTCAGACAATGGGGAATGGATTTCATAGGGAAAATTTATAATCCTTCCAGTGCTGGTCATAAATGGATTCTTGTAGCCACTGATTATTTCACTAAGTGGGTAGAAGCAATCCCCACCAAGAAGGCAACACACCAAGTGGTCATGGACTTCATGCTGAATCAAATCATATGTAGATTTGGAGTGCCAGCTAAAATTGTTGTTGATAATGCCATGAGTTTTAGAGCCAAACCTTTGGTGGCAATGTGCAAAGAGTATGGCATCAATTTGACATATGCTTCTAACTACAATCCCCAAGGAAATGGACAAGTTGATCCCAGTAATAAAAACTTGTTGAAGATCATTAGAAGAACCTTGGAACTGAACAAAAGGAGGTGGGGTGAGCAATTGAAGTTTGTTGTTTGGGCTGACAGAATCACTGTTAAAAGAGATACTGGTAAAATCCCATTTGAATTCGTATATGGAACTCAAGCTCTAATGCCCCTCCATTTGCAATTGTCTACATTTCAGTTTGTTCAAAAGATTAAATACCAAGAAGTTATTTCATATGATTGCTTGAATCAATCAGATTATTAAGCTGTATGAAGAGAGAAGGGCATCCCATCATCAGCACGTGATATTCGGAGAAAAGTTGAAGAGGCTATTTGAAAAAAAGGTGACACCCAAAGCTTTCAGCATTGGGGATCTTGTGCTTTTATGGGATAACAGGCATGAAGATAAGGGCAAGCATGGTAAATTTGATGCATTGTGGATGGTCCCTTATTCAATTGATATTTGAATTGGTGAAAATACCTTCTTCCTAAAATACCTAGATGGGGAACTACTTGAATTGCTTATTAATGGCAGGACATTTGAAGCATTTCCTTGATTGATTGCTCAAAATCAAGGTATATTCCATTTGTACATTGTATAGTTCTTTGTTCTCAAATGATTTTGTGTTTTTGTTTGTTTTGTCCTTGGTGACCTGGTTTTACTGGTTTCTCGGTTCATTTTTTGGAGGATGGTTGTTGTTGTTGTACTCTGCAGGCTTATTCTTTGACTACATTTCCCAATGGTATGTTTTTGGAACTTGGTCATCTCTTTTCACTTGGTTTGCTATGTGTTCTTGTGGCACTCACAGGGAGTGCCCATCCCCAAGTCGAAGCCTGTGTTGGTGCTCAAATTTGTCTCACCTCATTTGTCATTAAAATTCTTCAGATTGCGGCCTCTGTTATGTTTTCAGTCTCCCCAGGCTCAAATGGTGGTTGTCCTACATTTTACAGGTTTGACGGGTGTAATTTCCCAGTCAAAATTACTTCTTGGCATCAGTTGAAAAGTGGCCCTTTCTAGTTGGATGCGGCTCTGTGGGGCACTTTAAAAATTCTAAGGCTCACTTCAAACACAAAACATGTCCACATGGAGGCTTCCGCCGGGCCTTCCCATACTTAGACTTTTCACGCAACTTCCTAAAGGGGCCTGGGACACGTGGAGGGACCACGCATGTTTGGGGACCGGCCCTTGAGTTTTATTTTGAAGAAGCGCTAGGAGGACACTTGGAGACTCTGCCAGACTAAGACACGTGTTGGGCCCGCGCTTGTTTGGGGTCTCTACTTTTCGGGACCATCTCAAAGTGCGCCATTGAGACACGTAGCAGGCGGGGAAATGGAGGTGCAGGCCCACGGGGAAAATATGGAACTTTTTCCTTTTTGGAAAATAGGGATAAAATTTGTAAGTTGAAGCGCAGGTTTTTTGGGAACCCACATTGGGACATGTGTCAAGCCCGTTTTTTAGAGAGCGAAGGGGCGAAGAAAAATGTTAACATTTTACTTTTTTCCAAAAAATTATAAAATGTCAAAAGATGCCCCCAGACCCGTTTCCAATCGCATTTTGCCATGCGGAGGGCTTAGATTAAAAGTTGAAACACAGGATCAACGGTAGCTGTGCATTTCATTTGATTTTGCCACCATTGAAGCTCTAGGATGTTTGGAGATGCATTTTTGCATCATTCTTCATCAAATTTTTGGAAAATTTGTGTCGTTTGGGTCTGCAAAGTTTAATTGAATCAATTTGGGAGCTCAATTTGTAGATCTGAAGTACTCTTGAAGTGGATTTTTTGCTTGATTTATGCCAGATCCAGGTTACAGAGTAAAATTTTAGAGGAAAAGGAAGGAAAAGGGATGAAATGATGAAACGGTGTAAAAGGTGAAAAATGCGTGCCAGATGACCTGTCAAGAAGTACGCAGAGGCTCCGAGAAATGATTAAAAAGGGGATTTCTCACATGACAGAATTAGAATGATTAAAGGGACTCCCAAGAAGTCATGGAATGGCATCTTAGTCAAGTGATTTGTTCACAGTTGGTCCACCTGGCATGTTTGAATTTGTTGAATGTCTTTGTCTGAAACAAATTGGTAACAAGCAAAGGCCCCTCGAATATTCTTCTCTTTTGAGGGGAAAAGGTGTGCAAGTGCCAAGGATGAAGAATATGCCTCCAGTTACAAATGATGCAAATATTTGTAATGATTCACCTTTTTGAAAACACCTGGTAACCTTTTTGCGAATATGTTGAATGTCACTTTTTGCAAATCATGATCTGATATGTGCAACAAAGGTGCTTCGAATATTCCTCTTTTGGGGGGAAATTGGATGTAAAGGGTGTATTATAAATGCAATGAGATTACTCTTGCAAATGGTTTGGAGTTCATTTTCACGAGAAAATTTTGAGAAAAGCTCATCCTCTGAGAAAACTTTCTGAGAAACCAGGTTAACTTCCTCTATGTTAGATTTTCATTCATGTTGAGTTGGTTACAAGTGTATAGCCATCAACAAGCTCTGAGATTGTTTAAATAACTCTCCCCTGCTGATGAATCTGATAAATTTTGAGTTAATTTGTGTCAAATATCTGGAAAATTTTGTGTTTATTTCACTTTCAGAATGTCTGCAAGTAGTTTTTATTGTTCCTATTGCAATCTTGTATCAAAATCTCTTTGAATCACATAGATCTCAATCCTTGTGATAGTTTAGTGGCATATGTAATTTCATTTTTCAGAAGAGCTTTCATCTGGGAATGAAATAAATGATTTAAAATCACTTTTCTTTCATCTGTTGACAGAGATTGTTTGTAAGCCTCTAGGTGTACCTCAGGCGTGACTGATCTTAGATTTTGATGTTTTATTGGGTCTTCTAACTCAAGCCTTCGTGCTAGAATCTCAAAGATTGTGTGAAAAAGTGCATGTCTGGGCCTCCATTGATGCACACCTTCTGGTTGAAGGAATGTTTTAACTATTTTTGAAGCTTTTTGTTATTGAGTTCTCCATTTGTTGTGAAGTTTCTCAAGGATCTGGAAAATTCCAATCTATCTTGTTGATCTCCCACCAAAAAATTATTCAAATAACCAATCCTACCCTGAACTACCCCTGTTTTGCTCTGTATATCCACAGAAGAACAAAATCCATTTGCTAAAGTATGCATAACAGATCAGGATTCCAAATGTCTTCAGTAACCTTAGCCTTGTGTTGAAAATATCTCCATAGTCTGGAAGTGACAACTCATGAGAGTCAGATTTTGTGTGTTGATCATATTTTCCCAAGGTCTTCTCTATAAAATTTGTGCAAAAGAAAGGTATTTGTGTCTCCTTCAATAATAGAGGTTACAAAATAGGTTCTCTTACCTTGGTTGAAAGGCACAACCTAAAATAGTTAGGATAAGATCAAATCCTTTTAAGGTGTTATGCACTTCTTCAAGGTTTGAGTGCTAAAAAGTCGGATAAATTGCTTCCCTGGCTACAAAACGACATACATAATCATTTATTTGCTTTTAAGTGTCCTGTTAAATTCATGATGTCATTCGGTTTGTGAAGAAGAGTAAATACGGGTACCAAAACATGGCACATAATTCAAAGAAACAACGTTGGTCATTGTAGTGGCTCAAATTTCAATACAATTGTTCCCTACCCCTTGGTAGACCACCCACCAATTTTCATACCCTTAACTCCTAGTTACATGGAGTTTTATCCCCTAGTCACTCCCTACCCAATGGGGCTTAACTCATGAGAGGTGAATATTTATGTAGGGCACTCAAGTAAGTGTTAGAAATTGTAAGAGGTGAAGGGATGATTTTTTTGTGAAGTTTTTACGAGCAATTATTAAATTTTGAAACTAGAAGAAACTTGTAAGAATCATAAATTTGTTTTGGTAACTTCATTTAAAGCGTCATATTTTTTAGAGTGTGTATTATTTGAGCTCTTGTTCAAGATGTATTATAAAAATTCTTGCCTTGAATAATTATAGATACTAAATTCTAGCCTTGGGAGGTTATTGCTAATAAATTCAAGGGATTTTCTTATGTAATATTCTACACTTTTATTTTTGCAATCTCTTCTTCTGAATCATGGAACAAAATGTGGTTCCAATTCTCACTCCATTTAACTATCATGAGTGGAATTTATCAAAATGTAAATCTTCTTAAACAGTAAAGGTTTACACTGGATCACAATGGTTATTGAAACTGAAAGAACATTAGATGCAGATAAGGTTAAGTGTTTTAACCAATGCGATGAGGGTTACAGTCTATTATTTCTATTGGTTTCTCATCATTTACTCTTTCACATATAATCTACTACCACATCTAATGGCATATAGACCATGTTAGAAGGACTCTTTGGGAAACAAGATGCACTAAAGGGTCATGAATTGGAGAATGAGATCATTAGTCTAAATTTAGAAAGCTTTGACACTATACAAGACTTTTTCATTAAATTCAAATAAATTTCATTACAATTAAAATGACATGGGATAGAAAAAAAAATATGAGTCATTGATTCTTTCTATTCTTGCCAAGTTGGGTCCTAACTATTTAGGTTTTTTTCCACTTTCCATGCCACTAGGAGTGCCCTTGGAGCCACATGAAAAATGTCTTCCCTACACAATTTTGTTGCCTCTTTGACTAGAGAGCAAGATAAGATCTTATAGATGGGTACCTTAAAGTCTTCTAAGTTTCATTCCCTAATTTTTGTACATTAATAACAAAAATATTCAAACACCAAGGATAAGAAACAAAACAAGTAGGAAAGTGAGAAAAAGAAGGATCTGAAACCTACCACCAAAACATCCTCTTTTGAAGCCAAACCTGAGAGAGAGAGAGAGAGAGAGAGAGAGAGAGAGAGAGAGATGGTCAATTGTGTATACTGTAGCAAACTTGGACATGATAAGCATAAGTGTATATAGAAAAAAATTGATCACCTAACACATATTCTAGAGAAGAATAATATTAGAGTTCCCAGTTCAGTCACACAAATTTTATCAACTTGGGAGTCTTC
The DNA here is from genome assembly GCA_019776745.2 of Taxus chinensis. Taxonomy (NCBI): domain Eukaryota; kingdom Viridiplantae; phylum Streptophyta; class Pinopsida; order Cupressales; family Taxaceae; genus Taxus; species Taxus chinensis. The sequence continues at coordinate 308,897,704 of CM034146.1, read as the reverse complement.
TAAGGAAAAATATGGTGGTAAGGAGAAAGGAAAGGGAAAGGGTATTCTATAAATTTCACCCTATAATTCCTCATGGATAATTGAATCATGTTCTTCACACCACATGGCTTCATCGCATGTTGACTTCACTTCCTTGGAGCCATGCATTATGCCTTATATTTTGTTAGGTGATAATACTTCTATAGAAGTTCATGGGAGAGGGTTTGTTGAAGTGAATGGTGGAGCATTTCCATATGTTCTCTATGTTTCCTCACTTTTAACTATTCTCATATTTTTATCATATCACTCACATTAGTTTAGGAAAGAGAGTTGAGCTTACACTGGATTTAGTGATCATTTGGGATTTACATGGTGATTCTACAATGGCAGTGGGAAAATCATATCACTAGTCACAGTTGTACACATTCTCATACTTTTCTCCCTATACTTCTTCTACTGCACTTCCCACTCACTTATATGGGTGAGTAAACTATGGCATGAGTGGTTTGGCCATTTTAATTATTGCTACTGGTAATAACTAAGTTAGCATAATATGGTTATAGAGTTTCCTCATGTCCAATTTTATGACGGTGTTAACCACGTTGCATGTTTGGTAAACATCCCGAAGACAAATTTAACATAGGAAAATCATGGAGAGTTACACAAATTATGGAGCTAATTCATAGTGATATTTTAGGACCATTCCCAAATCCTTCATTCAACAGGACCAAATACCTTCTTACCTTCATTGATGACTCTTCTAGATATACTTAGGTATATTTTCTTTGATACAAATATAATGTTTTTTAGTATTTTCAAGAATTCAAGAATTTTGTGGAGAAACAATTAGGGAAATACTTAGGTTTTTACACATAGATAATGATGGTGATTATGTTATCCATCATTTTGATTAGTTTTTCACTTCATAGGAATTTTATTGATAGAATACAATTTCGTACAGTCCTAAATAGAATGGAGTGGAAGAATATAAGAACATGTTCTTGAAGGAAATGGGAACTGCATTATACTCTCTAAATCACGTTCACCTCAATATTGGGAAAAGGATATTACTTGTGTGGGTTACATAAAGAACCATGTCCCTCATTAATATTTGAAAGGTATCACTCCTTTTGAATCTTGGAAAGATCAAAACCCCATAATTAAGCACTTCATAGTTTTTGGATCCTCAGCTATGACATGCATTCCTAAGAAGAAATGTAAGGCAATGGAACCACAAATTCATTATTACATCTTCATAGGATATCCAGATGGTCTTAAGGGGTACATAATTCTTCATCCTACCACACATGATTTTTTCATTAAGAGGAGTTCATTTTTGGGAGGTCCTTCAGACTCTACACTTGGCCCTTCTCACCCCTCCTTAGACTCACTATAATTTGATGAATTTTTTTCCACTTTCTAGATCATCCTGAGAAAATTCATGATGATGGGGATTATTTTTCTAGTTCGAATGATGAGATTAATGATGAGTGACCCCATCTTACTTCTCCCAGTCACTTTTTAGAGGATGAGGAATCTCCTCCTGACTCTTCAACTTTTGTTCCACATTGGGATAGACAAACATTGTACGGTGCATGCACTTAGGCTGGGAATCCATCATATAAAAAGTAGACACATTCACATTTCTATAATTTTCCACGTATTTTTTTCCTCTTCCTTAAATCCACAATCCTTTCATGAGGCATATAGAACTCTTAAGTAGAACACAATTAGTCATGAGGAGTATAATTCCTTTATTAGAAACCATAATTAGGATTTGGTTTACCTTCCTAAGGGAAGGAATATTGTTTGATGCAGGTGGATCTATCAAATGAAAATTATAGTAGATGGTTCTATGGAGAAGTAGAAAGTGTGACATTTTGTACAGAAAAATCATGTGTTCCAAGAATTGATGATACTGATAGATTTGCACTAGTTGCAAAGATGAACTCTATCTAACTCATTCTCTCCATCACCGCAACTCATCGCTAGGAGGTTCATCATATGGATTTGAAGATTGATTTTCTTCATGGTGACCTTGAGGAGTAAATAGATGTGGAGAAGCCATCGGGGTTTGTGCAGGATTCTTCCCTTATATGAAGACTTCAAAAATATATATATGGTATTAGACAATCCCATTGAGCTTGGTATTCCAAGATGGATTCCTTCCTTTTCTTGGTTGGGTTCACTAAAGGTTATTATGATATGAATGTCTATATTTTGTTGTAGGATGATTCACTTTTATTCTTGGTTCGATATGTTGATGACCTATTGATCACGGGGAGCTCTTCATCCTCCATTATAGTGGTGAATGAAGCTCTACGTGAAAATTTATCCATGACTAAGTTTGGATTGTTGCATAATTTTCTTGGGATTGATATTTCACATTCTAACTCATGGACCACCTTTGCACAATCCAAGTATGCTCCTTATTTTATCTCACGGTTTTGTATTTCAAACTATAATCCATATATGGCTTCCTTTCTCTTTGGATTCAAGCTTAAGGCTAAGAGTTCTTCTCCATTGTTGATGATATCATGTATAGAAAACTTGTTGGAAGTCTCACATATTTGAGTCACACTAGACCTGACATTTCATATTCATTGGGTATGGTTTCAAAGTTCATGCAAAATCCTCATGTGCTAAACTAGAAAGAAGCCAAAAATATTCTCCACTACATTTAAGGTACTCGTGGATTTGGGTTTCATTATGGAAAAGGTATTGATATTGACTTGGTTGGGTACACAAATTTACCCTGGTTTGGTGATATTGAGTATCGTAATTCCACATCAGGATATAGTTTATCTCTTATTTCAAGTTTGATTTATTGGTCTAGCAAGAAGTAGAATTTTATTTCTATATCATCCACCAAGGCTAAATATAGGGGATTAGTTAATTTTGTTACTAAGTCTATTGGATTGAGGGGATTCTCACAAGTTTGGTATCTAATTCAAGAGATCCACAATCATCTTCTGTGACAACCAAAGCACCACCCACATATGTATAATGTAAGAATTTGGTCCAACATCAGATGACAAAGCACATCGAGGTTCGTATGCACTTCATCAAGGAGCTCATTCATGGACAAGTCATTGATCTTACGTTTTTCCAGACTATGTAGAAGATAGCATATATCTTCACCAATACCTTCACTAAGATAAAGTATTATCATTTGCGGGATCTTCTTAAGTTACAAGATGTTTAAAATTTTGGGGGGAGTTTTTCCTATGTATTTTATCATTTTCTATACTTCATGAGAGATGTTCTTGTTCTTGGGTACATCATCAAGCCTTATTGTTGGGACCCAATTATTCTACCTACCTAAGCTATGCTTAGAGGGGGTGTTAATATAGGTTTGTATTCCATTGTATTGTTTTCCTACACATGTATTTAGCTTTCTTAGGTCATTGAGATAGATGGGAGTTACACTTCTCCAAATTTTTAGGTAGCAATTACACTTTCCCACTTCCTATTTATGCACCTCTTATAAAGCTATATTTTAATACATTAAACATACAAGCTATCTTTTGGCCCATTTTTGGTTCCTCTCTCTTGCAACATTACTGATTCACAGGAATCCAAGGACTTAGGAAAACCTATAGTAAATAAGTAAGGTGTGTGGGAGAATTTAAAGATGAGCAAGATAAGGGAAAGGATATTGCAAGGAATATGTGCAAAAGAATAAGGGGAACTGTTAAAGGAAGAGAAAATGTCATGAGAGAAAGTGATGAGGAAGGAATAAGTGTCCTAAATCCACCAACAGAGAGATGTGTGTGGAATAAAATCGCATAAGATAAAGGATGGCACATGAGGATAGTTGTGTCAAAGAAAAATAATAAGGTCGTGAGAAGCAGGATGAGGAGTAATGGTGCGAAAAGAAGGTGCGAGAAGGAGAAGGCATAGAAAAAAGAACATGCATAAGGAGACACCAAAAGGAGGTGGTGTAGTAGCACATTAGGATATAGAGTTCACGAAATAAAGTGAAGCATGGAAGGGATTTTCCCATAGAATCAACCAAGGAAGGCACAAAAATATAAGGAAGCAAGTGCCAAGGAAGATGAAGGTATGCACAAAGGATTTTGAGGAGCCCAAAATACTAAGGAAAAGTGTGAAGAGACAAAATAATTGTGTATATATATATCGTAGGGAGCCAAAACATGAGGTGAGGACAGGAAAAATGTGCGAAGGATGAGGCTCAAAGTGATAAGATGCGACAAAAAACTGGCAGAAAGGACAAACAATGCGGATCTGTATGGTCACGTGGATGACAGTGACTAGGTAATGGAGGGGATCATAACGATATTCCAACAACCAGGTGATGTGGCTCGAAAGGATTGGCCAAAATTATATCATGGAAATAAGGGAATTAAAGATCTTATTTTAAATTTGAAGTCCATGTGGGAAAAGTGGAGAATTCAGCACAGAGGAGAAAGAAGCAGGAATTGTCAGATGTGCACACAAAAGGAAGAAGAGACCACTGAGTGGAAGGTGGTGGAAAATAGTTGAGGGTTGTTAGTTGAAGGTTATGGGATCATCCAAGAAAGATAGGGGTCGAGAGATAGAGGTCGGGATCGGCTATAGAGCCAAAGGAGAGAGATAAAGAGAAGATATTGGGTTATCCCTAAATGGCATCAGAAAATGTAAAACCTCATTAATGGTAGATATTGTAGATGTCGTGTGGCTCATTGACATAATAGATGAAACAAAAATAGTTTCATCCCATTGTACTCTTAAAACAAAATGCTTGGGGAATACCTGGTAGAACCTTGTTTCTGTCAATTGGTATCAGAGTAGGCTACTTTCCTACAAATGGAGTTGGTAGATCACCAAATGTGAGGCAGCTGGCGTGAGGGAATAGTGTTCTTCATTGTTTGAAGTGGGTAGAGAATGCAGATATAAAATAGAGTGCAATAATTGGAGAGATGGCCCTAAGAAAGGGGGATGTGTCAGAAATGACAATCATAAAGAATCTCGAGGAAATGATGGGAAAGCTTCAAGGACTCCGAGATGTGCGGACCCGACTAAAGTGCATACAAGAATACTTCCATAAAATTAGAGGTTTTAAAACCAAAGGTGAAGAGAAAAATAAGGACTCAACAGAGATTCGAAATCACGAATAAAAGGATACATGAAGAGTGTCACAAAAGTACTAGGAGGCATACATGGAGGTGCATTTGGAGATTGTGTAGGAGGAGCACAACAAAGAAGAAGAACCCAGCATGGGAGTACCACTTAAGTAAAAGGGTTGAGATGCAAGAATACTATAGAAGGATGTACAAGCAAAGGCACATCAGATGGCAACATGTGAGAGTATCACGTGAAAATTGAGGTTGGTGAGGAAGAGGAGATGGTCATTGAATACCATGAGCACACAGAGAAATGTTTGGAGCCGTAACAGGAGGCCATGGTGTAAAAGGTGAACCAAAATAAGAAGGGTAAGTTCAGGGAGGAGACACACGCAGAGTACACCGGGGATGCGAGAGAGAACATCTTATAGGATAAGGAAGTGGGGCACACCACATAATAGGAAAGAGAGGAGAGCTGAGTGGAGGGGTGAGGCATAGCAGGTTACACAGAAGAACATACTCCAAGAGGAGTTAAGAAGCACAAAGGTGAATATACGCATGAAAATGAGAGCATCATTATGAGGAAGGTCGAACAATCAAGAAAGGTTATGAGAGTACACACAAAAAAGGGCATACCCGGTAAGGAAATCTAGGATGATCTCGGAGGGAAGCGTGCAAGGAGGCGCACAAAAGAATAAGAGTGCACAATCCAAAGGTAGTGATATAATAGTTTGATGAAATGTGGAAGAATATGGAGCAGGAAGATGGGATCAAGAGATGTTTGGAGTGGTTTGGCCTAGAATAAGTTTCCCAAAAGGAAATAAATGCATAAAAACTAAGGGAAATAGTTACTGGAGTGCACGTGGGAAAGGGCACACCAGGAGGAGAATAGATTGAAGATATCTCAAAGTGGATCACTATGGAGAGGCTCCAAAATATCTATGGACATGGAGTGCAAGAGCCAGTGGAAAAGAGAAATTACCACAGCAAGAGGGAGGAAAATATAGAGGCCATGATTCGAAGCACGGTCTAATACAGCTTGAGAGGTGAAGGAGAAGGAAAAGAAAATCCCTCAAGAATTATGTAAGTAAGGGAAAAAAGGATAGGCCAAAGGGTTTCATCAAAGGGAATACATGAGAATATAGACACAGAAAGAGATGGAGGGGAAGCGTGGATTTAAGACATGTTGAAAAATCCCAAGGAAAGAAGGGAAGAGAAGAGAAGCATCGCATAGGTCCAGGGGGTTTGAAAGGAAAGAGTTGCAATGGAAAGGCGACATAAGTAAGAAGAGGATAAAATGGTAGAAAATACATGAAGAGAAAGAAGAGAATTCAAAGAAATAATTCCACACCAGGAGAATGCGCAGAAGGGAGAAGTCCAGTCGAGGAGCTAACCACAAAGGAGGAAAAAGGTGAAAGAAAACTGACACAAATCAAAAGGAAGGTAAGAGGAAGATCACAAAGAAAAAGGATGGAGGGAGAAGCCGTAGAAATAAAAGGATAAAACAGAGCAAGTACATAATTGTGTAAAATAAGAGTGAGAAAAAACTCACTAAGGGTCAGAAAGGAGGATCCATCCATAGAAAATATGTTCACGTGAAGAAGGAACTCATGCGAATATGTGAGGCAATGCAAGAAATTCACCAAGGAGTGGATAAGGATTGGAATAGGTGCCAGAAGAAGTGCAAAAGGAGGATGGATTTTTGGATAAATGAGCTGGGACTAGCTGTTTGAAGGGTGATTATATCACTCACATCTTCTTGAGGAAGAACTCATTTTTAAAGTACCTTACGTGTTTGATGCAAGGGCATGCAGGAACTTACGAAAACCTGTAATAGAGAAGGAAGGTACATGCAAGAATTGAAATATATGTAGGAGAAGGGAAAGGAAAGTGCAAAAAAGATGCATGGTAGAATAAGGGGAACTGTCAAAGGAAGAGGAAATTTCATAAGAGAAAGTGAAAAGGACATAAAAGTGTTCTGAAGACACCAACAGAGATACATGCACAAAAGAAAGATGCATAAGGTAAAGGATGGCACATGAAGATAGTTACATAAAAGAAAAAGAAGAATCTCATGAGAATCAATATGAGGAGTAAGAGCACGATAAGAAGGCATAAAGGAAGAAAGTACAGAAGAAATCACATGCGGAAGGAGATGCCAAAAGGAGGTGGTGGTGTTGTAGCACATTAGGATATGAATCACACAAAAGAAATTGAAACACAGAAAGGGAGTTTCCCAGAGAAGCAACCAATGAAGGTGCAGAAAGATAAGGAAGCAAGCACCAAGGAAGATGAAGGCATGTGCTGAGGATTCTATGGATCCTGAGATACAAAGGAAAATCACCAATAGATAAATAGAACATGTAAAAATATTGGAGGGATCTAAATCATGAGGTGAGGGCATGACAGATGTGTGAAGGATGAGGATCAAGGTGATAAGATGTGGTGACAGCTTGCAAAAAGGACATACAACACAGATCTGTGTGGTCACATGCGTAACAGTGACTAGGTGATGGAACGTCTGATAAGAAGAATCCAACCACCAAGTGATGTGGCATGGAAGGATCTTCCAAGAGCATATCACATGGATAAGGGAATTAAAGAGCCCAGTTTAAATTTGAATTCCAAGCTAGAAAAGTGGAGAAGCTAACACAAAGGAGAGAGAAGTGTGAAAATTATGACATGTGTGGCTATAAAAGTTAAAGGAGACCACTGAGTGGAAGGTGATTGAGAATATTTTAGGGTTGTTGGCTGAGTAATGTGTGGTCATCAAAAGTGAGAGGGGTTGAGAGATAGAAGTTTGGGATCATCCATATAGCCAAAGGAGAGAGATAGACAGAAGAGACTAGGTTGCACCTAAATGGCACCAACAAATGTAAAACCCCTTTAAGGGTAGATAATGTAGATGTTGTATGGCTCATTGACATAGTAGATGAAAAAATAATAATTTCATCGTGTTGTGTTTACTTTGAAAATGATATGCTCAAGGAGTATTTAGTAGAGCCTCGTTGCCATCAATTACTCTCTTTATGCGTTCATATTTTATCAATGGGTGATCTTGGCCCACATTCTCGTAAAGAAGTTTGTGACAAAAAAATGTGTCACTTAACCAATTGAATGATGTTAAGTTGGTGGATTTCATGATCAATTTAATAAATTATATTTTTTGGGGATTTTTACTCGTGTGGTTTTAACCATTAACTAAATGACCTCCATGGGTAATCATTATTCCATTTACAATTTTCTAATGAAAATTTCCCTCGTGTATTATTTTGATACTAATAATAAGGCAAGAGTTCCCATTTAGAAAACAAACACAATAATAATTTTTTAATAAGGAGATAAATGGTGAATATAATTCAAATTTCTCGTCCTTTAACCTCTTTCACATTAAAATATGACTATTTATATAATGAAGGGATCTTTTTGAATCAACTATATTAACTTGACGCTAGATAGATCTTGACTTAATATTTTATACTAAGAAAACATGATGAATTTAGCTATATCGCAACTAATCTTATTACCTTTGTATTTGCTATCTACCCTATATCTAAGTGTTATGTTATAAATCCATACGTGAATGGCCTTGAATTAATATTTAAAATAACTTACCTATAATATCCCACCTAATATTATATTACCTACACTTAAGCTATTACTACCTAAACCCAACATTAAGATCCTATATTATTATCACATTTAAAAAATTGGTGGCTTTGTTACTAAACATAAAAAATATACTAATATATTTTTTTTCTAAATGTAAAAATTACCTAAATCTAAACTTAACATGACCTAAACTCAACCAAATTTATTCTTACTTAGACCTATAATTATTATTTTAACCTAATACACAACATTAAGATTGTATTTGAATTCCACAAGTATCATATTGTCTAGACAATCAACTTTATAAATGTAATGTTATAAAATATTTCATAGCATATAAGTATCGAATAGAAAATTGATATATTTGAATGACTTTTAGAATATAACAAGTATCGTAATGTGAATAGTCCCTACCTTAATATTGAATTGTTGAAAAGTTTTAGAATAATTAGGATTGAATTTTTATAAAGTAATTAACATTAAATTGATTTATAAGTACAAAAATGAGAGATGAGCATTCGTCATCAAACTGAGATAGGTTCAAAGGTCGAATGTTGGAGCACTCATCTTACCACACTATAGGATCATGTTATTTGTAAAATAATAAAAATAATAAATAATAAAATTAAATAAAATTATGTATTTGAATTCTAATAATTAACTTTATATAATTAACTTTATATGGAAGGGATGGCTAGAGAAATTGGTGGGTTATCTTAAGGATCACAAAATTATATATATATATATATAGTTTAAAACTATTGTCTAGATTATATGGAACTAAAATTATCGTTTTAAAGTAATTAGGAATGCCTTACTTTAAAAAATATAATAAAATAATATTTAAAAATTGTCTTATTGATTTTTTCAAAGAAATTTATTATGTCTAATGTGAATATTAGTACATATGTCTAATGCATTCCTACATGAGAGAGAAAGTGAAATATAGCTTTACACATGTATGAACTTAGATTTTCTAAATAAAAATTTCCTTAAAATTGTACTAGAATAAGATGTCAAAATTTTCAAACCATTATCAATGACCAATAGAAAAGTTAAAAAAATATTTTCTTAGTATTTAATTAAATTATAAAATATGTATTTACATCTAGACATTATAAATAATAACATAGGGGGGGAATATTGCATTTTCTTAGTTGGAGAAAAACTAACTAATAGAAAAGAGATTACAATAGCTACCCTGCCTATGGAAGGGACTAATAAAGTGGAATGGAAATCACACCTCATTTATAATAGACAAGTTAAAATACTCGAGGACATATGAAATGTCGTGAAGAAAATTTGTTTGAGTTTCATTCTAGGATTTCAATTCAATTCCGTTTCTCTTTTTTATTATGAAAAAATGGGTGACAGACAGGGAAAGAAAATCCCTGGAGAACATTTGTAGAAATTTCCCATGCATGGATTATATGGTTAGATTGTTTTGTGTATGTTTTTAATGACAAAACTCTCTTAAGATACTATTATTATGGTTTTTGACTTCTTAGTTCAATCACAAAGGTTGTGTTGATGATTAACTAAAATTGACTAATATGTAGTATGTGGGGATAGTTAATCTAAGCTATGAACAACTATAAATAAAGTAAATAAATACAAAGAAGTATGTAAATGAGCTAAGAAACTATGAAAAAGGAAATGCTAACCTTAATGTGCAAGAGAGAAGAGGAAAGAACACAACTGAATAACAGATGCCCGCAGGACTATGTCGCAAAGGTGACTGAAAATCTAAAGGTGGAAATGACTGTGTAGAAGCTCTGAAAAGGATGGATCTGGAGTATCTACCTAGACTAGAGCACCTGGAGAGGGACTAGGGTGCCTACGGGTGCTCTGGTTTGCAAACTGGGCTCCCTGGTCTATGTAAAATCTCTAAAACTGGATTTTACAGGGTTGGGAGGTGGTCTGAAACCCTCGTTGTGCGTCGCATCAGATTTGCTATCATGTACTGAGTGTCGCCAATAATCCAAGATGATGTGAAGACATGTAAAAGACCAGAAGAAGTATCAAAACCCTAAAAAAAAGATGCAAATGAATGGGTTAAACTGACCTCAATTGCCACAACAGTGGGCTTACTAACTAAGCGGTACACTACATTTCGAACCCAAATGTAGTTCTAGTGAGTATGTGCATAATGTGTCTTAGGTGTTCTTGTGCCAGTCACACTTTGTGAAGTAGCGAGCAATAACTAAATGTTGAAAATTTAATAGCATGTGTGCATGGAATAGAATAGAATCCTCCCCCTATGAAATGTGTGATGCAAATTTCCTAGCCTTGTGCCTTAATGATAAAGCTATGTGGATGCAAGTGATATCCAATCCAATAGATGGATGCAACTCTAGATGGATGATAGTAGTGAATGATGCTAAGTCCCTCATTATGGTCTCATAACTTTATATTTATAGGGTTCTCTTGGTCTAATTTCATAATTAACCCCGAAAAGGCCGACCATAAGAAAGATAAAGATCTCAATTGGCTAGAAAGAGGCCAAAAAGTGGCAGGAAAGTGCAAAAAGGACCACGGTGCCCCTGGTGGGACCAATACGCCCACGAGCACCCCAGTCGAGGCTAAAATAATGTGGGATGACATAAGCTAACGGGGCATATGGGTGCAAGAGGTCATTAATGACAAAATAAAATAAAACAAGATGGTCAAAAGACGGGGATTAATTAGTACTTTCATCACTCAAGAAACTTCTAAATAGTAATATGGGACCGTGACTCAATAATGTCTAAAGTGTATAATTTTGTGTCTATAACTAAATCCTAGTGGTCTAGTCCTTTCGTGAATAAATAAAGACTGGACACGATTATCTCTTGAATGAATTGTAACTTATTACTGAGATAATCTTAAGGAATGCATTAATAAGTGAACCCTCAACATAGGATGGTTTGTTTTGTGATTTAATCCTAATTCGGTAAAATCCCTAATTAGGGTTGGAATCTAAAAAGGACATTTATTCATATTATAAATAGCACAATCATATACATAACTAAAAAGATAGTAAATGATTAAAGAATTTCATTAATTATTGCACATGCTAAAATAAGTAAAACCTCAAGAGGATAGTATAGTTAGATTTTATGTGTTCTAATGGGATAATATGAGCTTGAAACTAGATGGAATGGGTAAGAAAGAAGATTTACTTGCTTCATCTCTAAAACTATGTCTTTTTCTACCTTAGGACATAATCAACAAGAGTGGAAAAAACAACTAGTTTATCTTGTCTTTTTTGTGCTTGGTTGATCCTCCCAAATCAGAATTAAAGAACACATGCCTTGATAAATTTGGAGCAGGGGAAGACCTCATGTAACATAATTTTTCCCAACCCAACATCACATCCCTTTTCCAAATTACTATCGATTCCAAAACACTCTAAAATAGGTCATTTATACCATAGTATTCATCAACTAATTCAATTATTTTGAGTGTTCCTCTAAAAGAAAAATGGGATCTAGGTACTAGTAGTATCTTTTCTTGGACCACTAGATCTTATATTACTAGAAACATTCTTCTCTAAAACACTACTTATAAGACGTCACAAAATTTAAAAATGGACTTAATAACTAGTGGGAAAGGCTATAAAAATTTGAAATGGTAAGTGAGAAATTGAAAATGAACTATAAAAATCCTTTTCATACACTGTTCACTAATCACTACTAAATGACGAAAAAGAAAAATTGATTAGCGTTTGGTTTTGGGATCTACATACACTCTTAGAAGTATATAGAGGTGGTATTTATTAAACTTTTTAATCATTTGTGATTAAGGAAGTAAAAAAATCATGTATCATATAAAAATTCACCACTTAATCTATAATTTCATTTAAAAACCCTAACTTTTCTTAGAAAATTAAACTTCTATGACAGGAGACGCCAAGATTTTATGTAAATTTTTAGGACCCTTTTCTTTAATTCATGGGTGTAAGGTATTTTAAACCCTGACTCTTCTTTTCCTAAAGACAAATTTGGGAGCATGAGCAAAGAAAATTACATGATAATTCTTTTAAAGTGACAAGATAACGTAGCAACACCAACCATGACATATTCCAAATTCCATTTACATTGCAATCATGATTAAAGACCAATATATGACCAATGCACGAACGTGTGTAGGAAATATTGTGCCAATGTCCCCTACATCCAATCAACCTTTGTAATAAGCATTGAAGTAGGGTTCAAATTTGTGACATTAATTTTTCAATATTGTACACAACTCTAATATTATATATAAATAGAAATTTAACTTTCTTTAATTTCAAAAAATATTTTTAATTAATAATTAATTTTTTTATTATTTTGAGTAGGTGATGCTTAAGGAAAATGCTTGTGTTGACTTATTTATTGTTTGAGTTCAAGCTTATATTGTTCAGGGAGATACCCTCAAACATGCACCATCATTATAGTTTCATATGGCCTACTTACAATCATGTCCTCTAAGGATTGCACTAACACATGATTAAACACAAGGAGCATCTACCCTTGCACCCAAAACATATTCCCAATAAAACCCATATTATTGTCACCTTTTTATACACAACAATATGGTTTTCCCTACCCAAATAGGTGTTGTCTCATTGGGAGTTAGGTAACCTTTAGGACCATGTCCATCATAATCAGTTACATTGTGTTTACCCCCATCTTCTAACCCGTGAGGTATTTTCGATGCAAAGGAAGCACTATGGGCTTAAACTTTGTCACATGCACAAAACATGAAGTTTTGATCCTACAAAAATAATCACCTAACCAATATGATAGACATCATTCACTACACCCCATCAAGGAGTAACAAGAGTAAACATTTCTCATCCATGTATGTAGAGGAAATGCACCTTAAATATAACATTATGTTTTGATAACCAGACTGCATTTTGAAATCACACATGCTAGGGCATGGGCACCTAAGAATGAGATGAAGAAGGGAACCCCCCTAACATCTCAACATAAAGGGATAAACCTACTAAGGAAGGGATCAATCAGTTGAATCCTTCTAGTGTGCCTACTTAGAATACATCCTCCTACTCTAGCATTAAGTGGCCAACAAACATCCTATCTAGAAACATTTTCACATCTTTGAGCTCACTTGACATAACTTCGAGATTCATCCAACTTAAACTACTTACAAAACTTCAAATACTCTTGCAACATGAATTTATTATCCCACATGTTCCAAACCTTAACCCACACACAAGTGACTTTGTCTTTAGCCCTGTAAACATTCTTATCAAGTCTAATTCTCGCTCCTGCTACATCAGAATTTGCTCGTGATTAACTTGGTTCTTTGGTGGGTTCTTTTTTACCAAATCTAAAATATATATAAAACTTGTATATACATATTATAAGAAAAATATTTTTTCACATGAAAAATATGGTGTTTTACCAACATGTGGTACAAACTCCCTCCTCTACTATGAAGGGAGGCACCCTCTATTGAAATCTAGAACAAGAAATAAATTATATTCACAAAATCATGCACTTTAGACAATTATTTATCCCGGTCTCATACTACTATTTAGAATGTTCTTGAGTAAAGAAAGTACTAATTAACCCATGTCCCTTTGGCCATTTTATTTACTTTATTTCATAATTTGTGACATACTACACCTACATGCCCAGCCATTTTTACACATCTCCCATAATTGTAGTCGTAATTAGGGCACTTCGGTCCTTCTAGCACTTTCCTGCCACCTTTTGGGCCTCTTCTAGCCTTTTTTCATGTTTATATTTTCTGTGGTCAGCCTTTTCAGGGTTAATTACAAAATTAGAGCAAGATACCCTATAAATATAAAGTTATGAGACCATAATGAGGGACCTAGCATCATACACTACTATCATTCCATCTAGAGTTGCATCCATCTGTTGCATTGGCATCCACATAGCTCCATCATTAAGGTACAAGCTAGGATATTTGCATCACATCTTCATAGGGGGGGGGGGGGGGGGGGGGCGGGGTGCGATTCTATTCTATAACATGCACACATACTATTAAAGTTTCTACATCTAGTTATTGTTCGCTATTTCATAAAGTTGATTGACACAAGAGAACCTAGGGCATGCCATGCACGCGCGCACACACACACACCAGAACTACATTCGTATCTGAAATGTAGTGTGGCACTTAGTTTAGTAAACCCACTGTTGTGGTGGCTGAGGTCAGTCTGACCCATTCATTTGCATATTCCATTTTTTAGGGATTTGATATTCTTCTTTGGTCTCTTGCAGGTCATTTTTTCATCTTGGCATATTTGGAACATTTAGTGCAGTTCAAAAAAAATAGTGTGACAGCTGGCGAAGGTTACAGATTATTTTGCGACCCTGCAAAAACTAGTTTTGGAGCCTTTCTGCATAGTAGGGAACCTAGATTAAAGACCAGATTGCTCATGGACGCCCCAGTCCACTAAAATCTTTCAAATCCAATGTTTTCAACACCTTTGTGTAGTCGTTCCTACTCCCAGATTTTTCAATCAAACCTGCGACACTCTGTGACAACCATCTATTATCAGTTAATTCATTTATCTTCCTCTTTTGCACATTATGATTTTAGCATTTCCTTTCATACATTGTTCTAGATCATTTACATCTTTGTTTATTGCATTTACCTAATTATTTATAGCGTTATATATTCTCCTAGATTAGATTAACTAGTTCTTAGCTAACTTATATTTAGTTAATTTATGTTAATCATTTTTGTGAACCCAACATCTTTCATGCTTAGGATCCTTATTCTTCTTCTATCATGGGTTAAGTTTCTTTATCTGATTTACTTAAGAGATATCTCACTTGTCAGGTTGTTTTCCAAAAATCGCTAGACACCAAGTATTTTGACGACAATACGCCACCACATGAATTAAGTTCTATGCTTCATTGTTTCTTTGTTGACCCTGCTCTTGACGACCCTCCATCTAACCAGCCCATTTTAGACTCGATTCAGGCCTTACATGAATTTTTTTTTTCATGGAATCCACAATCTCATCTCTTAGATCTGAAAGTCAACAGCTTAAGGATTCTCTTCAATCACATACATCCTCTATGCAATTTATGGAATCCACCGTCACATTTCTTAGATCTAAAATCCAATTGCTTAAGGATGCTTCTCAATCTTATATATCCTCTATGCAATCTATGTGGATGGAATCCACAGTCACATTTCCTAGATATGAAATCCAACTACTCAAGGATGTTTCTCAATAGCATGTTTGTGCTCCTTCTACATCTTATTTGCAATCTATGTCCATTACATCTCATTTAGTTGAACCTCAAGTCATGTCATCGCTAGAACCTCTCATACTTTCTCACAATGCTAAGCCACATGACATTCTTACTGAGATTCTTAGTCGTTAATTGATCACTCTATTGTCTATTGATAACTATCCTCCTTTTCGCCTAACAAAGTATCAACATCATCCATATTACCATTATCATCGAATCAATAGGCATAATGACCATGATTGCTATGCTTTACAATGTAGAGTCAAAAATCTTGAGCATTGGTGATTTATTTCATTCACTGGAAAACATCCTATTACATGCCCACCTACAAATACTATACCCACATGGGTTCTTAAGTCTATTCCACCTTCGCTTAGTCAAGATCAATCTAAGCAAGCTCCTACGGCCATTAGTGAACCTCCCTCTAATATTTCTATGAAAATTCTATCTGATTCTCTTATTCATTACATGAGTGATATTGGCAACCCCTCACATATGCATAGTGATCCTTCTCCTAGTCAGTAAAACACTTCTCCTATTCCTGATGTTGTTTCTTCTCCATCTGATGAACATCAGGTTAGTATCACTCAAACAGCTTCTAAGAAACCACCTATCGGCGTTAGTCCACTAACTCCTCCTGTTAAGTCATCTATAGAATTACAAAGTCCACCTAAGCGACCTCCTTTAAAATTCAAAATCTAACCAATTAAGTTCTTCAAAGCAATTAATCCCCCTTCTAATGTTTATGATACATTTTCACTTACACCTCCACCACCTACTTCTAATGTAAACCTTGACCGACAAGGTCCCACCATATACAAACTAGGTTGTTTGTAGGTGACCCTTGTCACTCTACCCTCTTGATGACACAATCATATTCTCATGGTTCTTATATGACTGTTGAGGGGTATTTTACCATAAAGAACCTCGTTTCATCTTACATTACCATATTCTTCCATTACATCACCACCAATACATACACACATCTATAATACTTTAACGCTCCTTACGCATCATAAATTAAACAAAATATATAATCCTTCATCACCCGCATACATCATTTATCACATAGTACACACGTTATCATACACTTGAGGGCATAGCATCCCACATCCCCCCCTAATTTTAGCATCTATGCATATCTCACTTTTACATGCTCATACATCAATCTCACAGCATACGCATACTCCTTACACACTTTAGTGTCATTACTCAATGACACACTCTTGTGCTTCAGTTCACACTTGATTGTTGAGGGATTACTCCTACACTAAACCCTACACACATCACATTAGGCATTACACTATACATTTTGTCATACATCACGCGTCCAACCTCTTGACATTTACCCATTCCTACATCACACATTTCTACTCTTTTTCCAATAATTCTATCATCTACGCATTTATGATCATATGTTATTCATCTTACACATTACATACATTATTATGCCATCTACGTACATAGCCACATCATACATCATCCATTCTACACCTAGTCTACATTCTACATTATACTACATACACGTATTAGTCATTCTACATGTTACATGCGCCATTAGGCTATTTCACACTACACATTTATACATCACCTATATTCTACATAATATGCTAGCTTACATTACATATGAGTCTAGCATTACATTTCATCACTACATCCTACATTACTAGTCTATCTACACCTATTACATTGCATTTTACACATTACATATTACACATCCTACACATTTAGCATCGCATTCAACATAGCACACATTTACACACCATATCCATCACATGGTCATCTATAGTACATTGTCTTCTATGTGCTGCACTCACCACCCGATGACGCACTTTAGTTCATCGGTCTATACTCGACTGCTGAGGGTTTACAAATCAAATGGACCTTACACTTATCACACCCGTATTATTCCACCTTTCATCATGTGAAATATCTAGCTTAGTGACATATGCTTTAGGATAAATTGTCACCTATTCTATCATCTTGTAGTGGTATACACCTTAGGTTACATCAGTACTCCTTATCATTTATATTATAGAGATACATGTTTAGTGCAAAATCATCACTCATCCACTCATCTCATAGTGATATACTCGTATTGCTAAATCATCACTCATCTCATCGTGATATACGCTTAGGGATAAATCATCACTCCATACTTCATCTCATAGTGGTATGCGCTTAGGCTATAAGTTCCACACACATTTATTCTATACATTGTATATCATCACCACTAGACATATACACATTCATTACAATGTGCTAGACATGATATACACACTACTAGACCATTTCCTGATGAAGCACTCTCGTTTGCAATTCATTCTTGACTGCTGAGGTGGAAAACAAAATGAGCCTCATTGCATACAATTTCATCCACTCGGGGGGCACGTGGCTCATATCATTCCATCTTGCATTCCATTACATCCATCCACGGCATACTGCATTGTCTTGGGGGCATTTACTATTGCTTACTAGTGTTTTACATGATCACTTTACCACACATGCTAGATTGATTTCTTATATTTCATTATCTCTATCATCCACACATGCGCATTCACACCTTTTGCTTAGTGTGATCGCAAATACATGACTCTTACACGTGACATGGATGCTCACCTTCTACCCTTCCTATACTGGTCATAGGGGGCATCCATATTCATCTCATCCAGTTGTTATTGTTTCATTTTGTACTTAGTATCTTACATTACTTGATCATACATGTTTTGACATATTGGTTATTACTCTAGCATGTTAACGGGTGTTCCATGTAAAACACTTGTTTTGCAGGATTACATGTTTACATGACTACTTGTTTACTTGTTTGTACTTGTCTACTATTGTTTGTGGGCCTTTCCCTATGTTTGGTGTGCACACTTGTTTGTTGTTTTCAGCCATGATGACCTTACGTGTCTTACGACATCGTGAGTGATGTCCCATGTTTGCAACCCACTTTGTGCGACATACTTGTCTTCTTGTGTGTTTACATTACCTTGCTTGGTAGCTCACATACTATTTGTGTAGCTTATAAATTGTTTTCTACATGCACACTTCTTCAGCCAGGGTGGCGTGAGATTGCCCAAAAAAATCACAGTACAGGATATCCTTCTACCTTAACATGGATCAAGTGCACATATTCCATTAACACTTACATTTACATTAGCGTACTTTACATGCATATTTTACATATCATTTTTACACTTACATACATACATATTTGACTACTTGATCATTTTATCCTTATAGGCCCTGTCGTATGAGAAACAAACAGTCAAATGGGGGCAACAACAAGTGACAACAACAACAACATTCCGTAACATTACACATGCTTTACTAATCATGCAGGTACACATTTCGGCAGTTATACACACACATTCCACCATAGGTTCACTCTTGTCACTTTTTCTTTGTGCATTTTTCATCTATAGTTTCCACGCTACTCCATATTTTTATCATTACACATTTTGTCTAGCCCTTCAACACGTTTCTACTATACTCTTCATGAACATCAGGTACGCATCTCTATCTACTTTATGTTACCGAGATTTCTGCTCACCAACATAAAGTGGGGGCAAAATGTAGTTACAAAATCATGCACTTTAGACAATTATTTATCCCGGTCTCATACTACTATTTAGAATGTTCTTGAGCAAAGAAAGTACTAATAAACCCTTGTCCCTTTGGCCAATTTATTTATTTTATTTCATAATTTTCAACCTATTGTACCTACATGCCCAACAATTTTCACACATCCCCCATAATTTTATCCATAACTGGGGTGCCCATATATGCCCTGGTCTAACCTGGGGGCGCCCCGGTCCTTCTAGCAATTTACTGCCACCTTTTGGGCCTCTTCTAGCCATTTTTCATGTTTATCTTTTCTGTGGTTAGCCTTTTCGGGTTAATTATGAAATTAGAGCAAGAGAACCCTATAAATAGAAAGTTATGAGACCATAATGAGGGACCTAGCATCATACAATACTATCACTCCATCTAGAGTTGCATCCATCTATTGCATTGGCATCCACATAACTCCATCATCAAGGCACAAGCTAGGACATTTGCATCACATCTTTATAGGGGGATTTTATTCTATTCCATGCACACATACTATTATATTTTCTACATCTAGCTATTGTTCGGTATTTCACAAAGTGTGACTGACATAAGAGCACCTGGGGCACGACATGCACACACACCAGAACTACATTCGGGTCTGAAATGTAGTGCAGCGCTCAGTTTGGTAAGCGCATTGTTGTGGCAACTAAGGTTAGTTTGACCCATTCATTTGTATCTTTTGTTTTTTTAGGGATTTGATACTCTTATTTGGTCTCTTGTAGGTCATTTATTCATCTTGGCATATTTGGAGCATTCGGTGCAGTTCAGAAAAATTAGTGTGACATCTAGAGAAGGTTATAGATTATCTTGTGACCCTGCAAAATCTATTTTTAAAGCCTTTTCGTAGACCAGGCCCCCAGATTGCATACCAAAGCGCTCGTGGGCACCCCAGTCCTATTCCAGGCACCCCAGTCCACTCAAATCTTTCAGATCCAACCTTTTCGAGACCTCTGTGTAGTCGTTCCTATTCCCGTATTTTTCAATCAAACCCGCGACACTTTGCGACCATCTGTTATCAGCTAATTCATTTATCTTCCTCTTTTGCACATTAGGGTTTTAGCATTTCCTTTCATACATTATTCTAGAACATTTACTGCATTTACCTAGTTATTTACAGTGTTATATGTCCTCCTAGATTAGATTAACTAGTTCTTAGCTAATTTAGATTTAGTTAATTTATGTTAATCATAAATAATATATACACTATTTAAACTAACTTGTGGGTGTGGGATTTTAATCCTAGGTAAGAAATATAAGCTTAAAGGAGAGAAGAAAGAAAAGTAGAATTTAGTGAAAAATAAATAAGGAAAGGAGAACTTGCATATCAAATAAGTAAATGTAGATCTTTTTCTAATTCACAAGCAAATCATTTAATATAAGAAAAACTTCTAATGAGGAGTCTACATGCATGAAAGGAGTGAAGAAGGATAAACACATGACATAAGAACACATATTATTGCCAATGAAATTGTGACACAAAGTTCAACATATCTCTTTTTATTTATTCACATAAATGAACACAAAGGCTCATACTATTTCCTCTCATACAAGATCTTGTATAAAAATCATGGGTTGCACAAAGTGTAGGCAACAATCTCTCTAAGTCTCTAGCAATTAGAATCCCCTCAAGAAATGATGAAAATGTCCTTTTACAATATCATGGGCAACACAAAGTATCTCTAAATATTTATGGAAGAATCCCTTGTAGAAGTCCTTTAAAGTAGTTCCTCTATGAAGTAAAAATCTCCAGTTGGTAAAAATTATTTTATAATGAATTGCAACTACATATTTATAGGACACTAATCCCTAAAATTATTACTACATGCATCCCAAAAAAAGTCAAATTTCTAATAATAGGGAGTTGCAAATTGATTTATATTTGACTTGTAAATTGATGAAGTCAATTTGTATTTGTCTTGCAAATTAACAAAGTCAATTTGCACCATATTACGACTTGCAAACTGAATGTGCGCTTTTTTACATTAATAAAGTGAAAGTTTAAATTCATGAAAATACACATCTTCTTGTTGGCTCATTCTAGGAAGCTTCGACATGTTTTTATAGTAGAAACTTTCATTGCATTTACACCTGAAAGTTATGCCTTGATTTTACATATAATATATTGACTTTAGGAGCCTAAGTCTTAAAGAGAAATTGTTACTCATCAAAAAAAATGTAACGCTTGAACGGGAGTTAAAATAGAGTTTGGATGTGAAAGATATGGGTAGAGGGAACTTTGACCTATTTTTGTAGTTGAAAGTTCCTCCTTTTTTTCCACCTAAAAGTTCTGCCATAAAATATATTAACTTTGGGACACTAAATCTTAAAGAGAAATTGTTCCTCACCAAAATATATTTACAATGCTTAGAAAGGGAGTTGAAACAAAATTTGGATGTGAAAGATATGGTTAGTCGGAAAATTGATTTGTATTTGCAGCTCGAAATTCTCATTGTTTTTCTCCTCAAAGTTTTGCCATTAAATATATTATTTTTGGGGCTCTTAATCCTAAAGAGAAATAGTATATCTTCAAAATAGATTTTCAACACTTTAATGAGAGTTGAAATGGAGGTTGAATGCGAAAGATATGTCTAGACGGAATTTTGACGAACTTTTGCCACTGAAAATTCCAAATGCTTTTGTACCTCAAAGTTTTGCCATAAAATATATCAACTTTAGGACCCTGAATCATGAAGAGAAATTGTTTCTCACCAAAATATATTTACAATGCTTCAAATAGGAGTTGAAATGGAGTTTGAATGGGAAAGATATCGCCAGAGGGAACATTTACCTGCTTTTGCAATTATAAATTCCACTTTAAAAACTTCTTGAGAACTCTGGATTTCTAACATACAAAGGGTCTTTGTATATTTTAAGCAATTTTTGAATTTTTTTAACTTAGACCCATTTTAGAATACCAAATTTTGAAATGTTTCCTTTCATATGAGAAAAATGTGTTTTGGAGCTCAAAAATTAAGGCAAAACTCACGTGTGTCTCGCACTAAAAATTTCAAATGTACTTTTCCAAACCCATCGAAGGTTTTAGATGGGAAAATGAGCTATATTTTACATGAAATTTTAAAGGAATGAAAATGATAGGGAAATCTCCAAAATTCATAAAAATATTAAAAAACCTAGGTAATGATCTTTGTAGATATGAAGAGAAATTACATTGCTTTAGGACCCTATTTGAGGGGGTTTTAGCACTTTTTAATTTTTTGAATTAGACCCGTCTGAGAATATTAAATTTTGAACACTTTTCCTTTTATACACATTTTGAGAAAAATGAGTTTCATGGCTCAAAAATCGAGGCGGATTTGTGACTTGCATTTGCAAGGAAAATGTACAACTAAGATTAAGTCAAGGTTTTGAATTGTGTTTGCAAGGCAAAATTCTAATTAAGACTACTAAGTCGGTGCTTTGATTTGCATTTACAAAGCAAAATTACGACTAATACTAAGTTAGGGTTTTGACTTGTGGAAACACATTTGCAATTTGCATGTGAATTGTAAATATGCGAGAAAAGTCTGAAAGTTTGACAAATAATAGGGGAAATATTATTTCGGGATATGGACGGATGGATGTAAATTGCAAATGTGCATCAAAAGTTTGAATGTTCGATTAACACTATGAAGTGTTTTTCTGGATCCAATATTTTTGGAGCATTTTGTAATTCGCTGGCAAATGTGCTCAAGAAGTTTGGAACTCCAAAAAACATTGGGTATTATGCGATACTTAGTCAATTTGGTGGAATTTAGTCGATTGCAACCAAAATTTCACCCCAAGTTCAAATTTCAGGACAACAAATCTATATAAGAATGACAATCATATTTCACATCTACAAGTTGGAAAACCTATTTTAAGCATGGAACCTCAAAACCCATGAAACTTCATCGAACCTCATATACATTAAAACCTTTGAAACCAAATGATTTTTTTTTTGCCTCAATAATCACCATGATTCAATACAAAGACTCCCAAACAAGATGTGAAAACCATATTTCGTTGATTAAATGATGCATAATTTTATAAAGTTTAAAAATATACTAGGACAATCGAATATATAACTTTATTTGTTTAAAATACAAAGAAAAAAAAATCTCTAAAAATGTGTATCATGGTTTAAGAAGCCATATTTGTAGGGACAATCACATTACTTCTTCATTGCTCAATTTTGCACAAAAATATTAAAAATCAGTGATACTTCTAAAACATTGGTTCTCGTTATGTTAATAGGCATGTTCCAAATTAAAAAGAGAGGAACAAATTTTGATGAGTGGATAATACATAAAAGGAAGTGGTTTTTTTGTTATTGATGTACAACCTTATTATAGTCATCCACGTGAGAACCTAGGTGATTGGATAGGTGTGCTAGTGAAGTTACGTGGCAAAGACGTGTTGGTTGTTGACATATGACCTAATCACATTCGTCCACATGGTACTTTATGTTGCAATTTCTAGTTGTGGAGGAGCCTCGCATAGGTGCACAGTGAAGGTATGCACTACAGACATTGTATTTGTTTGCACGTGGCCTTATCACAGCTGTCCACATGGCACTTTATTCGCAGGTAATTGATATCTCCCAAATTCAATTGACAATCCCAAACGGTTCACATATAAAAAGTGAACAGCGTGGAAGGAAAGGAGTTTGACATATACTCAAAGAGATGGATATGTTGGGACAAAAAACCATTGGTTTTTCATATGCGTAAATTATGGTATTGTGTGGAGCTTATTTTATTATCATCAATTGACAATCCCAAACGGTTCACATATAAAAAGTGAACAGCGTGGAAGGAAAGGAGTTTGACATATACTCAAAACGAAACGAGATGGATATGTTGGGAAAAAAAACCATTGGTTTTCCATATGCATAAATTATGGTATTGTGTGGGAGGTTATTTTATTATTTCAAAGAGTTAGTGGTTAAACTATTGCAATTTGATGTTCAGAATTTATATAAAGATTTACCATTTATTTTTTTCCCTCTCATTATTTTTTGTTGTGAATTTGACTGATTTCATGTTCTAAAACATTGTTGGTTCATGTTTCAAGTGGTTCAGGATACATGCAAAAGCTAAACTCTTGTGATCACAAGACCCCTCTGCAAGTTAGTTATAGGAGTGTCTACGCTTTACAATTGCTCGCCACATTTCTACACCTAACAATTGTTGCTACAGTCGCAATTTACGTGCAGGTATGTGAGATTTTATTTCGGTTAGGTAAACTATCTGGATATGGTATTTTTTTTAAAGTAAAAATTTATGCAAACAGGGGAATTGCTAGCATTTGCAAGGTGGAACGACCGTCTCGAACAGGTCATGAAGTACATAATCTGAAGAAATTTCCTTCTGCATTATGCGTTGGTGTATGTTCATGCCCTGTTTCATGGCGTGGTTGGGGGAGTGTAGGTGCAGATCTTCGAAAAAACTACTTTTCAACATGCTTTAACAAGTGTCCATACCCTGTTTTAAGCTCTCATTTTTGGTGCAGATGGGAGGGAAGACACGGGTTTGCAATCCGAGAGCACAAACAACAATGTGACACTGCACATGGAACGGGAAAATTCTCCAAGTGCTGATGCATTTTAGATTTGAGCATATGCTTTTAATTTCTTGTGGTATGCGCTGTAATTTTATTTGGGCATCCTCCCCTCTTATGCCATTCATAATCTAATTCCCAAAAAAATGTTTAGATCCATATTCCCTTTATTGTCTGAATGACATAAAATCAGTGGGTTAATTCGATGGCACTATTTCTTTTGGCTAACCATGCCTGAGTTTCCATTGCCATCAACTGACCTAGCTACACCGGACACCTGTTGGTTTTAGTCAAATAGTTAAATGGATTTTAAATTTTAAATTTTAATTGCGTTATATTGATTAAAAATTGTGTTTGCAATGATTTTAAAAATAACAATTGATGTTGAAGTCTCGATTTACGTCGTTGGAATGTGAGTTAATATTTTGGTATATTTTTTTGAAAGTCAAAATTTATGCAAACAGGTGAATTGCTAGCGTCTGAAAGGCGAAACAGCCGTCTCGAATAGGTCATGAAGTTGTTTGCCAACACCAAATCTGGTAGCACAACAAGGCACAATAACTTTTTAATATGGGTAGCATTTTTTATATGCTGCCATCTGACATTGTTTTCTTTGTTTATGGTTTACTATTTTGCGAAGGCCACTCCAAATTCCGTCGAGTTAGTGATTGTTGATTGTTTATTTGCCAATTCATAGATTATAGAAACCCTCTATCTTATTGGGTTTTCCAGTGAGGTTCGCATTGCTAAATGACAAGGCAATGCATGTAGTCAAGTGCGCAATCAAAAGGGTGTGATTTGAATATTTTAGGGCATTGCAATGTCATTTTTGCATTCATTTTGCTATTGTCTTTGATTATATCCAGCAAAGCATTAGAAAAACATGACCTTCGGAAAGATTTGCCATATCATGGCCTTGTTATTTATACCATTTTGATTAAACAATATATAATAAATGTGGTACCTCATTTACAAGAT
Organism: Taxus chinensis; assembly: GCA_019776745.2. NCBI lineage: Eukaryota > Viridiplantae > Streptophyta > Pinopsida > Cupressales > Taxaceae > Taxus > Taxus chinensis. The sequence goes on along the minus strand of CM034146.1, from coordinate 308,871,690 downwards.
TTTTTAATATTTTATTTAATTAAACATAGACTAAATGTGAAGGTCGACACTGCATTGAAGTCACCCTCTCTAATAATGAAATGAAGAAATTAAATTCATTTTTTCATATCTTATATCATAATGTTTAAATATTTCTCAATTACATTGTGAACGGTAACAAAGTTAATGTCTATCGATCTCATTTATCTACGGTATGAGCTGTAAGATATGGAAGTACTACTAAAATCGACAGTCATGATTGATGCTTGAAGAAAAATAAAGGCAAGAAACTCTAGTTTTGATGGCTTTCATGCTCCTATTATGCATTACATTTCAAGGAAAATCTGCAAATGCATCCAACTGGGAAAACCACCATGGCCAACATGTGTTGAAATTTTCTGCAACCCTTACAATGTGTCAAAATTCATTCTTATGTTTCTTTGTTATAGTGTTTTCTTTTTCTTTTTGTTTACATATTAAAGTTATGCTTTTAAAACACATAATAGTTTGATTGTAGTAATCCCAAAACTTTACAAATCCATTAAGAAGTAAGGCTTCTTAGGTTAGCATCTATTAAGACAAATTTAGTACTCAACAAAAATGTAATCTCGTGCATTACTCCCCTCACTTTTATATTCATCATGTGATTAAATTTTGTCATGTCATACTCCATCACACTCCTCATCTCCAAGCAAATTGTCCCTGCATTGTTAAACATAATGTCCAGTTTGTTGTGTTTTTTTATTGTCTAGAAGAAAGATCTATTTTTCATTCCTCAATATCAATTGTAGGGCAATTTTTTTCTCTGCAATGGGAAACTAGATTTTGATTTTTGCCAACTTATGGGTAGAGGTTGGATTTGTCAATGGTGCAATCGACCAAGTTAAATATATTCTTTGTAAAGCTAGCACATAACCACCTTCCCTATCATGTTTTGTAGTTATCAAATTCTACAACTAAATCAATCCAACATGAGATGTCAGGTGCCCTACCATCATGTCCATATCTCTATAATTTCTAGTAGCAAGAATAAACAAATTCCCCTCAAAATGATATGGGCTTTATCCATCCACAAAACAAAAGGGATGACATTGCAAAGAGTGGTTTTTGACATTAAGAGTATTGAATGACATTGGCTTGCTTTTAGAGATAACTCTAGAGTTCGTTGCCTTGCACAGATTTGTGCATCACACCACCTTCCTCTTGCCAACAACTCGCACAATTGACACTTGTTCCATGTGACTTACTAAAAGAAAGAACATGATCATGTACGATCTCTCCAACAATTTCCATTCTCTTGGAATTCTCCTCCCGCTATATGCACCTTCATCACCCCTCTTCCTCCTACAGTATTTCACCTTCGCTCCTTCTAATTTTAACTTTTTTGCAACCTCTATATCGACATATCCATTGCAATACTTGAATGTTATTACTAATTACTCTTTTGTATAATTGGAAAACACCTTGATTATTGTGTCATGGGTCTCACTTCTTAGTTAATTTAACTTTTTTCATTGCTCTCATGTTATACTTTTGCATTGCCCCACACTATGGAACAAGAAATGAGTCTCTAAAACATTTTGAGTCAATAAAGACTATCATGTGGAAGATACTGCGTGTTATGTTCTAACACAATTCTTCATTTTTAATGTATAATAAATCTCTTCATTAACCCTTCCATTTAATGATAATTTGATGTACTTATATATTTGACACGCCATATACCACATATATGTCATATCAATTAAAATATTTCAAACATATATAATGCTCTTTAATGAATTTTTGATTATTTAGATCACCAAATTGATTCATGATGACCATCCCAATGACCAATATAAACACAACCTCGACTAGGAACTCAACCGACCATATAGTTCTAAAGGCCCCCCTAGCTAGATCTAGAGAGATGGGAGAGGGGTTCACTCCCCCATATCTAGATAGGCCTCCTCGTCCTCGAGGGGCTAGATCTCTCTATAGGGTGCCCCCTCTATATTTATGGGGCCTCTCTCTGAAGCCACCCTCGGCTAGAGGTGGGAATTAGGATTTGTTACGCGTGATATGCCAAAGACTTCCCAATGGGAATCGTGGGTACCGTAGAGCTCCCGAGAGGAATACAAAAACGTGTCACCCATTTCCTACACTCTGTCCTGAACGATTTTGCAGGATTTTTACCATACAATTTATTTGGTTAAAGCCTATATTAATATAAACATATTAGAATGTACTTTTTTTCAATAACTTTCATTTCCTAACATATAACTTATTTGGAAAAGACCTATACTAATATAAGACAATTTAAATCTTGAGCATATTTTTTAATGAACATAAAAGTATTTATTAAGAATGATAAAATCCAAATCATAAATTCGATATACACAAATTTGTTATCAAAAAAACCAAGTCATTAATTTGACAAGGCAATTGCAATTACTAAATATAGTAAAAGAATTATGTATATAGAAAACACTAAATATAAATATGAGATTACGTAATTGTTAAAGTATAAATGTTTTGTATGTGAATTGATTACTTTATTGATATGAGATTAGTAAATTATTATAGTATTAATTTATGTGGTTTTTTATTGAATTGAGACTATTTAATTGTTAAGTTGTTAGTGTATTTTATGTTTTTGTGATAAGGGATTAATTAGTTGCTATGATATTACTATATTTGTGTATTTAAAAATCATAATTTTTAATATTGGTATGCAATTAGTTAATTGTTATAAGATTAGAGTATTTTAATGTTTTTATTATTAGTATGTGATTAGTAACTTGATATATCATTAATGTATTTGTGTGTTTATCAATTATTCTTATTTACTAATTAATAATTATTGTATTATATTCAATTAATTACTTTGTGAAACTAAATATTAATTACTACAATATTAACTTATTTGTAGTTGATGTGACAGATATAAATATTAGGTATCTTTAAATTATACAAAAGATTCAAATTTTTTGTTAAAATTGTGACAAAATAAAAATAAAAGTGAAAGACCAATCATATGTAAAATAAATACTATTTATAACTAAATATAAAATTTAGATCATTGAAAAATAATAATTTTAACATTAAATTATATAAAGTTGTTGAAAAACAATCATTTAAACATTAGAGTATATATAGATAATAAAAAATGGCTACTCCTATTTATGAAACAGCTTAATAAATACAACTAATAATTAAAATATGTACATACATGTTTATATACAATCACACAATTAGCCAATTCCCCATTTAATAGCTTAGTAAAACCCAGTTCAAATTATAATTCAATTTTAATTGTAGCTTAAACAAACATGTATTTAATTATAGTTTTGAAGAACACATTTAATTCACATACATGATGGATGGGATATGTAAGCATGTGCATAAATACATCGAAATAAAAATTGTCAATTTAATAGTCTCTTATTAAGTTTTTCTCCAATGAGTTACTAAAGTGTAATTATTCTTCATTGTTTAACATTATTTGATAGTCTTAATATATTTTGCTACAACGAATATTTAGGGAGTAGTCTTCCTTTTTCAGGGAAAGAGACCCGCTATTAATAGAATTTTGCTTTGAAAAATAAGAACCTCATATTCTTTTCCCTCTAATTTTATGAGGTTGTTGGGGAGAAGGTTAAGGGGCAAATAATATATATTCCCACCAATAATTTGTGATTTGATTACAAATATTTATTAAAAAAAAAAAAACCTTTTAAATACAAAAACTAAAAACTAAAATTATCTCACCATATATTATTGAGAAAAATTAGAAGAAACATAAGGCAATCTAAATGTTAAAATGCCCTTAATTTTTCTCAACATTAACTCCTAAGATGCTTTAGGAACCTCTCCTTCCATGGATAAGCTCCTACAAGGCACCATGACAAGATCAATTGTCTTTAACTTTTCACTTTTCGATAAAGAGTTGTAAACGCTTTAAAAGTGTACAAGCTAGTGAACACATAAAACTATACTTATTTATTTATTATATGCGTAAATGGAATTAAATTAAATTAATTTTATATCATCTTATTTTGATAAAATAAGAGTGAACACCTAACACTGTACTTCATGACAATTAAACAATACTAAAAAATCATGTTATTTTGCAAGTAAATTAACATCATTTTACAAGCATTAAAGAATAACATCTTATTTTATAATAGAAAATAGCATTTTGTTTTAGAAAAAGAATGGAGGCAATGTGGTGAATTACCTAAACTAATTAGACAATACGCATTGTATCTAAATCTTTTAATATTTTAGAAGTTATATTGCAAGAAATAGAGGATAAAATAATGTAGTGAATTCAATTTTGGCTAAATCTTCCAATATTTTTATAGCTATCTTGTAAGTAACAAAGAATAACATATCTTGTTTTGGGAAAACAATGGAGTGAATAGCATAAAAACACAGTTTTACAATTATCACACTAGCAATAGAAAATGACATCATCTTGCTTTGGAAAACTAATAAGATGAATTGCCGAAAACCAACACTTCATAAGAGTAAAACAAATAATAAATTTAGGAAAATAATAAAATAAACTCCGTAAAACCAACACTTCATGAGAATAAAACAAATGCTAAATTTCACATAAAACTTTTGCTCAAATCTTCCAACATTTTTGTAGTTTTGGCAAGCAAATAGAGAATACCATCGCCTTGTTTTGGGAAAACAATGGAGTGAACCACCCGAAACATAATTCATGTGAATAGGACCATACTCAAATTTTGTCATAAAGAATCTTATTTTAATCTAGTATGCCTGCAATAAAAATACTAAAGTTTTTAAACAAAACATAATCTTCGAAAAAAAATACTTAGCAAAGAAAGTAATTTTAAAACCAAAAAATAATCTTGAAATATATTTATGCCAGATAGAAAGTGTCAAAACTTTCCAACAAGACTCTCCCACACATCTTTCCAACTACTTCCAACTACTTCCACAATGCATTAAGATATATACTTCTATTTAGAAAGCCAAATGTCATTTAAAGCCCAACAACTAAAAATAAATACAATTAATTCTAACTTCATATACAATACATCTCTTATTACATTCTGAAGTGGACCAAAAAAATTTGACCCTACCACCAATTTTGTTTTATCATCATTGTAGCTTGTCTTGATTGCTTTCCACAAGTAGTTGGCAGCTTTTTTCTCTACCGTTGCTAACAATTTGTCACAACTGCCTCTACATTGAATTCTATAACTACTACTATTCATTTTTTCAACCACCATAAGCCTCCCTCTCTACCATACAATATCATTATCACAAACCCAATAGTGTGATCAAGTATACACACTTTGAAATGATGACAAAATATCTTAAAATAAACATTTACAAAGTAGAGTGGCTTCATATATAATTTAGAATGGCTTCCTATATAGTTTTCATGTTTTATATACATTCTTCTTATGGCCTCCTCTTATATAATGTGGCTTCATATTTAATGATGTTCTAGTTGTACAATTCGTTGCTTTTGTGGTTTCCTTCATATAGTTGTACAATTGTTTTTGTAGTTTTATTTAGATGGCTTCACATTTGATAATGTTCCAGATGTACAATTCGTTGCTTTTGTAGTTTCTTTTAGATAGTTGTACAATTGCTTTTGTAGTGTCTTTTAGATGGCTATACAATTCGTTGCGTTTGTTGTTTTTGTCATTTCTTTTTAAGTTTCCTTTAGATAGCTGCACAATTTGTTGCTTTTGTAGTTTCCTTTAGATTAAATGATGCTCCAACTGTGCAATTCTTTGCTTTGTAGTTTCCTTTAGATTGTTCATGCTCTTATCTCAAGATTCTTTAATTTTTATCATCACAAACATGTTCTCTTTGATACAATATTTTGGCATCATATCATCCATATGCCCAACCATGGAGTTTGATAAGGTCACAACTTAAAAGGCCCATAATAACATATATAAGTTATATCCAAGACAAACTTTATCTCTCACCATATTCATAAAAGCCACAATATTTAACCTATCATCTATATGCCCAACCATAAAGTTTGATTAGCCGATAACTTAAAAGATCCATACATACATACATACATACATACATACATACATACATACATATATATATATATATATATATATATATATATATATATATTTATATATATCCCAAACAAATTTTATCTCTCACTATATGCATAAAAGTCACCATATTTAGCCTATATTTTTTCCAATATTTATATTTATATTTATATTTATTTTTGTATAGCCATGTAGTCATCCTATTGAAGGAGGGTATTATGACTCTCCCTTTTTAAAATTATGGTTTTATATTATTTTGACAAATTTTCTTTTAGCATTAGCTACTATTTTTTCGAAGCTCAAAAACAAAATTATAACTATGTATGACACATAAGGTATGTCTTTTAATTATGGTATTTGTTTTTCCTCAAAAGTCCAATTTCCCAAGTTCTTCAACCAAGTGGCAATTGAAACAAATATTAGATTGTTGGGCCAGTGTCCTTAGCTCATATTATACATCACTAATTGTTGACTAGGGTGTCACGTGTTTTTGTTGGATTTCCATCAGGAAGATTGTTCTTTGCTATTGGATATTTCATTGAATACAAGTGGTCACATTTAATGGATTCAGGGGAAATTGAAACTGCTTTCTTTGCAAATTTAGCATGAGTTGTCATGGTTAGGGATGAGATTTGATGTGCATTGTCACCCGTCGCAATGAAATTGAGGGATGGCTTCACAATTTTATAGAGCACCTTTTTACAATTTTATTAAATTATTAGCTACACTAAATTAGTTTAAAACATATAGTAATTTCAATATGACAATAAAATAATTAAACCCTAAAATCTACTAATCACTTTAAGCCGCATCCTACAAATAGTCTCATTCAATACATTTGATTTTTTCCTCCTCCATCATTATATTTGTGCTATAGACACCAAATTTGAAAGCTCCATAATATTTGTGTAGGTATATGGAATATTTGTACATAAAATATATTCAGTTTTTTTTAATCAATTTCAAAAAATCAATCTATAGAAGAAGTGTTTGCAGTTTACTCTAAATTATCTGAATCAAAGTCATCGTTTTGTATGCACTTCAAAACAAGAGTAGGATTGATGCTTAAAGTTCCTTAGGATTTTATTTTAATATCAATTGATTTTTTTTTTTATAATTGGTTAGATTATAAATTATAACTTAATATTCAATACCAATAGTTCTTATTTTATCCTTCATATTCAATAAAAACCAGATCTTGTGCATACATATTTTTGATATTATGAATTCAAGCAGTTTCAAATAATAGTGTCATGTGAAAAAAATAAATTATTAGAGATTCAATATGGAAGGACTATTATTTTTTAATAGTGGTAAATGAGTAAAATTACCATTTATTAAGATGTAATGTTGTGAATATTGGGAGAAATAACACAGCGATGTGAATGTCAAGTGACATTTCTTAAAGAAGAGCAAAATGCAACTGTCCAAGAAGGGAGGTTCCGTAAGTATACTCACATTCAAAAATAAATTCCCAATAACCAATCTTTGAATTCCTTAAATTGATCAGTGTCCAAAGTTCTGTCAATATATAAATGCCAATGAAAATTTATGAGCCTTTGTATGTAAAGATGCGAAATTTAAAATAAAAAATCAATTTGTAATCTTATAAAAAAGACGGCTTGATGGGCATAAGACCAAACCCAATTTGATCGCCAATGCTTGAAACCTCTAAAGTTGGATATTGCTCTCAAATGGCAGGATTTATGCCCTTGCTCTTGCTCCACAATTTCACTTCCCCACAATCACAAACAGTCCTAACCATGCTAAATGTTTGAGGCCTTAGATTGATGTTGAAACCAAAACTTGTAAAATTAATTAGGTTTAGGATGTGTTTGTATTAAGTAAACGTCTACTAACCATCATTGGAAAAATTTAATAAATATTGCATAATCGTGGCCACCGATTTTTACTAGGTGAATTGGAATTTGGTAGAAATTTGGCATCCAGGCATTTGAATTTTTCATATGGTCAACGTCCCCAAATTAAATGTTAATCAAGTTCACGCATGAGATGGCATTATTTGGCGCCCTTCCGGGGCATTTTCAACAATTTAGGACCTGTGCTACACTTTGATTCATAGTCAACCCATTTTTAATCACGTTCATTATTTTTAGAAAACTGTCAAAATGATGCCCATAAACTCAACTGAAATGTCGTGAAAAATTCAAATGCCTAATTTCCACCAAATTCAAATTCCAATTTACATAACTCAACTGAAATGCCATGAAAAATTCAAATGCTAAATTTTTTCCACCAAATTCAAATTCCAATTTACATAACTAAAATGCCATGAAAAATTCAAATGCCAAATTTCCACCAAATTCAAATTCCAATTTACATAACTCAACTGAAATGACATGAAAAATTCAAATGCCAAATTGTTTCCACCAAATTCAAATTCCAATTTACATAACTCAACTGAAATGCCATGAAAAATTCAAATGCCAAATTTCCACCAATTTGAAATTTTCACAACATTTCAGTTGAGTTTATGGGCATCATTTTGACATTTTTCTAAAAACAATGAACATGATTAAAAACGGGTTGACTATAAATCAAAATGTAAAATACGTCCTAAATTGTTAAAAATGCCCATGAAGGACGTCAAATCTCATCTCTAGGTCAACTCATGGTGCACACAATTCAAATGACAAATGTTTCTAAAAACAATGACCGTGATTAAAAATGAGTTGACTATGAATCAAAGTGTAAAATACGTCCTAAATTGTTAAAAATGCCTAGGAAGGACGTCAAATCTCATCTCACGTCAAATATCATCTCTAGTTCAAATCATGGTACACAAAAGATTCCTTCATAAGTCTTTAGGGCTTTATTTGCACAAGAGAATAACGACCATCCAATGGCCTCAACTCCAATTCCATTGGAGAATTGTTAACTTAGGCATCAAATCCAATCTGCATGCAGATAAATCAACAAACACAAAGAATGTTTGTTTAAGGGTTTTGGGAAGCCATGTGAGACAAGAAGATACACTATACCTAAAAATCCACATGAAAAAAGAAATTGGTATTTTTATGAAACATGATGCAAGAGCATCCACAGGGTTCGCATAATCAGCATCACCAAAAAAAGGGGAATTAGTTAATTGTTTTTGTTTTTGTTTTGTCTTGTTGTAACAATTGTTAAGCTAAGGGTCTTCAGGTGTTTGTTATACTAAAAACAAACTTTTGCATGCTTGTTTTTAGAGGCAATTGGCTGCCATGGGAAGTAGGAGACTTTGTTTGGTTTTTGTTTTTGTATTTTGGATTATCTTCCAAGAAAGAAGGAGATAGACAAGGCACTGGGAGATACGCTAGTGGAAGTCTTAGTGAAAGAGAATAGACAGCATTCTTTTTATTTTTGGAAAAGATGTTGTATTGGGCCATTGCTCCCCTTTTGTGATGGTTGTTATTTACAGCATGCCAGAGAATTAATAAAGTGGTGTTTTGGGGTGCACCAATTTTATTCTGTAGCTATGTTTTTATGTGGACCAATTTTGGTATCAGAGCAGGGCCTTCCTCGCTGGAGAAGTGTAAGCAGATTGTGGAAGGGAAGTTATGCAAGTGTAGAGACAAGTTGTGAAACAAAAACTTGCAATTTTGTAACAATGGACTTCAAATGGGGTGTTGGTAGAAAGGTTGCAAGAGCAGGTGCACCTAGAATCGATGATTTAGCACAAATGATGAGAGGGATTCAAGAAAGGATGGCTGCAATGGAAATAGCACAGAGGAGGGATCCAAATGGAAGATGTGAGTGATGATGAAGAGGAAGAACAACAAAGGGATGATGGACGTGGAGATGAAATGGGGGATGGAGCTGAAAACCGACTTCTCAGAGCCATCACCAGAATTGGGAGCAAACCAAAATTGGAATCATATTTTAATGCAAGTTTGAATGTTGAGGAGTTTACCGATTGGATTTGCGAGATGGAGAAGTATTTTGATTATGAAGCAATGGATGAACCAAAGAAAGTGAAATTTGTTTGTACAAGATTAAAAAGTCATGCATCACTCTGATGGGACAATGTGCAAGTTGGGAGACAAAGGAAAGAAAAGGAGAAAATCAAAGCTTGGGACAAAATGGTCACCAAGTTGAAGGCCAATTTTTTACCTTCTGATTATCACATGCGTCTATTTAAAAGGTTACAAAATTTGAGACAAATGGAAATAAGCATAAAAGAGTATATAGAGGAGTTTTACAAACTCACTATAAGAGTCAGTAGAGGATGATCCAAAGAAAGTTGCAAGGCATCTGAATGGACTACGCTTCAACATTCAAGATGAGATTAGCTTGTTGAACCTTAGAACGGTGGAACAAACCTATCAAAGTGCATTAAAGGCAAAAGAGAAGTTATCACAAAGGTAAAATGTGAACTCTAGAGGTAGAGAAAAGTTTTTCAAAGGAAGAGGACAAAGCTTTAATGACAGAGGACGACAAACTCAAGATGGGGACGCAAGTAGCTCTGAAACTCGGAGTTACAATGCACAAGGAAGAGGAGGTCACACACCTAGAGGAAGATGTTTCTATGGAAGAGGAAGAAGGTTCGTGGGAAAATGTCACAAGTGCAATATGTATGCTGGTCACAAGTCATTTGAGTGCCCAAAAAATGTACAAAACAGCGACAGAATTGAAGGTACAACCCATATAACCCAAGGAGATGACAAAAGTGTTGGGTCACCCATACACATTGAAGAACCAAAGCAAGGGGAAGTCCTTATGATGAAGAGAGTACTCTTAACACCCACTAAAGAAACAAGTGAACCACAACAACGGAAGAACCTCTTCAAGACCATCTGCAAATCTAGAGGTAAGTGTTGTAAGTTAATTGTTGATAGTGGTAGCACAGACAGCTTGGTGTCTAGAGAATGGTAGAGAAGTTAGGACTAAAAAGGTCAGCTCACACAACTCCTTATAAGGTCTCGTGGTTGCTTAAGGGTCGCCAAGTGTTAGTGAATGAGCAGTGTTTAGTAAATTTCCAAATTGGCACATATAAAGATGAAGTTGTATGTGACATGATGCCTATGGATGTGTGTCGCATGCTACTGGTTAAGCCATGGCAGTTTGACAGGGGAGTTGTACACGATGGTAGGGCAAATACTTATACCATTGTGACGGATGGAAAGAGATTCACTTTAAGTCCACTAAAAGATAAAGGAGAAGAAGCAAAAAGCAGTCCAAGAGTTATGTTGGTGCTCGGAAAAGAGTTACTAATGGAAACCAAGAAAGAAGAGGCTTGTTTTGCTTTGATTTCAAAGCCCGTACAAGTTGAGACAAACACCAAGGTAATTGACAACCAATTCTAGCACTACCTAATTTTGACAAAGGCTTTCAAGTTGATTGTGATGCAAGTGGAAGAACCATAAGAGCGGTGATCAGTCAAGGCAGTTAGCCAATTGCTTATTTTAGTGAAAAGTTGAATGAAGCTAAAAGAAGGTATTTTGCTTATGATCAAGAGTTTTATGCTATAATACAAGCTCTTAAGAAATGGAGGCATTATCTATTGCCCGAGGAATTTGTTTTATGCACCGATCATCAGGTACTTAAACGGTCAAGCTAAGTTGAACCAAAGGCATAATAAATGGTTGGAATTTCTCAAGAGCTACACTTTTGTTTTGAAACACAAAAGTGGTAAGTCTAACAAGGTGGTGGATGCCTTAAGGAGAAAATCCTTGTGTTAAACAAACTGCAAGTAGAGGTCATTGGATTTGAAGCAATGAATGAAATACAAGAAGAAGAAACAAACTTTAGAGAAGCTTGGGCAGCGTGTAAGAACCCACCGAGTGGTGAGAGAACTCCATGGTTTACATGATACAAGAGGTACTATTGTTCAAAGGTAAAAGATTGTGCATACCCAAGGTTCCATGAGGGAAAACCTATTGAGAGAAAACCATAGTGGCAACTTAGCTGGTCACTTTGGGTATTATAAAGGATTGGCTCAATTGAGTACACTTGGCCAAAGATGAGTACAGGCGTGAAGAAATTTGTGGTGAAGTGCAGAGTATGTCAGCATGTCAAAGGGAAAAGCCAAAACACAGGACTATATCAGCCATTCCCAATTGCAAGTAGACCATGGGTTGCAGCAAGTATGGACTTCGTCCTAAGATTACCACGCACTAAGAGAGGTAATGATTCTACTTGTGTAGTTGTTGACAGATTTTCAAAAATGGCTAATTTTATAGCATGCAAAAAGTGTAATGATGACACAAATATTGCAAACCTTCATTTTCATGAAGTTGCATGGGCTGCCAATGAGCATTGTATCGGATAGACAAACCGAGGTTGTGAACAGGTCTCTTGAAAACTTGTTAAGATGCAACATCAATGACAATCACAAACAGTGGGATTTAGCCTTGTCACAAGCTGAAATCACCTACAATGACTTGAAAAATAAGAGTACATGGATGAGCCCCTTTCAAATTGTGTATTGCAACAGCCCAAGAGGAATTTGTGAGTTGAGAAGCACACAGCTGAGATGAATAAGCAAAGTGCTGAAGGTGAAGAATATGCACAAGCCATGGAGGATATACACACAAAAGTCATAAAGAGATTGTAAGAGAGTGGACAGAAGTACAAACAATTTGCTGATCAGACACACAAAGAACAGAATTTTGAGGTTAGAGACTTGATACTCACTCATTTGAGGAAAGAAAAGTTTCCTAGCGGTGAGTATGGTAAACTCAAGATGAAAAAGATCAGACCTTGTAAGGTCTTATGCAAATTTTCACCAAATGCCTATGAAATTGAGGTACCAGCCACGATAGGCATTTCACCAAATTTTCAATGTTTCTTATTTGTGTAAGTATATTGAACGTTCTACGAGTGAGGAGACTCAAGAGGAAGTACCACCAATTGATTGGAAAGCACAAATGCTTGCGGGAGTAAATGAGGAAATGGCTCAAGAGGAGGAAGTACCACCAATTGATTGGAAAGCACAAATGCTTGCGGGAGTAAATGAGGAAATGGAAGCAATCATCAACATCAGAAAGAGCACCAAGCACAAAAACTATTATGAATATTTGATAAAAAGGAAAGGCAGAACAACAAAATATGCGACTTGGATGTTGCAACTTGGATGTCTGAATCCGAAGTTGTGAAGCACAGGAAAACCATTGAGGATCTCACATCAGGCACATGGGCCAAAGCTTGTGTTTTGTTACCATGAGTGTCAACATCCACAGGGTTTACATAATCAGCATTACTCTTGCTGTAACAATTGTCAAGCTGAGAGTCTTCAGGTGTTTATTACAGTAAAAAATAGAATTTTGCATGCTTGTTTTTAGAGGCAGTTGGCTGCCGTAGGAGGTAGGAGACTTCAATTTGTTTGTTTTTGTTTTTTGAATTATCTTTCAAGGAAAATGTCAAGTTGAGAGTCTTCATGTGTTTGTTATACTAAAAATAGACTTTTGCATGCTTGTTTTTAGAGGCAGTTTGCCGTAGGAGGTAGGAGACTTTGTTTAGTTTTTTTTAGTTTTTTGGATTATCTTTCAAGGAAGAAGGATATAGACAGGGAGCTGGGAGATATGGTTGTGACTAGTGAAAGAGAATAGACAGTTTTTTTTTTTTTTTGAAAAAAATGTTGTATTGGGCCACTGCCCCTCGTTTGAGATGTCTGCCATTTACAACAGGCCAGTTAGGGTACACCAATTTCATTCTGTAGCTGTGTTTTTGTGTGCACCAAAATACAGGTGCCATGTAAACAGAGAAGTATTTCAACCTTGAATATCCATATCCTTGAATGTCTAAGGAACAAGGATTTGACACTAACTTCAAACTTATCTAAGAAACTCAAATAAAAAGATTTAAGCTTCGGGAATGTGTATAAACAATTCAAAAAATTACCATTAAACCTACAAATCCCTATCCAACCGAAAAAAAAAGGCAGGCCCACCCACCCCCATAAACAAGAATTTAAAATGCCTATTTTACACGGAAAATGCCTATGTTATCTTCAGATAACATAGATATCGAATATGAGAGCAGCAGATCCAATATTAGCTAGTAAAATAGAGCATAAAAATAATGTGATCTCAAATAAAAATTATAAAAAAAAAACCACTTTAATTAAAGATGGAATCAACCAAGTATTAAATCAATGTTGAGAAACACAACCCCGTTGCAATTTAAACCCAAACCCTAGATAATCAGTAGGGAGTATTTCAAAGCAAAGGGGAGAATCAGTCCCTTAAAAACAACTGTACACGATGGCTCAAAAAGAGCAAAATTTGAAGGAAAACAAAACGAAAACAATTGTGTACATATTTGAACAATATTTAATACACACACAACACAAATAACATAAAAGAGAAACATAACAGCTTGCATTTTACTAAAAAAAAAAAAAAACTGTAGGCAATAGGATCAGAAACAGCCTCTGAAGTATCCACATCAATTTTCAGAGTGATACCAGATATATCATCATCTCCAACTGAAAAAACAAAAAAAAATTCATGATTCTATAAAATCATACCTTAGACAGTACCTTTAATGGCCAACTATCTTACGAATCATTTGAGACCCGTATAGCTTGAACACATACTTCTGTGAATGTAGGGTTTCGAAAATAAACCCAGCGAAATTAGAAAGTGGAGGTAATCAAATCTCCTAAAAGTTAGTCAGAAAAATCTCATTTCGCCTAGAAATAGAGAACATTGAGAGGATTCCAATCAGTGGCTAGACTAGAACATTAACCCGCTAGCCCTTCCTTACCAACTACTGTAAACCCTTCCTTTCTTTATACTGCGCAGTCGAAGCCGCTGAACCAAAAATCTGTCTTTGGCTACGACAGGGATAGCAAGTTACAAACCCTAATTAGGTTTTTTATTCAAGTTTTGAATTTTTTTTCAATTGAATATGTTAGCATTTATTACAAAATTAAGTGTAAGTGCGAGCCAAAGGCCTCCCCTACACAAAATTAGACATTAACAATGACAATTGAAACAATATAATTATAATGTGAATAGGGGCAAAACATAAAATTAATGTTGCAGAGGCAATCCGTAATCTTGTCGATAACCATAATATGTCATGATTCCAATTGCGAAGTGCAAAGAGATACAAGAGTGAAGATGAGGTTTTTGAATGGCTAAGGATGAACCATTTCTAGTGTACAATTGTTTGCAACGATTTTTCTAAATGTGGAAAAGTATAATCAATTGAGTGGATTCCAAATCATTGAGAGGGGAGGGGTAAAGAACACCAAGGAGGGCTATATTTTGGTTGAAATTAGTGAAAAATATATAAGTGAGGAACGAAGAGCAAACCATAGTTGAGAGGAGGAAGTGTAGTGTTAGAAAACATGAGGAAAATTTTCAAGAGCGGGTCAGAAAGGGCATTTGTATGTAGAAAGGTCGAGTGTCGATAATGTATGACCAATAGGTAGCTTCGTATGGAGAATACGCTAGCCCAATAATTGACATTTGGATTCGATGGGGGGATGTCAAGTATTACAAGCCATGTGTTGTCAATGAGATTCGATGAATCACATTGACCATTTAACATTAAAAAAAATCTAATGGAAGTGGAGGTTGCATGAGCTAATACAAATGTCTTGGTGTGGCAGAGTTCATGACTAGTTGGTTTGGACAACACTAAGGGATGTAGGATTGGTAGCAATCTTAAGGACTTTTGAAGGAATACGTTGAATGAACAAAACATGGGTCCATTTAAGGGTAGCAAACAACACAAATATACGATGCAATAGATACCAAAATAAGCCAACTATAAGTGCTTAAATCCCATGTCTCTTTCACTGAAGGAGTGTCTCTATTTAGAAAGGAACAAACTTTGTATTCAAGCTAAACAACAAGTGGAATATTGTTAGTATGAATAACTCAAAACCACCACATGCTAGAGTTAGGGATGCTCAGTCCATGTAAAAGGGGAAGCATTTCTTGCCAAAGCGCCCAATTATGCCCAAGAGGAAAAGAGCCTAAACTATTAAAAAATCAAACACTAATATTTGTATCCTCCTGAGGGGTGGATGTCTATAAGTATTTTAGTGGCAAGTCTAATATGTTCTCGAAAAAGGATCTTCCATGGTTCAATATCTTGAGTAGCTCTTGCAAACCACTAGGCAACAAGACATTTTGAATGTTGTAAGGGGTAAATAATTCCAAGACCTGTCGATTTAGGTTGAGTATAAATATCCCAAGCAATGACAACCACTCATTTTGTATGTAAATTATTGGTCCAAAGGTACAAACCACCTAAACAAGTTTTTATTAAGTTGATTTAGATAGGAACAAGCAAGCTGATTAATAATCATGGCTAGCCAAAACAACGTGATTGTCATAACAATGTAAATAATCCAAGTGTCAATGGATGGGGGCAAGCCCAGTCCTTAAGATTTCATGTTTTTCATTGATTGCTAATGTCTTATTTCTTGTTGTTTGTGTAATTGTCAGTCCTTGGTTCCATGCTTCTTTGTTTGTCACTTTTTTATTGAAAAACATTTTATAAATTATAAGTAATTTTGACAACCAATTTTGATGCCATGATGATACTTTCTCAAGGTTGGTATGGCTCGATTTGACTTACATTTTGGGGTGTTATTTTTCCACGTGTTTTTTTTTGTATGATTAGTTTTGCAACATTATGCATTATTAATAAAAGTGTGTTTATCAATCAAAAAATGTGATTGATAACAACTAGCTTTCCAGCTAGGGATATAAACTTGCAAGACTTGTTTTCCACTTTTTGATGAATTTTATTGAGCACCCACTCCCACATATCACAAGGTGATAGGTGGATAACAAAGGGGATATCAAGGTAACAAATAATTTTCCTATGGTGGATGATGCTCTAGGATGGGGGTATCCATGCAAATTTAAGAGCACCTCTATTTAATATAACTTCTGTTTTGTGATTGCACAACTTGGACCTAAACACTACACACTAAACATCAAGAATTGCTTGAGTATTAGCAATATCTTGTTCATTTTTTGTAAAAAATAGCATGGAGTCATTTGTAATATGAGATTTAGGTGCATAGGCCCCATGCATAATCTTGATTCCTTTCAAGTCTCCTTGACAGTGAGCTCAGTGAAACATGTTCCCAATAATGTCAACTATCATCACATACATATAGGAGGTAGTGGGTATCATTGACAAATAAAACGTTGGAGCTTGAAGGATGCTATGAGAATAATATTGACCATAACTTAAATTGTAACTCCATGAAAAGCATTTGATTGTGCTTCTTAAAGCGAGGATTGATTCCCAACCACTCAAGCATTTTGATAATGAAGTGCTAATAGACTTGATAAAAACTTTATCAAAATTAATCTTGAGTAATAATGCATCTTGGTGAATGTCCTCAACTAATTGATTTATTTCCCATGCGAAGAAGAATCCAATCTATTTAGAACAAACTATATCTTGGGCAATAAGTTTAAAATTTATATCAATTACCTTGGTAAAAGCATTACATGATACACTAAGTAAAGAAATGGGACATGTTAGTCATTGACCCTACCCCTATTTGCAGCTTTTGGGATAAATTTGATCAGTCTATGATTAATTATGGCTCTAAAAGAACCACTATCCTCCACCTCTTTGTAAACATTGAATAAATTTGTCTTGATAATATGCCACATAACTTGAAAAAATCAAGGGTGATCTCTTCCAATCCAAATAGTTTTCATTTCCCATAGTGCAACTTCAAGATCAACTAGAGTTATTTATTGTTCAAAAAGTGATTGATGGCTCGATCCACCTTACACGAAATGTAGTCCCATAACCAATATTTTACAAAGTATTCATAATCACTAAGGTAATGCTCTTCTTGGAAGAGTTTGGTGTAGAGCTGAAAGAAAATATTCTTTAGATATTTAATTGAGAAAACTTCCTCACCACTCTGCATAATAATAGAAGAAACTTTCTCATGAAAATGTTTATATTGCATGTATTTAAAGACGTATTTGGAGGCATGATCCCCATGTAACATATAGAATATACGAGCTTGAAGTTTGCCTCTTTGCCCCCTATAATCTTCAAATGTACTAAGTTCATATTCATTTTAATGAAAACAACCTATAGTGAAATTTCATAAAGATTATTTTTGAATCTAGATTCTCTTTTTCATCTCTATTTAACCGTAAGTATTCCATAGAACCTAAGAAACTCAACAACTCCATCCATAATGGCTTCCCACCAAATAATGGCTTCTTGTTAATGATGTAGGTCGAGGTTTGAGGTCCCAAAGAACAAAAAATTGCACAATGCAACATAAAGAAGAAAGGAAGGACACATTCAACTCAAAGGGGATTCGATTGTGGGGGTAGAAGAGAGACCTAGATTAAAGGAGAAAATAATTGGAATATGATGATAAAAAACAAAGTCGTTGAGGGTGAGGATTGGAGGAGAAGCAAGGAAAGGTTTGAAAAATGAGTGAACATAAAATTTGTTGAGTCTACTGAATTGTTTTTTAGGAAAATGTGTGTTATTGCTTCATGATATGGGTAATATAATCATAAAATATATTTGCGGGAGTGAGTTGAGAGATTAACTCCTATAGATTAAGTTGTTATTTTTCATGTGATATTTTTGGAATTCTTGTTAAAGTTGTTAGGTTCAATCTCCACGTATGTAGGAAGAGTCATGTAGGAGAAGTCATGGGATATATATTTGTTTTGTATGAATGAATAATATATTAACTAAATATTAAAGTGTTTGTATTATTTTAATCTGAACCAAAATTAAGGTTAGTATCATAACATTATATGGGGTCCTAAGCAGTGTGTGGGGAAGATCCATTCCTAATCATGGTCAACCCTCTTATGAGAGATTTGTAGTTTCATCTATATAGTATCCATTAGTTTGTAGGCATTTTTCTCTGAGTAAATATTCTAGGTCCTAAAGCATACTAATGTATACATGATTCCTAAGCAATAAAACTAGTGGTTGACAACTCCTTTTGGTCTTTTGATTGCTTATCTATTGCACTTTATCTGGCTTTACACATCCTACAACCCTGTTAAAACTTGATTGATTTATCTTTTAATGACCTCAGACACTAGCGCCCATATGGGACAAAAGCGCTTAGGCGCTCATATCCCTCCTGGGTGCTTTGTCCCTTCTTTATCTTCTTCTTACTCTTTTGGGTCCTTTTTGCCTTTTGGTCACCTTTTAAAACTTTGGGTTGGCCTTTTAGTTGTCAATTATGAAATTCAAACAAGGGAATCATATATATACTTAGTTATTGATCTCAAATAAGGGGCCAAACATCATAAGCATTATCTATCACCACCTAAGCTTGCACAAAGGCACAAGAGCACTACAAGGCATACATCTAGCACATCCATACAAGGGACAAGGGTTGCATTTTACATACACAACATAGGAGGGGAGTTCATTCTATTCCATCACACACATTCTTGCATACTCGGTACAATCTACATCTAACCCGCTATCATCATGCAACTTGCACAAGGGAAACCTAGGGCATCATTACACACACAAGCACAAAGAACTACATGGAGTCTGAGATGTAGTGCAATGCTCACTTGTAAGTTCACTCTTCGGGTGACCGTCCGAAGTCAGTCTGACTCCACATTCTGCATCTTTTTATTATATTTGATGTGGTTTCTGGACATGTGCAGGTAGACATCTGTTTTGCAAGTTATAGGTACGATCAACTATCTAAGAGAAAAACTAGAGTGACAAATGGAATATTGGAGCGAAGACCTTCCAACCCAAAAAAGACTAGACTCCAAGCATCTAAGCAGACATAGGCACCCAGATCAGTCACTAGCGCCTAGGGCACTTCCATCCTCTTGTGGGTACTTTTGTCCTTACATTCTTAGGGTTTTGAACCCTCATCAAGCCTTGACGACATTGTTCCAGCCTATTCCAGCAGATACATAGTCCAGATCACTCCCAGTTTGCATAGAATCAACTAATTCATCATCCCTTTCTCAATTTCTTAGGTTCTTACATTTGTTGAATGCTTATTGCTTGTGGACATACTATACTTTAATTATGTGAATATCATTTGTTACAATAGTTACTCTGAAATAAGATTTAATTCAAATTAGATTAAATCATTTGGTGAACCCCAATCCATGATCAACCACTCAGATCCTTATTTTTCCTATTCTATCAGACTTATCTTTCCCTTACCCCAAACCCTAGTTGCATTAGTGTTCATACTTCCATCTATTGTCTATCATACATCTGATCTGCATAGTTCTTCCTAAGGTTTCATCCTTAGTCCTAATATCCTAGGGTCACTTTCTAGGGATCTTATTTCACAAATTACCTTTTCTTTCATATCATGGCCTCTAAAGTTCCTCAAGTCTCCTTGTATCAATTACTTCAAAAGCACCCAATTTGTAAATATTATCTCACAAACGCCATACATATAATGTACATCTCTCACGATACGCGACCTTCACAAGTAAGTGTAATTTTCAATTGTATCTCTAACCCTCCTATTAGTCTTGATAACACAATTAATCAATCCATCTTCGAGTCAATTCAATCTTTACACCTTCTTTTTCAAGATAAATTTCAAGCTATGGAAACCACGATTACATCCCTCACAATTGAAATCCAACATCTTAAAGATGCTTCTCATGCCCATGCCAATTATTTTTCTACACCTCATCTTGATCCCATGTCCACTACATGTGCTCATACAAGCACAGTCAAGGTCTTACCACAATAAACACCTCTCAAGTTTGATTGAAATGTTAGACAACATGATATTCTCTCTAAACTCCTCAATCACCAGTTGATCACCTTGCCACCTACTCATTAATACCCTCCTTTCAGATTCCAAATACAAAGGTCACCCATTTTACAATTATCATCGAATTAACAGACATCATGACAATGATTTCCATGCTTTAGAATAAAGAATCAGGCAACTTGAGCATTAAGGACTCATTTCATTTGTTACACAACATTATGCACGTGATCATGTCCAATTACCAAACCCCAATGGGCTCCCAAATATGATCCCTCTATGTCTAGCGAGCATCACACAATAGCCACTCTTGTTCCTTCTCCAGTAATGCAAGAGTTATCATAAGCCCCATATAAGGCCAAACCATCAAAGGAAGAACCACCAATTCCCTCGTAAAAAGTTGAAGTCCTGCACCAACTTCCTAATATTCTATTTACACTTCCTCATTTTGATCCAAATAATGGCTATGTCGATGACTAGGACACATTTCAACATCTACCACCATGGTATGGTCTCTCTCACATCATCACATAGATCTCCATCATTTGCACACTTGGGGGGCATCAAACCTTCCCCCCATAATTGCACATTGTAATCAATAATTTCCTATCAATACTACCCACATACACACCTATAACTTCCTTTTACTTTGCAATTCATGTCAATCTTTCTAGCAACACTTTCTCTTCTCTACACTATGAGCATACCTTGCTACATATATCTATGCTTATGGCTTCCCTTTCCACTCCTATGCCATTCCATACACATTTTTCTCCTCATGCTTACTTATGGATCCTTCTATTCATGATACACATACTACTTTATACATATGGTATACATCCTTTTGTTCACTATACATACTCTGGCTATTCTTGCTCACAATGATCACATCTATTTTCCAGTAAGTCTTGATATACACATTTGGGGGGCATCATACTTCCCCCCCTCCTCACTTGCTTCCTATACCATTACTTATTCCTATCTATACAACACAACGTTGATACTACATATGTTATCGATCACATACAATACCTTTATTACTCGATAACGCACTCTTGTTCTATGGTTCATACTTGAATGTTGAGGGCACAATTCATAAATGAACCTCACTTGTCACATTCTGGATACTCTCACTCTATCTCTCACGTTATGTGCTTCATTCCTAGCATTACCACATCTTTGGTACACATAATTTATCCTCATTACCTAATGACACACTCTTGTTCTATGGTTCATCCTTGAATATTGAGGGTGTGATTCCTCCATGAACCTCACTTGTCACATTTGGCTACTCATCGCTCACACGCTTCAAGCCTATCTTTCCAAGCACTACCACATCTCTGGTAAACATACTTTACCTTCATTACCCGATGACACACTCTTGTTCTATGGTTCATACTTGACTGTTGAGGGAGTGTTCCTAAATGAACCTCATCTCACACACATCTGTTGGGGGAAATGTGCCCCTCTCATCTACACATTTTACATATCACAACACACCATCACATGCACATAGCATTTGCACATCTTGGTTGTCTTTACTCTTGTTAGCTCATACTACTTACATGTTGCACTTTGTTTCCTATGCTAGTTGGATACTTAGTATGTCATTATATTTTTCTATACACACATGTGCATTCACATGGTATCTTGAGGTGAATGCAAGACTTTTACATATTCTTACATGATGCATGATGCTTGACACTACTCTTTACTAGTCTCGTCGAGGCTCCTGGGGGCATCTACCTTTGCTACTCTCATACTACACATCACAGGTCCTATTGTTACAATATTTACTACTTTTTACTATCACTTACTCTTTCACTGATCTATACATGCTTTGACATACTACTTATCTTTCTAACATGCTAACAGGTGCTTCATGTGTAGCATTTTCCTTGCAGGATTACATACAACCATGGTTATCTGTCACTTCTTGTTACTATTGTTTGCTATTGTTTGCGGGCTATGCCCTTATGTCTTGCTTGATCATTGTTTGTTTATGGCCACTTCAGCCCTAATTGTCTTGTGACATTGTGAGCAATGTCCCATGTATGAAACCCACTTTTTGCGGTCCATCTTGTCTTCATATTTGCTTGTTACATTATCTTCTATTGCATGCTAGCTCTTTTTTACTAACTCTTGTTTCTAGCCTATCTTGTTTGCATGTTCCTTGGTTTCTACCATGCACATCCCCTACCCCCTGTAAGTATCCAATCTCATATATGCATATCAGAATCAGGTCCTCTCCTTTGGGCCACATCCTCCTACATTCGTCACATGCACCCCAAATGAGGGGGGCATCTATTGGGTGAATAAATCACCCTTCAAGTAGCTTAGAGCTCCATAACATAATAACACAATACATAATTGGCAAATGCACACAATCAAATATTGGTCCAGATCTTGACTTGGACCAAAAACACATACTAGACACTAGCACCCACTATCATACCAAATGAGGAACGGTGGGTGCTTGTGTCCTGGCAACTTAGGGAAAAATAGACACATTTCTAGTTCAACACAGTTTTCCAACAGTTTACAATATAGATCTACATTATCAGGCACTTGCCTTCAATTATAGAATTCACTCAATCAGCTACAATTTGGTTACAATCGCTTACAAATCAGGTTGTGCCAATCTGTAGCGACACTTATTTGAGAAGCGTCATGGAAGGAGAGAAAAATAGACCTCTCTCCCCAACACTCTTCTCTTGGCGTGAGATCACCCAAAAAACTTGCTCTTGGCATGAGATCACCCAAAAAACTCTTCCTTGGCGTGAGATCACCCAAAAAACTCACTCTTGGTGTAATATTGCCCAAAAACCTCACCTTTGGCAACAAAAACACTCAAATTCAGCAACATCTCCAAAGCAAACAAGACAACTTTCTATCCTATACTCTCTTATATAGCAGGTGCACTCTTTCCTTAACTACTACTTTTACACAATATTTTTACATACTTATACATACGTTACTCTGATTTTTCACATACGTGACTTTGACTACTCTTTTTCTCTTCTTTTGTAGGTCTGTCCTTACAAGAACAAGAAACAACTCACATCAACAAACACAAGCTCCAACAACACACTACTATGCATACACTTCACCCCTAGGGTCTACCTCCCTTTCCTAGTTGTCACACTTCACATTACGATCACTTCACACTACTTGTCCACTCGGCACACTATCGGCTACACTTCTCTTCAGTTTACAAGGTACACATCTTCTATCTACTTTATGTTATCGAGTATTCACTCAACAACATAAAGTGGGGGAAAATGTAGACACAAAATCTATGCACTTGGGTACATTTCTAGGTCCTAAAGCATACTAATGTATACATGATTCCTAAGCAAGAAAACTAGTGGTTGACAACTCCTTTTGGCCTTTTGATTGCTTTATCTCTTGCACTTTACTTGGATTTACACACATCTTACAACTCTGTTAACACTTGACTGATTTATCTTTTATGACCTTGACACTAGCGCCCAGTTAGGCAGCACCAAGCACTCCTGTCCCTCCTTGGCACTCCTGCCCTTCTTTATCTTCTTCTTACTCTTTTGGGTCATTTTCTCCTTTTGGTCACCTTTTAAAACTTTGGGTCGACCTTTTAGTTGTCAATTATGAAATTCAAACAAGGGAATCATATATATACTTAGTTATTGATCTCAAATAAGGGCCAACATCTATAAGCATTATCTATCACCACCTAAGCTTGCACAAAGGCACAAGAGCACTACAAGGCATACATCTAGCACATCCATACAAGGGACAAGGGCTGCATTATTATGCATACACAACATAGGAGGGGAGTTCATTCTATTCCATCACACACATTTGCATACTTGGTACAATCTACATCTAGCCTGCTACTATTGTGCAACTTACACAAGGGCAACCTAAGGCATCATTTCACACACAAGCACAAAGAACTACATGGAGTCTGAGATGTAGTGTAACACTCGGTTGTAAGTTCACTCTTCGGGTGACCATCGGGGTCAGTCTGACTCCACATTATGCATATTTTTTTATTATATTTGATGTTGTTTGTGGACATGTGCAGGTAAATATCTTTTTTGCAGAGTACATTTTTATATCTTAAAAGATTAGAATGAAAATGAAAGAAAACAAACAAATTTGTCTTCCTAGTCTAATCTTCCTAGGAAATACCTTAAATAGATCAATGGATGGAAATGAGAGAGAATGCAATACCTACACTTACCAAGAAGATGCAATTCTCCTCCTTTTTTGTGTTGTATTTTCTCTCGGATGGAAGTTGGATTGCTTCATATTTGATATGGAGTCACTTGAGCACGACCTCCCCTTGATTGCCTTGAATTGATAGATGTTTGATGAAGGATGAATTTATTGGAGTGGATTGAAGATGGATTGATAGAGTGGATGGATTGATTGGATGATTAAATGGACAATTTTGGTTATGGATTCTGAAGATATGCTTTCATGGAGGATGCCAGTTCAATTTAGAGTTTGCGGGTGGAGGATTCAATGGCTAAGATGAAGCCATGTTGAATTTGGATCAAAGGTGGAGAATGCATATGAGGAATGGAGAATTCTATAATGGAGATTTCCTAGAATTTGAGAGAAGTCTCCATTGAATTAAAAATTCAATGTAGGGAGGGAGATATATTTGAATTTTTAAATATGAAAGAGGGAAATTTAGAGAGACTTCTAGAAATAGAAGCCTCTAGATTTAGAGGTGAGGATATGATTAGGATTAGGTTAATAAAAAATGATTAGGGGTGAGTTTACATAGAAATGATAGATGTAAGGATGTGTAGGGTAGGTGGTAGGTAACTGTAGGAATATTAAATTCCTATAAAATGTTAATAGGGATTAAAATAGGATAAAAGGATATTACTAATGAATTAAAGGATTATGGTTTGAGATGGGATATAATAATGAAATAAAAGGATTTGGGACAAATGATAAATGATGATAAAATGATAAAGGGGTAAAAATGGATTAAATAATAATAATTAATCTTACAATTAATTATTATATGGATGATGTTGGGATATTTGCAGGACAGGTTTATTGTAATTAACCATGTCAACATTTTGGATATCTACATTTTCCCCCTCTTTGAAGTGTTATTGCAAAGCAATGACACTTTAAAGAAAAATAAGAGATATTAGGATGGTAATATGATGCCATGTTGAGGGGTTAGGTGGGGAGGAACGATTCAGGTAACCACTCAAAAAGAGGAGAGGCCCAAGTTAGTAGATGAGAGATGATTAGAGGATTCAGAGGATTAGGATTAGAGGATTAGAAGATTAGAAGATTTAGAGATATTGGATTTTGGAGTCGATGATGCCCCAGTCAACGATGTATGACAATGGTGAATATTTAGGATTAGATGATACCCCAGTCAAGGGGTTTAAGGATTTTGGTTTTTAGGATTAGAAGATTGAAGATGTTTGGATGGAAGAATAAGGATTGGTTTTTGGATTGACATGGATGACATGACATTGATGAGGAGAGGATTGAGATGTTGATTGAAGGGATGTTAGAAGATTCCCCAGCCAGGCGGTGAGGATTTTGGATGTTAGATGTGGATGATAAGATTTAGATGTGGATATTGATTGATTGATAAAGGATGCATTGGATTCAAGGGTGAATATTTAGGATTAGATGATGCCCCAGTCAAGGGGTTTAAGGATTTTGGTTTTGAGGATTAGAAGATTGAAGATGTTTGGATGAAAGAACAAGGATTGGTTTTTGGATTGACATGGATGACATGACATTGATGAGGAGAGGATTGAGATGATGATTGAAGGGATGTTAGAAGATTCCCCAGCTAGGCGGTGAGGATTTTGGATGTTGGATGTGGATGATAAGATTTAGATGTGGATATTGATTGATTGATAAAGGATGCATTGGATTCAAGGGTGAATATTTAGGATTAGATGATGCCCCAGTCAAGGGGTTTTTCTTTCAAGGATTTTGGTTTTGAGGATTAGAAGATTGAAGATGTTTGGATGAAAGAATAAGGATTGGTTTTTGGATTGACATGGATGACATGACATTGATGAGGAGGGGATTGAGATGATGATTGAAGGGATGTTATAAGATTCCCCAGCCAGGCGGTGAGGACTTCGGATGTTGGATGCAGATGATAATATTTAGATGTGGATATTGATTGATTGATAAAGGATGCATTGGATAGGAGGATTAGATGATTGGAAAGGATGATGATGAGGATTAGGTTTTGATGATGATAAGGCTAAAAGATAATTATACAAGGGGGTGTGCTACCATAAAGTGCCCACTATTATCATCATTAGCATTTTTATAAATGTGGCATAGAGCAAGCCAAGGTATAAAGACCATGATGATTGAATTGCCAAATTCCCTTGTCCTCATATCATTTGACAGATTAATATAAAAAATATGGTCATCATATCATTGGACTATGCAAAACAAAAGGGGCCTCATATCATTAGCCAAAATATAAATGCAGACAAACAATAAAACACACATAAGCGAAAACACACACATTGCATTTTTTCTATTATTATTATTATTATTATTTTGAATGTGTTGATTTGTAGATTTTAGATTTTGGACATTTAGATTATTCGATTTTGGATGTTGATATTTGGGATTTGGAATGGGGGGGATGGTTGAGGATAGGTAAGATGAAAGGATGTGGGATGGGATAGCTCATGGGGGGATGGGAAGGGATCTGAGGTGGGATGTGACTTTCTCCTATAAGTCTCAAAGTGTGGTTGGGTAGTATGAAAGGGAAGGATTGAGGGAAATGGGATAGGTTGGATAGGATAGGAATTGGTTGATAGGTTAGGATTGTATGGGATGTGGTATGGGAGATAGATAGATAAGATGAGGAATGTGGTAGAGGATAAGATGGGTGATATGGAAGATGATAAAATATGCCCCTAAGTATATGGTAGATGGATTGAGGGATAAATTTGGTGTGCCCCAAGTGTAAAGTAGGGTGGCCTGATGGATGGATGGGTTCGATTTTCCCCTAGGTGTAGGGTAGGATGGGAAGTGAGGGTATCTAAAATGGATGGTGCCCCTAGTGGATGGTAGTAAGGCTTCCCCCAATCATGATGATAGTTTAAAAGGGACAAGAGGAGGATTGGATGAAAAGGAAAGGATCATCGTCTACCCATGAATGTTTGATCTGAGGGAAAAAGGATGTGGATGTGATGGATGGAAGTAAAGTAACATCAGTGATGAACAAAATATGAGCATAACGATAAATGTTGTAAGACAAGAGTTGAATTAGAACAAAAGTGGTCTAAAAAATACCTGGTAAGATGCAAGCCTTATGTCTCTGCAAGATCAAAGTGTGTGTGATTGTGATGGTTAATTACCACTTGAAGTGAAGACTTAATGGCTAGTATGTGTAGAGAAACTAACCAATGTATAGGGAGCGATTAAGTCAAATAGGTGGACGGAGGGTGAATGGAAGGCTAAGTCATGCATTTCTCCACTACCAGTCAGGCGTCCATAGTCCTGACGAAGATGCATCTAATTATTGTCACAACATTTATCTACTGCCAGCTAGGCATCCATAGCTTTGGTAGAGTTGCTGGAAACACCCCTAGAGAGAGTATTGGGGTGGATTTTATTTGTTTTTTTAATTTTAATATGATTTTGGATTTTTGATATGTAGATTTTTTTGCACAAAGAGCTTCCACTCTATTAAAACTCTCAAGGTGTTAAGAATCACTGATGGCTTGATGGGGGATGGAAATGAGTGTAGTGATGACATTGGCTAGAGTGTCAACAAACACACCCAAGGGTCTTCGCCAAAAGTTGATAGAGTGTGTTAAAGTGCATGGATCTCTAGGAGGACAATTGTGCTTTAATGTTGGAGGCAAAGATAGACCAAGGTCATATGGTTGTAGTAGGTACTATTATATAATAACATGTGTGAGAAAGTTGATCAAGTGTTCAAAGGAATGGAGTGGAAGAGGATATGAATGGATGTGATGATAAGAATGGAGTAGATGCAAAGGGATTTGGATGTTGGATGGAAGGATAATGGGTGGGAAGGAAAGAACATCTGTGTGCAGGTGAAAAATTATGTGTTCAATCCATTTTGAGGTGTTTGGTATATGTAGGGGTTAAATGAATTTTGATTGGGTTGATTGGTTGGGATGGTAGGATTAATAAGAGGAGTGATAGAAATGGGTTATGATGGAGTAGTGGGAGAGATGTTGTTAGTGTTAGGTTTATACCCTAAGCCTAAATGTCTTGGATTTTGATGAAGGGAGATGGGTTCACGAATGCCTTATTCGTCGATGCCTAAGCCTTTGCCTCAATGTTTCATATTAGTGAACATATTTTTAGCTATAGGGTATGAAGTGGATGGGGAAGATGATGCCATGTGGTCATCATAAGACTGGGGGTTGTAGTTTTTTCATCCACTAAGAGGCCAGACTTGACAAAGGATGGGAGGTGAGATTTGTTTTGGTTTTTGGTTGGTGATGAATATTTGGATGTATGATGAGATTTGGATGGCTAACGATGTTTGGATGTTGAGTTGGGTTTGGGTGATGGATGATGGTTAGGGATAGGATTGAGATGGGAAGGTGGTGGATAGAGAGGTACAAGGATAAGAATTCCTTGGTTAAATGAGGTTTTGGACATAAGACCTAAATTACCTACGATGATTGATCGACTGTCCATGTGTGCGATGGAAGTCACAATAATAGTGTTCTTGATACCAATATGGTTTGGGAAGGTTTTGATTGTGTGATTTGAGCGGGGGATGGATGATCATATTGAAGGTTTTTAGACAATGGAAGATGGTGGTCAAGGATTCTCCTAAAGGAGTGAAGTAGTTTGTGTTAAATGATTTTGGGGGAGTAGGAAGTAAAGGTGTATGATTGGGTGGATTATGAGATGTTTTGATTGATTTAGATTTAGGATTTAGATTAGTTTGATGTGGCTTAGAAGATGAAGGGGATGGATTATGCTTGGGGAAAAAGTGGATGGTTTGGGCTTGGAGGTCGAAGTAGATTTGGTAGAGTTTTGATTGGTCTGAGTATGTGGTTTTGAGGTGGATGGTTTTGGATTAGGACTAGATTGTTTGGGATTAGTAGATGTAGGTGAAGGGGATGGGTGTGATACGGGGATCACAATAGATTTAGGTGATGTTGGGGATGAAGGAGATTTGGGAGATGGGTGTGGTGTAGGAACCACTTTAGATTTAGTTGATTTAGGGGATGAAGTAGATGAAGGTGACATAGTAGCCTCATTGGATTGAATAGGATTGGGATTGGATTTGTTAGGGTTGGGAGTTGGTGACTTAGGAGTCACATTAGATATTTTAGGATTAGGGGATGATGGAGATGAACTAGGATTAGAGGATATGATAGCAATGTGTTTAGGTGATGAAGGTGTTAAGATATGATCACATGTGGATGAAGATGATGAGGGTGGCATATGAGCCACATTAAATGGTTTAGGATTAGGGGTAGAAGGGGAAGAGGGTGACTTAGGAGTCACAGTGGATAAGATAGTTTTGATAGGATTGGGCTTAGGTGATGGAGGGGATGAAATAGGCTCAGAGGTTGAATTTGATGGTGGATTAGGGGATGTGGGACTATCTAGGAGAAAGTCTGTAGGATTCGATTGGGGTGATGAAGATGAAGAAGATGAAGGACTAAGATGGGATGTGGGGGAAATTTTTTTAGCATTAAGTTGTTGTGATTGTTGTGGATATGTGAATGGGAATCGATGATAGGTTTTATGATGATTGGATTTGGGAGTTGAGTTTTTGGATAAGGGTGGATTATTTGTATGAGTTTTGATGGTAGAAAGATGTAAATCATGATGATTGATAGGGGATTTGGCAGTTGGGGTTTGGGATGGTTATGTGTGTTTGAGATTGGTGGCTAGACTAGCAAGGAGACAAAGGAGGCCCTCTTGGTCTAGGTCAAAGTTAATGAGGTGGTCAAAGTCGATGAAATTGGCTTGTGGGGATAGTGGTTTATGTTGATAGGGTTGTGGTGTGGATCCGGGTTCCTCAAAGAGGAAGTAAATGGGGTGAGGAGTACAAATCTTAGGAAGAGGAAATTGTGGATGGGTTTGGTTGTGAGGTGATGGTTTAGGAGGTGATTGGTTGATTGAATATTTAAGATCGGATATTTTTTGATTGAGATCTTGGATGATTTATAGGATATTAGGATCAACGTGGGATGATTGATTTGGATGACAAGGGTGGGATTGGTTGAGGTAGGATGTTAAGTTTGAGATTTTTTTGTTAAGGTGTTGGATGGTGTGTGGGACTTTGTGGTCAAATCGAGATGGTTGAATTTGATGGGTGGGGGATGATGAGATATATTGGTTGATGGATTTAGAAAAGAGGTAAGGGTTTGGATGTTGGTTTAGAGAGGATGGGGATTGAGGATTAAAGTCCATGATTAGATAGGATATGTGAGGGATTAGATTTGGATTAGGATTGTGGATTAAGGACAATGATAGGATTAGGATTAGGATTAGGATTGTGTGATTGGGGATACTTAATTATGATTATATTTGATTGATTAAAATTTTAATTTGATAAGATGGTTAAAGGTGTTCACAAGCACACAAAAAACATGCAACACACACCCTAACTAGTCAATTGGGTTTGCAATCAGGTTATAACCCACTTTCAATACCACACACGGATGATGGTGCTACAATTGGATCTCCACCTATGTTTCAATGTGGGGTTGGCTAGCGAGTAATCTTGGGGAGTGCGGCCTCCTTGTACTATAGCTCAATATGTGGTCGATAGGTTTCTTAGTCTAGGATGCCTGAGCTCACTAGGGGCGTTACCGATATACCTTGCGGTACATGGGGCCCAGGTTCATGTTGCAAGGATGATGTCTAAGGCCTAGGTATTGGGACATGAAATCTTCTCACTTTGCGCCACTCTTAAACCAAATAAATGCTTAGCCAATAATGACAACTGTTTAAGAATTTGTATACCCTGTTGGAACATGGGGTGTATCTACGTGCATGGAGATGAAGCCCATGGTCATGAGACCCCTAGGACTATGGAAAGTGCGTGGATATCACTTCCACGTCATGTTTCCCCTACAAAATAAAAATGGGAAGGCTAACCACTTTTGATCCTCAAGATTGTCCTAGGATGTGAGAGGAGAGTATACACGGTTTTACCTCTAAGATGAACAAGAAACAACACAAAAACACACAAAAGGATGATAAATTCAAGATAATTAAATGATATATGATAAAATGAAATGACAAGATTAGTAGTTTTATGATTGGATCTTCAAGAGGAGGCCCTACTGAAAGAGTTGGTAAGAATCGTATCGAAAACTGTGCACCACGATAAAGTTACACTTTGAAGGAAACGTAATAGCTCCAGCGTAATCGCAAGGAGGAATCAATCAATCAATGGAAGAGCTTGCATAACAGAACAAAGCTTGCACATAGAGAAAAGACAACGGAGTGTCTTGGCATGCTCATAAATGTCAAATGAAGGGATACATATAGGGTGCTGAGTAACCCTAGTGCATGACACATAAGAAACCCTAACTAACCCACGTGAGATGACCCTCCATATGTGTGTGGAGGACATATAAGATCCCACACACCAACACCCCGCCTTCATTGAAGTTGGGGTAGCGGCTATGATGAGTCAAATAAAACAAGAAGAGACTCCTAAACAACTAAGCAAGATGTGTCAATGGGCCCCGACAACTAAAGGTTTGATAAGGTACCCATATACAAACAACATATTCCTAGAAGAATAAGAAGAAGAGAAATGGGTCTTGGCATAAAGCCTGATGAGGTACCCATGCACAAAAAAAGAAGTCCCAAATAGCGAAGGAAAACCTAGTGGGAAAAACATCCATCACAAGAGAACAAAATACTCTCTAATCTAAGAAAGATGCCAAAGATGGGTCCTGGCCATAGACTAGCCTGTAAAGGCACCCATGCACAAAAAGGGCAATCTCTCGGAAAGATGAAAAAGAGAGAAGAAGAGGGAGACGAGACGGATGCGGAAGATGCCATGGACGGATTTGAACTTTGTAACTCTAAGAATTCTCCTAAAAAAATGTCGACGATGAGATCCTTTACCTCTGGACTGAAGAAGAGCCATCCACACCAAACTGTGTGTCTGCCCTTAGGAAGGACATAAAAGATGTGTTGGAAATCTGCCCACTCCATGAAGGAAACCAAAGGCAGTAACACGAAGAACTCTAAGTCTGGTCCATGAAAGTGTGACATAGGTCTAGTAAGTGAGTGCAAAGGAGCCGAAGGTAATGTCATGAGTGCATAAATGTCAGAGTATGAAGGGTGAACACCTATAGAAAGGATTTCCAACTGATGTGAAGGCAATAAAACATTCCCCACGATAGAAAATGGATCCACAAACAAGGGTGGATAAATGAAAATCTCTAGAAAATTGGAAGTGGTAAGAATCCCATAAGGGGCACTCCTAAAAATGGAGATGATGAACTCCTCTGAAATACCTGTAGATGGATGAGGAACCTGTAGTACATCACAATTGTACTGTATATAAGACTTCTTAATATCTAATGAGATGTGGGATGTGTCAACACTCTTTGCAATAGTGAGAGAAGGAGGAGAAGAGTCCTTTGTAGTACTCTCGACATTAGAACTGGGTGCACAATCCTTGTCATCAAAAGTAGAACCAAGCGAGTCTGTGTTAGTGGAACTATCATCACACAAAGAAATAAAGGAGACAACGAAATCAGAAGCAGAGGTGAAGAAAGAGTGGGGTCCAATGAAATTTGAGCGAGTACGTTTCATATCTGAAGTATCTCCAACTAAATCTCCAACACTTTACAAAGTTTTCCTAGCCCAAAGAGGACCAGGAGAATCAAGCTTAGAAGATTCTTCACTCGAGTGAGAAGGGACATAGTCCTCATCATGACTAGTGTCAGAATCAGAAGACTCAAAAGTCTGATGGTCATGAAGAGGAGCATGCTCAACAACATCATCATTTGAGGAGTCAGAGTCCAAATCAGAGAGCTGAAGAGCCTCAGCAGGTAGAGAAGTAGAATTCAAATAGGACTTAACGCTTCTCTCAATATCAATCAATGAAGTGGGTGTCAAATCAGAAGTAAAGTGGGAAAAGGTATACAACCATGAATGGTGATCCACCTTTCCCTCAGCCACTGTAGTCTCATCGTTAACCTCATAAATAATCACTGAGTTAGGACCAAATTCCACTCACATTCCTTCACCAAGGTGAGTAATTTGGTAAACCGATAGGAGATTGGTAGAGATATCAGGAACACTCAACACGTGGTTAAATATTCCCCCATCTATCTCTACCAATCCACTACCAGAAACTGACACTTTCTTGTTATCACACAACATGATTTGGGACATATCACAAGGTTCGATGTTGGAGAACTCAACATGCGAAGAAGCCATGTGATGCGAGGCATCAGAATCTATAATCCACGTTAATGAAGGAGCAACTCAAGATACGAGGTCCCTCCCTTTCTTCTTATCAAATTTAGACTCTCTTACAGTAGAAGACTCAGCCTTTGGAGCATTTTGTTTGATAGATTCAGGAACACCTATTTGATTTTTCTCAAGTAAATGAGTAAGGTGATCAATTTGTTTTCTCATACACACATGCTCTTTATGACTAGGATTCTTGCAATAGGAACACAATACTTGTCTTTCTGTGCTCTAGGCTCAGAAGTCAAAGCGTTTGTGTTAAATTTAGTTTTGGTCTTGGTTTCCTTCTTAGGTTGATCCTTTTTCTCTATCTCATTATCAGTCTTCTTTTCCTTACTAGTACTTGTTATAAGGGCACGTGACTTGGACTTGAGAGACCCCATTTGAATGAGTTTATCTTGTTCTCGAATGAGTTGGGATGAAAAACAGTCAAAGGAGGGCATATTCCAATCCTTACCCAAGGTAGCTTTTGTAGCATAAAAAGTTGACACGAAGACAGAGTATTCGGGACCTAACTTAGAAAGAATCGACAAGATCAATTGGGAATATTTATTCTCTACTTGAAATTCTTTTAGCAATAATCTAGTGTGGAAAATTTTAGAGAAGAATGCTTGTAGGTTTTCAAAATATCTAGGATTTAACCCTAGTAGTTCATTTTCCAACTCATGCGCTCTCATGTCAGCTTGTTTTCCAAACATTCCATCTAACGTTTTCCACGTAGAATTAGGTGTTTCAGACGACTCAACGTGGAAGAGTAAGTCAAGAGAGACGGACATGCAAAAAAGACCTAAAGCTTCATCACTCTGGTTTAACCACTTAGATTTTTTAGGGTCGTCATCTAGTTCAGTCTAAGTTCCCATGGTGATGCAGAATAACCCTTTACCTCTTAGTTTCATAAACATTTTTGGTCTCCATTTGAAAAAAATGAACGGTGTAAGCAAATGAATTGTAAAGCATCCATTGTGAAGAGAGAGAGAGAAGGAATGCAGAAAAGAAACACAACCACCTAGAACAATATAATAACCCCCATGCTTTCGGCACTTTATAGTTTAGTGCGTTGAATACAATCGGGTCTGAGCGCGTGTCTTGAAATACTTGGTAACTCACCTTGCAACCAGCGTAATAACACGCAAGAGAGGAGACCACAATCGTATTTCGTGGAGCGCAACAAAGTGACACCGTATACAAGTACAATTTACAAAAAACTAGGAAGGAGGTGAAATCAAATCCTGGTTGTGAGAAAAAGTGTCTCACATTGCAAAGGATACCTCCTTGCTGCAAACTATGGCGGATGCACTCACTAGTTGCAAGCAATAATAAGGGTAAAATATAATGTTTTAGACGAACTCAAGATGAGTCTGAAAGATCTTTAGAACGCTAGAAAATCGTTTGGAAGGCAAAGAGGTGCTTAGAGTGATACTACACACTTGAGTGCATGATTAGTAAAAAAATCAACAATAACACTTTTTTAAAAATTACCCTTTTGAAACATTTGATTTAGCTAATTTTAAAGCAATTAGGACTATAAAGAAAATGATAAAAAAGACGTTAATTAAAAGACGATTTTAAATATACTTACTCGTAAATGAGATTTGTAATTAATAGAAATAGATTTAATATAATTAAATCTAATTAATTATGAAAAACTAATTAAGATCTAACACAAATTAAATCCTAATTAAAATTTAAATACTCCCTTTGAAAATATCCCCACTTTACAAAAAAGACCCACCAAATTTGAATATTTAAAAAACTTACCGTTTATAAAAAAGAGGAAACTTGCCTTAAATAATCCTAAACTGCCCACTTTAAAAAATCCCACCAAAAGATTTTTAAAAACAACTTACCATAAATAAATTGTAACTTACGGTTGGTTGAAAAAATGAGTTGGAGGGAGACCAGGGAGAATCTCGAGTTGGGCTCGGTAGTTGGAGGGACTGGTGAGGATCCCGGCATGGATCATGGGTGGAAGTGTAGTGCTTGGCATGTGGTTGGAGGGAGAGAGTCGTTGGAGACGGCGACAGTGTGGGGGACGAGTTGGAGATGGAGATAAGGCTCAGAGACAAAGTTCATGGGCATAGCAATGAGTGCGAGCCAGAGCCGAGGACACGAGCAGTTCGGCAGAGGAGGCTCTCCCACAAACAAACCACATTCACACACAAAGGAAACTTGATTCGACTTGCCAAAGAACGACTCATCCACACAATGCAAGGGTTGAAAACTGATTACAGCCACTGCAGGGAAGGAAATGGGTTTGCAGGTTTGAACACGAGCTTGGCCAGGTGTTTGAAGCAAGAAGGGAGACGACTCTAGGTAGAGCCTGAACAACTTCGCCAAAAAATGCAAGGCACAACCCGGACTTGCCAAAAAAACATGACTCAGGCGAGCTAAAACCGATCACAAAGAGCTAAAAAACCATGAAATAGTTTGCTCGCAGGTGTTGGAGGAGAGATCTCAGGGTTGAGCAGCTCGGTGGAGAGCAGAGAGCTCATGGCGAGTTAAACGAGCTCGATTGGGATAAGGAGCTCGGTGGTGAATGGAGAGAGCTCGGGGCTGAGCACAAAAACACCAAACACCAAAACCTGCAATTTTGAACCTGAATTTGTAAAATGCCATGCAAACACAGAAGAGAGACAAAAAAACAAAGATCTAAATTTTTTTAGTTTAATAAAAAGTTAAAAACCAGAAAAATAAACTCTATTTTAACTGATCTACCAGATTTAGCTACAGTTAGCTAAATGTAGCTGTAAAACCCCTGAAAGCTTCATGAATACCTGCACATGCACGAAGAACACACAAACCGAAACATATTTCCAAGAATAACTTGTTAAAAATGTTAGCAAGATTCCAAAAAATGAATAATAAAAAAAAACTTGCACGAGGAGTAAAGAAATGAAACCAAGAGTAATCGCAACTCAAATGACGAATGCACGTTTACTTG
Organism: Taxus chinensis; assembly: GCA_019776745.2. Taxonomy (NCBI): domain Eukaryota; kingdom Viridiplantae; phylum Streptophyta; class Pinopsida; order Cupressales; family Taxaceae; genus Taxus; species Taxus chinensis. The sequence goes on along the minus strand of CM034146.1, from coordinate 308,834,579 downwards.
ATCTCAACTTTGATACTATGAAAGAGTTGGCGAGAATTGTATCGAAAATTGTGCACCACGATAAAGTTGCACTCTGAAGGAAACGTAATAGCTCTAGTGTAATCACAAGGAGGAATCGATCAATCAATGGAAGAGCTTGCATAACAAAACAAAGCTTGCACATAGAGTAAAGACAACAGAGTGTCTTGGCATTCTCATAAATGTCAAATGAAGGGATACATATAGGGTGTTGAGTAACCCTAGTGCATGACACACAAGAAACCATAAACCTAACCCATGTGAGACGACCCTCCATATGTGTGTGGAGGACATATAGGATCCCACACACCAACACCTACAAAACAAAGGTTAGTAGTTTGGTTTTTGAACCCAATTTCTTGGACTAAACGAGCTGTAAAAAGAAAGGATTAGTAGTTTTCAATCCTACAATCATAAAAGAGATTAGATAAATATCAAAATGGATAAAATATCCCCTTATCCCTGCGTTATTTTTGTAAAAAAAATGCTAAAGCCTACAAAACACCACCAAAACACCAAAAAATGTGATTAGATTAATTAGTACTAACGTTAAATTGTAAAACAACAAAGGTGTTGATTGACAGAACAAAGGTACCAATTCAGGTCAAAGGTGCTAAAGTACGAACAAAAGTGCTACTATAAGCAAAGGCTCTATTAAACTAACAACAAAGGCACTAAACTATAAACAAAGGCACTAAACTATTAACAAAAGCGCAAATCTATCAGCAAAGGCACTAAAACAGAAATATAAAATGTTAGAAAAATTTAGTTTTAAAGTCTAAACATAGGCGCTGAAATATAGAAAAAGGCACCAAAACATAGACAAATGTGCCAAAGTATAGACAAAAGCGTTGATCCTACACAAAACAAACTCAAAAAACAAAAGCACTAAAGTATGCCACAAAGGCTTCAAACTACAGACAAAGGCGCCAAAAGATAGACAAAGGCGTCAAATCTACAAAAAACAGGGTTAGAAAAAAAAAGCGCTAAAGTATACACAAAGGTGCCATGAGTTTGAAAAAGGCGCTAATGTATAAACATGTAATCAAATAAATTAGTATACCATACAAAGGCATTTTTTAAGTATAAGGCGCCACTTCTTCTGCATAGGCATTGAATGACAGAACAAAGGTGCTAATACAGAAGATTGTGACGAAAATTAACATTTTCATGGTGTAAACCAGAACAATTTTTTTTCAAATTTGAGCAGCTTGTTTTAATATGAAATGATATTAAAAACAATAAAAATTCTGAGGTATAAGCCCCACAGTGGGCACCAAAAATGTATATGTTAGAAAGATTAGAATGAAAATGCAAGAAAAACAAATTTGTCTTCCTACTTTAATCTTCCTAGCAAATACCTCAGATAGAGCAATGGATGGAAAGGAGAGAGAATGTAATACCTGCACTTACTAAGAAGATGTAATTCTCCTCATTTTTTGTGTTGTATTTTCTCTTAGATAAAAGTTGGATTGCTTCAGATTTGATGTGAAGTCACTTAAGCAACACCTCCCCTTGATTGCCTTGAATTGCTAGATGCTTGATGAAGGATGACTTGATTGGAGTGGATTGAAGATGGATTGATAGAGTGGATGGGTAGAGTGGATGGATTGATTGGATGATAACAATTTCAAATTTCGGTTATGGATTCTTAAGATATGATTTCATGAAGGGTGAGAGTTCAATTTATAGTTTGTGGGTGGAGGATTTAATGGCTAAGATGAAGTCGTGTTGGATTTAGATCAAAGGTGGAAAATGCATGTGAGGAATGGAGAATTATAGAATGGAGATTTCTAGAATTTGAGAGAAGTCTCCATTGAATTAAAAATTCAATGTAGGGAGGGAGATATATTTGAATTTTTAAATATGAAAGAGAGAAATTTAGAGAGGCTTCTAGAAATAGAAGCCTCTAGATTTAGAGGTGAGGATATGATTAGGATTAGAATCGGATTAGGTTAATAAATGATGATTAGGGGTGAGGTTATATGGGAAGGCTAGATGTAGGGATGTGTAGGGTAGGTGGTAGGTAGGTGTAGGAATATTAAATTCCTATAAAATGTTAATAGGGATTAAAATAGGATAATGAGATATTACTAATGAATTAAAGGATTATGGTGTGAGATGGGATATAATAATGAAATAAAAGGATTTGGGATAAATGATGATAAAATGATAAAGGGGTAAAAATGGATTAAATAATAATAATTAATCTTAGGATTAATTATATGAATGATGTTGGGATATTTGCAGGATAGGTTAATCATAATTAACCATGTCGACATTTTAGATGTCTATAACATCTACCACCGACGATCTAAGAGAAAAACCAAAGCGACAAAATGAATATTGGAGTGAAGACCTTTCAACCCAGAAAAGACCAGACTCCAAGCATCTGAGCAGACACAAACGCCCATACCAGTCACTAGCGCCTGGGGCACTCCTGTCTTCTTGTGGGCACTTATATCCCTTACATCCTTAGGGTTTCGAACCCTAATTGAGCCTACCTGACATTGTTTCTAGCCTATTCCAGTAGATATTCAGTCCTGATCACTTCCAGGTTGCACAACAACAACTAAGTCCTCTTCCTCTCTCATTTGCTTAGGGTTTTACATCATTGAATGCTTAGTGCTTGTGCACTACTATACTTTAATTCATGCATATCATTAGTTATTCTGAAATTAAGGTTTAATTCAATTTATATTAAATCACCAACATGCAATTGGGTTTCAATATCCATATGTCCTCATCAAATTTATTTGCATCGTGTTTTTAACCATTCATTTACAGGTCAGAGAGAGTTTTACAAATCCCAATATTGAATTTTTCCATTCCAAATTTCAATCACCATATCAATGTATTCATTTATTTTACAAAGGAGTCTAGATCTACGAAAGAAACATTCGACTTGGGTCAACAAGGGGCAGTCGTGGAATTACTAAAATTTATTTTATAGTTATGGTTTTGGGAAATGACTATTGTTTGGTCGGAAATGCTAAGTATTCTTTGGGATTAAAATCAAGAACGAGAGGATGTTTGTGAACATACAAGCATAATATTTTTATACCATTGCGATTATATTTGTAACTATGTTAATATTACAAATTTTTTATCATGTCCTTTCTAAAAATTATGTTCAAGAGAATACTAGGTTGTTTTTTAATATTTGTTTGTATAGATGTATTTTTTATAGAAATCGACATCCTAGGTATTTTGGTTTAATAATGGAAATTCTATTGGATAAATTCATTGGGCGCACTTTCCATAAGTGGAGAGTCAAAATTCATATGCAATTAATGAACAAAATCTTGTGGGGGTAGGTGGTAAAGAGACTCAACCAACGAGTTCTAGCAAGTTATTAAAGTAGAGATGATAAAGCTAGAGCCATTATTAGGCTTGCACTTTTAGATACTGAATTACATCATGTGGATTCAGGAAAATCATCTACAAAAATATGGAAATTGCTAAATATTTTTTTTGTCCTAAAGTAGTCAATGCAAAATTTTCTCTAAAGTTGCAATTATTCAAACTCGCAATGAATGATGAAATTTCATAATGTCAAGTCATATCAATGAGTTGAGATTGATCATGAGACAACTAGAATATGCCAAAGATCCAATTGAGATGAATATGCAACATCTATATTATTGAACAATTTTCCTTACAAATACAATAATTTCATTTTTCCTCTTGGTCATATACCTTCCACATAACAGAAAGATATGATTTTGGCTCTCCTAGCTGAAGAAAAAATAATTGCAAAATATATAATTGAGTAAAGTGTGTTATATTCAAAGAGAAATCATAGAAAAATAAAAAAACATAAGGAGGAAATCGAATAATTCTATTGCAATAAAAAAGGATGCACATCCCGACACTACAAATCTTGAGAAACAGATATGCTCAAAATAATTGAAGCTAATATAATCACAGAAGAAGAACTATATAATGAGAATGAACCAATGAATGAGGATAATGAGTATAATTTTGAAGATTTTTTACACGGAGTGAGTAACATCTTTTGGAGGATGACGATGATGGAGGAAGGAAATTGAACATTGACCTCTCATTCGCCACTACTGACAAGGTCACTGTAGATTTAGTGACTTTTGTTTTCAGTGTTTTCATGTTTACATTGTGATGAATAAAACCTCTGCTGCAATACTTGGGAAAGATACACATTCCAAAGTATTAGACTCTGGGGGGACAAAGAAGGTTTTGAGGTAAAATCAAAATGGATTATTGTCTAATCAACTCGGGAGCTCTAGAAATCAAGAGTATTCAGAATTCGTGAGTTTGGGAAAGGGATCCAAGAACTATCCATGGAATTTATCTCGGGAGGCACACCTTTTCGAAGGTCACAAGATAGCTTGATAGAGTTATTCCTAGTCTAAGAATTTTTTTCAAGGAGTAATATTTACATGATATGTTACTCTTCTCCCATGTTCACACTAAGGGGGAAATGTTAATAAAATGTATGTCAACGCTTCATGATATGGGTAATATATTAATAAGATATATTTTTGGGATTGAGCTGAGAGAATAAGTCCTATACATTAAGTTGTTATTTGTCATGTGATAATTTTTGGATTTTTTTTAAAAAGTAGTTAGAGACAATCTCCACATATGTAGGATAAGTCATGGCCTATATATTTGTTTCGTATGAACAATATTAGTCTGTTTATCTTATTTTAATATGACTAAATTTAATATGTTTTTGGTAATATATTTGGCTATTAGACCATGTGAACCAATGACCAATTGGCTGGGGTGAACATACAAAGAGTTGATCAAATATGCCCAAGGAATTACAAAAATGAATCGATGCAAAAAAAATATGGACTAGGAGGGGAGATGAGTGATAATGTTTGCGGTCCCACTTACGTTAGACCATGTTGAAATCACCTCGTTGTTGGAAATAGTTTCATTAATGTCAAAGGAATATTGATAAGTATCTCTTATGTTATAAATATTGTCATTGATTTTTATAGGATTGTGTGCCTTTTATAAAAAAAATTAATTAGTCTGAATTCTATGCATGTCGTGCAACAGAGGAAAACTATTTTGTAGTGCTTTGCATGGGTTTTATAGTGTATCCGTGGGTTTTGTAATGTTTCATAGGTTTTTGTAGTGCTTCATGGGTTTTGAAGAGCTCCGTGAGTGTCTGTGGTGTTTCATGGGTACAATATTAGTACCACACGTAACAAATGTCACATGCTACGACATAAAGAAGGATTACTATGGGTTTGACCAAGAGATACCATTCAACTAAAGTCATATTTTTTTTGTAATGGAGAGAAAGACCACAAAAGCCAGAGGAGTTTTGCGATACAAAGGAAGATTGTTGCGCAACAAAGAGAAAAGGACAGAAAGTTCAAAATTGTTTGCGATGGTCATGCATTGCCACAGGACCAAAAGAAAATAGGGGAAGTCTGTGGGAGTCTTGAAAAACTTCATATATTTAAAATTCAAAATTCGAATCATGTTGAATATTCAAAAGGATGCCGACTCATTGAAAATTAATATATGTTCATGAGATGAATATGGTATATAAATGAATTCAATTGCAAGATTCAAGGGTGTGCTCATAGTATTATGATGCCATTTTGAAAAGTGAAGGAAGAGAGTGAGAAGAGAGGAACAATTAATGAATATATATCAAGAGGATTTATGAAGAAAGAGGAAGAGAAAACTCAAATAGATTATAACATCAAGTTATTGAAGAAGAACAAAGAGTGAACAATGAAGGGGTGAAGTATAAATTGTGGGTATATGGAAACAACAAGAAGAGAAATAGAATTTCCATCATTAGGTTAAAGAAGTAACTACAGAAAGTGAATCTTTGTATTGTTGAGGTTTGTGCCTCATACAAATAGAGATTGGTGTCTTCAGTGAGTTGGTGCTCATGAATCAAGCTAAGTTGGTGCTCAACATTGGGGATTGGTGTCTTCAGTAGGTTGGTGCCTACAAATATTTATAATACAATTATTTTTGTGGTTGGATTCAAACAATATCTCTAAGAAGTATTTTTTTTTGTTGTTTTTCTCTCAAAAGTGTTTCCACATAAATATGGTTTTTTGCAAGTGTTATATCTTTTTAGATTATAACTGTTATGAATGATAACATTTTAAACAAGTAATTTTTTTATTATACTAATTCACCCCCCTCTAAGTATTAGTGTTCTTTCTACAATTAGTATCAAACCCAGTTCCTTCAAAACAGTTTAACCACTAGAAGGTAGAACTTAGAAGCACACATGACAAGTCAAGAAGGTTTCTCCTCAAACAAGGATCCATTATTTGATGGAACTAATAATGCCTTTTGGAGTATAAGGATGCACACCTATCTAATGGATTTTGGGTTTGATATATGAAAATCTATTATTAATGGTTATATAACTCTAACAACTCCTCCAATAGATCAAGCTGGAAAGAAGACAAGTGAAATTAATGCAAAAGATATGAATGCAATATTGAGTGGATTGTGTGAGGCATAATTTTTCAAAACGATGCATTATAGTTTAGAGAAGGAAATTTGGGATAAGCTCAAGAATATTTATGAAGGAGATGATAAAGTTAAGAAAGCCAAACTCCAAATACACAAAGGTAAATTTGAGATTTTGAAGATGAAGGATGAAGAAAACATTGTTGCTTACCTTCTCCGCGTGGATGCAATTGTCAATACTAGTAGAGGACTTGGTGAAGAAATTAAAGATGACACTATTGTGCAAAAAGTGCTAAGATCTCTTCTTATGAGATTTAATGCCAAATTATTTGCTATTGAAGAGTCAAAAGATTTAATCATTCTAATAATGGATGAACTAAATGGGGTTCTCACAACACATGGGATGAGAAATGAAGGTGATAAAGTATCAAAGTGAGAAGCTGCATTCAAAGCATCAAAGAAGGTGAAAAGAGAGAAACCTGAACCACATGATTGCTCCAGCAATGAGTCAGATGAAGAAGCTCACTTTTTCAAAAGGTTGAAGAAAGGATCTAGAAAATATAAAGGTAAGTTACCATTCAAATGCTTTGATTGAGGTGAAATAGGAAATCATACCAAAGAATACCCATATAAAAAGTAGGATGATAAAGAAAAACAAAACTTGAAAGAGAGTAACATGTATTATCAATCCAAGAACAATCATGAGAAAATAAGATATGAAAGTAAGAAGAATCTTTACAAACACAATAAAAACCTCTATACCAAGGAGGAAAGTAACTCATATGAAGAAAGTGATGAAAGAGTCTATGCTAGTGATAAAGATGAATCACTATTCATGGCCTCAAAAGGTTAAAGAAAACAAAGAAGAGATGGATTTAGAATATGATGAAGATACTGAATTTGAATCTGAAGTGGATTTTGAACGTGAACTCATTTCTACCCTAGAAGAACTGAAGATCCTAAGAAATAAAAATAAAAAACAAAATAAAAAATTTCAGTGACTAGAAGATGAGTATGGTTCCTTAAAATAAACGCTGACACATGAGCTTGAAGAGACCAATAAAATTATCATTGATCTACAGATTCAACGAGAAGAGATGAAGAAGATGGATGAGGATGTGAGAACACAATTGAAACAAAAAGAAGAAGATTGTGAGATACTTGAATGTGAAATTGTTTCCTTACGGAAGTAACTTGAGAAATCAAGTACCAAGTTGAATAGATGTCTTAAATTTGAAAAGATATATGAATTCTTATAAGATATTATTAATAATCAATTGCCACTATTTATCAAAACATGTCTTAGATACAATGAGAATTTTGCAAAAGAAAATCCCAAAGAGTTTCCAAAGATGAACCAATCTAGAAAAATAAAGAATCTATGCAGATGCGCTTAAAAGTTCTGCCAGAAATGAGAACAATAAGAAAGAAGAATTGCATGACCCTCAATACACAAGAAATTCAAATGAAAGCAGTAGAAGGAAAGAAATTCATGTTCCACAAAACAATAGTACTCCTCCAAAAGGTAACAAGGACACAACAAGAAGATCATTTCCTACAAGGAGACATTACAAAATCAGGTTGCAAAATTCATTTTATGGCTACTATTTTTCATGTAGTCAGTTTGGTCACAGAGCAACAGATTGCATATCTCTTGTAAGAATTTTTTATAGGAAGAAAAATACAAATTCATATGTATCCTAAAATAGAAACTACAAATCATTTGCACCTTTGATGAATTTTAATATTGAATGTTATAAGTGTCACAACTTTGAGCATAAAGCTCATTTTTGTAGATGTTGGTTTGTGGAATCTACTAGGAAAGTTGAGAACGATGAAATTAAAGACAATCAAAAGGTTGAACCAACAAAAGTTTGGAAGACAAAACACGAGAAAGAAATAAACAAAGAAAAATCCATGATTGTTCAGACAACATTTCATGTACAAAATGAAGAAAGTCAATGGTACTTTGATATTGGTTGCTCAAGCCACATGACTGGCGACAAAAGTAAGTTTATCACTTTGAAAATGGTAAATGTAAGTACTATAAAATTTGGAGACAATGCCACTGCAAGAATTTCAGGTAAGGGCACTATTCTTGTAAATAAAAAACTGAAATGTCTTATGTGTTGAAGGACTAAAGCATAATATTTTGAGTGTGAGTCAAATGAGTGATAAGGGATACACAGTAACATTTTATGGTGGAGGATGTGAAATAAGAAAATCAAGTACATGGAAGGTTGTGGCTGATGCTACATGATAACAAACAATCTTTACATTTTATGTGAGATTAAAGGTGAAAAATGTTGCTTGGGGAAAATAGACGAGAGATGGATGTGGTGTAGGAGAATGGGTCATATGAAATTTGATAATTTAGTAAAAATCAGTTCCAGACAAGCTGTTAGAGACATGCCAAAGATTACTAAATAAGTAAATACCATTTGCAAACAATGTTAGTTTGGCAAGTAAACAAGAGCTTCATTCAAGATAAATGAGTACTCAACTACAATGTTATTGGAACTTGTGAATACTGATCTCTTTGAGCTGACAAGAACTCAAAGCATGCAAGGTGAGAGATATTTCATGTTATTTATTTATGATTATTCTAGGATGACATGGGTTACTTTTCTAAGAGAAAAGTCTAAAGCATTTGAAAAATTTAAGGCATTTAAAGCATCAGTTGAAAATGAAACAGATTTGAAAATCAAGTGTTTCATTTATGACCGAGGAGAATAATTCAATCTAAATGAATTCATAGATTATTGTGAACATCATGGAACAAAAAAAATTATTCAACTGCAAGAACTCCACAACAGAATGGAGTTATTGAAAGGAAAAACAGAACTGTGTAAGAGATGGCAAGAACCATGCTAGATGAATCCAAAGTATTTGACAAATTATGGAGAAGGTAGTCAACACAACAGTCTATATTCTGAATAGAGGGAAAATAAGAGTAAATACAAATAAGCCACCTTATGAACTATGAAAGGGAAGAACAACAATTGTTAAACACTTTAGAGTTTTTGGAAGCAATTGTTATATCAAGAAACATGATGAAGACTTAGGTAAGTTTTATTTTAGATCTGATGAAGGTATCTTTCTTGGTTACTCTTCAATGAGCAAGGCCTATAGATGTTACAATTTGAGAACATTCAAAATTTTTGAAAGTGCAAATGTGAATGTAGATGATATCAAGTATAAAAAGGGCATAATAAATTGTTGTAGTATCATGTTGTACACATGTTCTTTGGATGAAACAGACACCAAAAGATGTCAAGGCAAAATTTGATTCTCCAATTTCTATACTTTGTGACAATATTAGTGCAATAAATATCTCAAAGAATCCAATTATGCACTCTACAACAAAGCATATTCTCGTTAAATATCATTTTCTAAGAGAGAAAGTTGTCAATCAACAAGTTAAGTTGGAATACATCGCCAAAAAAGAACAGAATGCTGATATTTTTACAAAACCTCTTCCAAAAGAAACATTTGAATATCTCAGACAAAATTTGGGAGTGATATCCTTTTCAGCAGGTCATTAAATGGAAGCATATTTTTAGGGGGAGAGTGTGTTGAGAGTCTTTCCTTTGCCATTTATGTCAAAGGGGGAGAATTGAATGTCAAGAGAAGTAATAGATCAAGGGGGAACAATAGATCAAGAAGGAAAGTGGTGCAAGGTAGTTGGTTAAGATGGTTGGTTACCATCAATGACAAAGGGGGAGATTGCTGGAAATATTGTCATTGATGTCAAAGGAATACTGATAAGTATATCTTATGTTAGAAATATTGTCATTAATGCTTACAGTTGTGTGCCACTTATGAAAAAGATAATTTAGTTTGAATTTTGCATGTCGCGCGCCAAAGAAAACTATTTCATAGTGTTTTGCTAGTTTTTGTAGTGTTCCGTGGGTTCTGTAATGTTCCATGGGTTTTTGTAGTGTTCTGTGAGTTCTGTAATGTTCCACGAGTGTCTGTATTGCTTCGCAGGTTTTAAAGTGCTTTGCGGGCATCTGTGGTGTATTGTAGGTTGTAGTAACGCCTCACGTAATGAAGAACCAAATTGAATTATTTTGTGGGTTTGAAATAATAACACAAAATAAAGGATATATGTCGTGCAACAAAGAGAAAGCCACAAAAGTTAGGGAGTGTTTTGATATAAAGGAGGATTGTCGTGCAACAAAGAGAAAACTACAGAAAATTTAGAATTGTCCACAATGGTCATGAATTGCAGTGAGACCAAGAGAAAATAGGGGAAGTCCGTGGGAGCCTAAACCTCATATATTCAAAATTCAATAGCTAAATCATGCTGAATATTCAAAAGGATGTCAACTCATTGAAAATTCATATCTATTCATGAAATGAACATGGTATATAAATAAATTCAATTACAAGATTCAAGGGTGCGCTCATAGTATTATGATGCCATTTTGAAAAGTGAAGGAAGAGAGCAAGAAGAGAGGAACAATTAATGAAGATATATCAAGAGGATTTATGAAGAAAGAGGAAGAGAAAACTCAAGCAAATTAGAATGTCAAGTTACTGAAGAAGAATGAAGAGCGAATAATGCAAAAGCAAAGTATACAACGTGGGTGTATGAAAACAAAAAAAAGAAGAGAAACAAAATTTCCATCATCAAGTTGAAGAAGCAACTACAGAAGGTGGATCTTTGTATTGTTGAGGTCGGTACCTGATACAATTGGGGATTGACGTCTCTAGTGAGTTAGTGCTTATGAATCAAGTTGAGTTGGTGCTCGAAATTATAGATTAGTGTCTCTAGTAGATTGGTGCCTACAAATATTTGTAATACAATTATTTTTGTGACTAGATTTGGACAGTAGCTCCAAGCTATCTTTTCTTTGTGGTTTTTCTCCCGAAAGGGTTTCCACATAAATTTGGTGTTTTGCAAGTGTTATATCTTTTTTGATTGTAACTGTTATGAATGATAATGTTTTAAACAAGTAAAAATTGTATTATACTGATTCACCCCCCTCTCAATATAAGTGTGTTTTCTACACTCCCAAAATGTATTATGGTTGGGGAAGATTTGAACTCATCAAGTTCTAAATAGAAATACATTCCACTTTGAGATTTAGGGCATAAATTGAGAAAAACCTAAGAGTGTTCTTATAATTACATATTGTAGTCCAAACATACATATGATATGATCTTCACTAGATACACTAACCTCATTAAAGAGGAAGGGGGATAAGAGAAAAACCTCCCCGCCTCGTATTTTAGTATGAGAAGTGCAATGGGATGTTAGATGTTTTTTTATACATTGCAAGTTGAATGGAAGATCACGACCATGAGATTTTACCTCCTAAGGAAAACTTACGTCAGAGGGATGATCATGTAATGCTCGTTTAATATTGAAATTTTGACAAGGTAGGATGAATTGATGAACATTCCACAAGAACAAAATGAACATCATTTATCATTGTTTGACCTCAATGTTTGAAATCAAAGAGAGCTGATTTTAGTTGTTAGGAAGGGGTTTGGTGATATGATAAATTGATATAGAGTGACAAGTATATGATACGGGGACAACCTCAAAAATAGAATCCACACCTACCCTAACACTTTTGAGTGAATCCTAAATCTTTAGTGTTTAATCTTCAATAATTGGATTTTGTGTGGGTTCTTTTTTCTTCGAAGAGGATGAAGTTATTTTTGCAACCACCTTCTAATTGTTAAGAAGTTGTATTTCAATAACTTGAGTTTATGGGACAAATTTAGGGTTGTATTAATACAAACTAAAACACTTTTCACACCAAACAATGCCTTTCAAGGCATTTATCCCTAACCAAACTAATGACATCCTTCATAATGTAGGTAGTAAATATACAAGGGAGAACAAGGTCAACATACTCATCCTCCATGTTTCATTCATTTGACCATTTCAATCCAAACCTAATTCCACTCCAATAGTACACTTGACTTCATCCTTATAGACCTGATACTTAAATAGTTTAAGACTTGATGCCCTGTTTTAGAGAGTAAGATATTTTATTTCTAAACAATTTTCTTGTAAATCACTTTTTATTTGTATTAGGCTTAACCATCTCATTAGATTTGTTAGTTATAAATATAGGCCCCTTATTATGTATAATAAATCTAGGATTGTGTATTCGTGCACAAATGACTATAGAACACCACTCATACACGTGTGATGGCACATTAATTCAATAACTTTTCCACCATATTAAGGATATGTATTAGTAACCTGAGACAATATATCTTCACAAAGAACATATTATTCTAAACATTTCCTTTACTTTCATGTCCTCATTGTTGTATACCAACATGATGGTCTTGCATACACATTGGATCTTCAATCCTAGCTTTTACCATCATTTTCGGAGTGGTCAAAGGCCACTTTTAAACACAACATGTTATGTGGTTCAATAAGGATGCTTGGTGGAAATATTATTATATATATTCTTGTAACATTACAATTACCACACACTCCTCCTACATTCCAAAGTTTCCCACTAAATTAGTAACCATGAATCACCCGACAACTATAAACACTTTCCATGATATTCCTAACCCTAATCATTAAAATACTCAAATAAGATGATCAAGTATTCATTTTTTTAATATCAGGCCATTATAACGTTGTGGGACATTGTGGGGCCCAAAATATATTGTTCCTTTATTTATTATTTATTTTGCATATTTCTTATTTTAGTGTGTTGCTTTTCATTATTTCTTTATGTCCTTATTCTTATTTTTACTATATTTTACTTTTTCTCATGTACTAGACCCATATCCACAAGTCTCTTATTTTCCATGATTAATATGTAGATATATTTATTTCATTTCCTATGTTTCCATTATATATATCATACATCTATGAAGGGCATAGACTTGTGTATAATATTTCTTTATACTAGCATTTCTTTCCCAGCTTGGGGAGTCATCCTATTAAAAAGCTTATACTGATTTTATCTTGTTCACCTTAGGGAACTATCTTATTTTCTATCCTACATAGATTATATATTTCCACCTTGGGGGAATTAGTGTATTTCTAAGTTTACACTAATTTTATTTTCCCACATCGGGAAATTATTCTTGCTTTCAACTTACATCAACTACATCTTGCCCACTTTAGTGGAATCATTCTAATTTTGAGATTACACCAATTATACTTTTCATGTCTTTAGGTATTGTCATGAATATTTTGTTTATATTGATTATTAATATATTTGAATACTTACACACATTTTAATGGTTTAATATGTGCTTGTATTGTTTATTTGTGATATATCTCTATGGATAGCTACACTTTTATGCACACTTATCCATATCCTATCAATGGAGAAGAGCATCAACTAACTAACTTAATTGACTTTGGTTATAAATAAGAAAGTATGTTTTTTTGTAAAGAAGTGTTGTTACACAAGTAATCCACTGTCAAAAACATATATCTAGCCTCTTTCTTATCTATGTAAGAGCATAAAGGGGTTGTGGGCAAGGTAACTTCTTGTTTACACCTTAAATAAATAATGATTTGGTATGTCTATTTCCTTATTTATTAGAATATGTAAGGAATTATAGGTTGTATATCCTGAATTAATAAGTAAACATTAACATACAATAAGAATAGAGCTTTTAATACAATGTACAATATATAAGTGATATAAATGATTTCTTAAAACATGCGGAGAGAAGTGTACTTAACTAAATAGAGGTACATAGGTGATCCAAGTGTGTAGGCTAATAAAGATATGGAACTGCTTCTTCTCTAGAACCATGACTAGAAAACGGATTGGTATGAAATTGTACAGGATTTGCTAGGGTGTGGTACAATTTTGTCCTGAACTGTATAATCTCAAATAGACATTTATTGAGGTTATGTAACTTCATCTGGTCATTGGTGACCTAGTAATATGCCTCATTGTCCAATGTTAAGGTTCTCCAATGTGCAACAACTTCCTATAATAACTTGCAATAGATAGAAACCCTAAATACCTACACTAGCACTTCATAAATAACATTAGATAACAAAAAGAGATTTTCATGTGTGGTGGAGTTGGAATGACTTTTGTGGTCAATATTTGTGGAACCAATCCAATTACTTCACTACATCCCCTCACAAATGAGATCAAAAACCATGTAGTTCCCCTAGTATATGTGAAATTGTGTATGAAAATCTAAGCCAACCCCCTATCATGTCATTGTGTCTCTTGACACAAAGAATAACGGGCGTAACTATAGATAAAATATAATGTATACTACACAACGGTGATATACTGTGGTGTTATTCAGATTATAGATTGATTCCCTTTGTCCCTTAAAACTTTGACAACACTTTGTATTGACTTGCTCTTGCTATGATATAGCTCTAAGACATTTGGAGGTTTTTATATGGGGAAGCTAGACTCTTGAACCTAGCTTGAGTGTTTCATACTAAGTTGTGGTTTCTCTTAAAGATGTTTTGCTAATTTAGGAATATTTAGGAGATCATTGAGTACTTTGGGAGTGTATTTTGAAATAAGACCTCTTGAGAATGCTAGGTGAGTTCTTAAGTGTACTAGACTTGCTCATATAGGATTTCATAGGTTAAATTTCACATTAAGGCCAACCTATAGGATAAGTAATTACCCAAAAAAGACATCAAATTAGGAAAAGATTCATTGAAGAGCGGGAGATAAAACCATATGGGTTATCACATACCAAAGTACGGCCTGGTCCTAGACTGTATGGTTTGGAAAAACAATTCATGCTGTTCAAAAATTCTTTTGGGTGAGATGAGTGGGAGTAATACATTACTTTGGAAAAATGAAATTGAGTATATGAATGAGTAAGTAGTGTATACCATTAATAAATTCACACAAAAGAGAGAAGAGAATGTCAATTAGCATTCTGATGTGTACACAAGTCATAGCGTAAAAGTAAAGCCAAACTCATCATTGTTGAAGGATAAGTTACCAAAGTTATGTGTCTAATTTTTTCCCCCTTTAAGTTTGTGTTGGCTAGATTTTATGCACAACTGAAAACCTAGGCAGTCATGAGATAAATCTCCCTCATTTATCGGTGAGGCTCCCGTGTAAGATTTTGTCAGTTGTATTTCCTAATATCTATTTGTTGGTATTACTTTAACTATGTAGCTCATGAACCATAGCTAGATAGTTTTGCAGCAAGTAAGCAACTGTAAGCAATATGTGCAGGAAAGAGAAATAATTGAATGCGAGAAGAAAGGAAAGGAGACGTGCAACCTAACCAATAGTTGACAGAGTTGATTACATGCACATAGAAGAAACAAATAGATCTTAAAATGTAGAATTTGAAGCAAGGGAAAGTTTCAGATCTAGATCTAAGACAACACAAAGTTTATGCATAGATCTAAAAATAAATAAGAGATGAATGCACCATTGACACAAAGTTCTCCGGAAATCTCTTCTCTATTCCTCTTCTTGTAGAAAATTATCAAGGGATTCAGCTCAAAGTCTAGAACACAAGAATGTTGATTACAAATTCCAATCCTTTAACACGTAGGTTCTTCCTCTACTTATGGTGTGTAGAGGGGAAATTACAAATGGGAAAATGCAACTGAACTAGAACATGAAGAAGTAGTAGAGGGAACATTTGGCAATCATCTTCCTAGAATTCCTCTCTTAGTGACATGCATAAGGAGTTTAAGCCAAAATTGTGCACATCTGTCACCTATATTAAAGAATCTTTCCAAATAACTTAAAGCAATGGTTTTAAAACCAATAACTTTAATCTTACATTTTCATTCGGGAACATAGAAAATAAGATAAGAAAGAAGAGAAGAATGAAGATCTGCTAGCTGTAACACCTATACTTTCTTTTTGTTCTGATATTGAATATACTTGTCAAACATGTAATTCAACATCTTCCCATCTGTTTTAACAATAACATCTCTCTCGGTTTTGAACTGCAACAACCCTCTGGACAAAGCAACAATGTTAGCCTTTACCTTCTCTAAACCAGGCCCATATCCCTCAAAATTTTCCTGAAGCTTTATGAGTCTACCAATTGAATCCATCATGAAAGGTATGGTGGCTTCATCGATTTATCCCCACACAACCAGAATAAATTCCTCATGGGAAGCAGGTAATTCATCCGGGATGCTCTCCAGCACTTCTCCCATCCTACTTTCCAGCAACTGCATCCTCTTCAACATGAGCTTGAGGATCTCTACGTGGAAGGAAACTAAAATTTCTAACTGCTTCCCCTTTTCCATCAATCCACCAGGTACAATTTTTTCTGAAATTAGCAAATCCTCTCGTAGCGAGTGTATCTTAGCTAAAGTATCCAGATGACTTTCAACAACTATGTTCTCATCTTCTATCTATGTCATCAGTTCCTTTAGCTGAGATACTGCCCTATGCATATTCTCCAATTCAGTTGGTATTCTTTTGAACTGCTCTAAAGCTTGGTGAATGATTTTCTCTTTCTATTGAGCAATAGCTTTAACCTGGTCCCTTGCATCTTCCACCCCCTGCATCAGATGATTACTCACCTGATCATGTGTTAGAATGGGCTGAGAGGAAGGTTTGAAAACCTTAGCAATGATCTCACATAGTTGGGACACCTACTTTTGAAGCTTGAATTTCTCAGCCTTCTCTTTGTCAAGCTTAAGGAATAAAGCGTTCATTAGTCTCTGTGTATCTTGCTTTAATCCTTCTGTGGTAGTTTGACCTATTGGCACTTTGGTCACTACTATATTAGTTGCCGTGAGCTCTCCCTTGTGCTTTCCTTCTGATGGAACTAACAACTCAGTGAATTTCTGTCCTGATTCTTCAATAATCAACCTAGAAGTTATTTTGGCAACTTTAGGTTTTCTATCTCTTCTACCCAAACTCAGGAGCAGCTGAAAGTCGTGTTGCTCCAGGTTGATCTCCTCTATGGCTTCTGGGATTGTCTGCAAAGCCAACCATGATGAAAATTTGTTTCTCAGAGAATGAGAAGTCACTGAGTGCACCACCATCTCATGCTCTGATTGTACTTTATCTGAATTTTCCACCATGTTGTGACTGTCACCCTCTGAATTGTCCAAAGACAATGATTATTCAAACTCCGCCATATGTGCTTTCAACTTCTCTGCATGGAGAGGTGAGGATTTGAGTGGCTGAGGAAAAAATACAAATGACGTCGGATTCAACGTAGGGACAACGAGATCTCTCTGGGGTTCCGGGACTGCCGAAGTGCTATGAGTTGATGTTGGAGAAGTTGGAACTAACATGATAGCTGTAGATTTGACCTTCTCATGTGTGTGAGACTTCTTGTGAAATTTAAGATTTTCTGACCTTCTGCTATCATGCTTTATTTTTCTGGAGTCTCCTATGGTAAAGTTACATGTGATCTGATTCATCAAAGCTTCATCTAAGAAATACCCCTTTGTCAACAACCAGTTCAAAGTGTTAACCAGAATTGTGGAAGATCTTTCCTCAATCATCTGGAAACCACTAATGTTTTCCTGAAGAGCAGCTCTATCCCCTCCCATATGATGATATGAGTCAAGTATCACATGCCCATCATCCACAAGATCTACAGGGATCCGTGCCAAACCATAATCAGACACTTGTTGCGCCGATAACCTACTGAAGTCTTTCTTTCTGACTTCATACTCGTTTCTGCACTTCATCCAGAAGTCTTCCAACGAAGGTACATGTGAGTATTCCTGGGAGATTATCTTCTTCGCTACCCCATATGGGTCAAAGTTCAGCCGTGCGGGGAAGAACTCATGCTCATACTCAGAATTTTTTTTAGCTTCGACTCCTCTAGCTTTGTGGATGCTCTGGCAACTGTAATAACCCACTGTGACTGGAAAGAAACCCGTAGACTTGTGCCACTTTGATTGTAAGTCATGCATCTCCACGAGCTATCTGCACAACTCCATGATGACCCACTTGTCGCTTGGATACCTCGGCAACTTCACTGGTTCTCTCGAAAAGTTGGTTACCCTGAGATCGGTGAAGTCTGTAAACTGGATGAAAATACAACCATGCTGGGATACAACTTCCCAAGCTTCTTTGCTTACCATGCTGTTCTTCAAATCACTATTTAATTTACAGATGAATTCATAGAAGAACCCATCGTTGACTGCCTTGTAATCTTTGTGGCATACAGGATTTGTCAATTGTGGGAAACACTAAAAAATAGGATCTTTCGCCAGTACGCCCTGTCTATCCAGCTTGGAAAATATACCCTGTGAGGCTGCTGCATATACCAAGTATGAATTCATTTTGAAGCTCTACGGCCACCTCACACTCTGGAGTTGCTCACCGATGTTGTCACTGATGATCTCTACCCAATTGATTATTGAATAAAAAATGTTGATCTCAATGGTCCTCACGAAGGCATACATCCATGAGTGGAAGTTGCAAGTATTGGCTTCTCCACTTAACCTGTAAAGCAATTTAGTAATATCATCCACCTCCTGCACCAAATTGGATCGCGGAAGAGTCCTTGGAAACTTTGATGGAGACCTAGGCTTCTTCATATATCTGCTATTCATCATGCCCACACAATCTGCTTTGTGTTTCTCCAACCTGTTCCCACCATCCAACATGCTAATTGCAATCACCACCGGTCGTGTCAGAATCTTCAGACTAATTAATAAATTATGCATCTAGCCTGATTATTATCTTTCCCACATCATCCCGAATTGTTCTAGAAAGAGGATGATATGACTTTGCACACTCCATAACAAATTCGAGCAACTGAGTTGTGACTAGAAATGTTGATGCTTGAATAATTCCACAACTTTTTATTGCCCGCATGAGAGATGTCTTTCCAGCCTTGGATCCGTCAATTATTTCATAGACGGGTTCAGGGCCTATGTCTGTGTCATTGATATCAACAAATCTAGAAGCTATGCATGATTCTGTTGATTCTTCTCTTTCGTCACTCTTCATCATGGCTGGAGTAATCTTTGCTTGAGCAGTCTTTGTCTGTGTTTTTTTTATTTTAATCATGCCGTAATTCTTTGCAATTGGATCAATCTGTGTAGATCTAGCAATTTCTTCAAATTCAAAAGATATATTCAATGTACCTTACATTGATTTGAACTCCCTTTCACCTGTATGAACACCTGTAATGAATACCTGCAATTATTTCAGACAAAGATGGAGTCTAGAGCATGAATATATGATTTATGTCACCAAAAATCTGCATATAAAGTCTGCTGCCCTAAAATTTGAGGCTTTGTTTGCATGCAAAGCAAGCTTAAATATTTTTAAAGTCACCTGGGCACTTATACCAACATGCAAATAATTATCATGACACAAATCAAGCTATTTCAACCCTAGGCACCAAACCTTGAAGCTTCCTGGCAATGAAAAACACCTTCTGATGCACAAAACCTCCTTTCCTTGGCGCCAAAACTGTCTGGGCTGCAATCCTTAGCAAAAAGAATTAATTGCTTCTTTATTATGGCAGCCCATGCTTATATAACCCTCAACATACTATTTTTAATAATTGCCCTTCATATTCCTAGCAATTTAATTAATAAACATTCATGTTTATTCACCCAAATTGGGCGCCCAATTATGCATGTTGTTGGTTGCTTTTAAATAAATTTATTTTATTTATTTATAGCGTGCATCCTTCAGTTATCTTTGGCTTGACTTCTTGCTCTGACATTCATCCCATTCTTGGTGCCAAAATTAGGCAGAGAAACTATTAATAAATATCATTAAAAACATTATTTAATGCGTAGATGGGTTGCACTTTTTGGCAAGGGTGAATGTTAAAAATAAGAAGTCAATTTTGATTGGAATTTCCACCCTGCACTGCAGCTCCAAAAATCCCTTCTTCCACTTAAGCTATTTGACTTCCATGATGAAAATTTTTACCCTGCAAGGCAGGTAAGAAATTCTTGCCCACATGCCACTGCCAAATTAAAACTTCTCCCAAAAAGTGCGACTTGCATTAAAAATAGCCTCCTTTGATAAAGTGCGATTTGCATGGGTGAATAAATGTCTTCGGTGGGAAAAGTTAGTCTACCAAGAAGGCAAAAAATTCCAATCAGTGCTTTAAGTGATTTTTCTTTATTTTATAATGGGAATTTTTACCTTGTAAGGCAGGTAAGAAATTCCTGCCTGCCTGGCGCCTCTAATATTCCCATCGCAACTTAAGTGACGTTGTCTTCATGGGAAAAAGTACCCTGCAAGGCATGTAAGAAATTCCCGCATGCCTGCCACTACCAAAAATCCCATTGTAGCTTAAACCCATTCATTCCAAAAAGTGCGACTTGCCTAGGAGATGCTTTTTGTGCATGAATTAATATTTTTTTATCAGAAGTTTTCTTTCTGAGGTTGATTCATTCTGGTGTTGAGCCTGTAAATGATCTCCAGATGCTTCGGGCAATTAAACAGACTATACATAACAAAGAACAAACACAGGGGAATTTCACAGACAAACTGCGGAGAAAACCAGAGAAAAACACAAAATACATAAATAAAAATGAAAAACGTTGCCAAAAGTTGCAGACAATGCTCTGAATTCATTCTTGGTGAGAATCCTATTGATATGTGTGAATAATGGTATGCAAAACTTCAATAGGGTTCAATCGAAGCACAATTTACTTCGAACGGGGCTTTATTTATTTAATAAATAATTAAATAAAAATTTCCCGCAAAAAAAACTTGGCGGAGGGATAAAATGAGTTTCAGCATCTGGGTATTTGTCGAAATTGGCTCATATGATTTACTGGGAATATCTTAACGTAATACATACATCTTCTGGCAATAAAAACACGAAAAGACCCGTTATTTTAAAAAGAACAATTTTTTTTCAAATGGGTAGTCCCAGATTTCAGGGTGAAATCTGGGGACACAAGTTTGAAATGAAAGTTGTATACTCAAATTAAAATATACCTAAGTGTGCACATGCTCTTTATCTTTGTTCAAAGTTTTTGTTCTTACATTGGTGTTATCATGCTCAATGGTGAAACTTACATTATAGAGTGTAGTCAATATCCATAAAACAAATTAACTGTAACTCAATGTGAATAATATATTTGTAACTGTGATAATTAAATTCATAATATAGTAAAGTAAAGAGACAAAGAATTGAAGGAATACATTTGTTCACTTTGCCAAGGGAGGAGCTCTCAAATTCGGGGTACTTAGATATTCTAATTTGTATTGAGATGTTTAAGGATTTGGGGTGATTACTCCCCAATTTTGTTGAAGGAGATGTCAGAGTAGGAGAGGAGTTGAGTGCAACTGACCCAAAACCAAAAGGAGAGTTACCATAGGATGTTTTTCCCAAAGAACCCCAAAAGAGGGAAGAATATCCTAAAAAGTATCTAGCCACTGTATTATATACCCATAAAAAGGTTAAAAAGAAAGTACAACCTACAAAGTATCTAGCCACTTCAATATATTTCCTCCCCATAGACCACACTATTGTAGGACGATCTAAGCCCAAGTGTAAAATAACACAAATTCAAAAGGCAATGATGTGTGTGTCACGCCGCCACCATGTGTTGTAACTATGTTGTCCCAAAATTTAAACTTTGGTGAAAATCTAGGTTCACCATGAAAAATTGGTCATAATCAACCAAATTCAATAAATTTGGCTAAGTGTAGAATAAAAACCAATGTCTATCAGACTTTCAAACTTCTTTAGAACATTTGCAAGCTAGTTGTAAAATGCTCCCAAAACCCTGTATCCCCAAAATCACTTCTCAATGTTAACTAGACTTTCATACTTTTGGTGCATGTTTGTAATTTGCATGCAATTTGCATCCAAACCTCTATTTCTTGAGATAATATTCCCCTAGTGTTGATCATATTTTTAGACTTTTGTGCACATCTATGATTTTCATGTAAATTGCAAACGTGCTTCCATAAGACAAAACCCCGAGTTAGTCTTATTCAGACTTTTCCCTTGTAAATGCAAGTCAAAACCCTAACTTAGTCTTAGTCATAATTTTACCTTGCAAATGCTAGTCAAAACTGTGGTTTAGTCTTGGTAAGATTTTTACCTTGTAAATTCAAGTCAAAACCTCTACTTAGACTTGGATTGTTGCCTTGCAAAAGCTATTCAAAATCCCAAATTAGTCTTAGTCAAACTATTGACTTGCATTTGAATTTTGCCTTGTAAATGCAAGTCAAAACTTTGACTTAGTCTTAGTTATACTTTTACCTTGTAAATGCAAGTCATAACCCCAACCAAGACTTGGGTGGAATTTTCATGCACAAATGCAAGTCAAAACTACACCAAGGTGTTTAAGCAAGAATTTTTCTAATGATGAAGAATTTTGGCATGCAATTTGTACTTTGATCTTTTGAATCTCAAAATGCCAATTTTTGAAACAAAGACAGAGAAACTCAAGGTGTTCCCGAGGCCACAAGAAGCTCAAATTGTGCCTATGTTTGAGGGTGATTCCCCTTGACCCCACTTTGTACTACGAGGGAAAGTGCTAGGGTAACTTCCCCTGAACCACGTGGGGGCGTTGCCCCTCGACCATGCTAGGGGATACTGCGTTAGACCCTTGTTCCTAAAAATGAAAAGGAAAAATATAATTGTTTGGGAGAACCACGCTAATCTAGAAGGCCATAAATCTAAAGGAAGGATTTGATCAAGAAGATTCATGATTTGCAACAAGTTGGGACATGGAGAATTTGCAATTCCAATCTCTTGTATTTTTATCATTGTAAAATTATTCATTCCATTTTTGCAAGTTATAAATTGACTTTGTTAATTTACCAAGTCCTTGAAAAATTTGACTTTGTCAATTTCCAAGAGTCCTTTGAAAACTTGACTTTTGTCTCCCATGCACATGCAAATATACATTATCAAAGTAAAAGTTTTTATTATTATAGAACTTGAATTTTTCTTCCATGAATGTAATTGTAAAATAGGAAATATTTTCCTACAAATTTTTGTTTTCAAATCATTGTAAGGGAATTTTTACCAATTGGATATTTTTACCTGGAAGAGCTAATTTTAAAGACTTTCACAAGAAGTTTCTTTAGAGACGTGTAGAGACTTTGGGCTATCTAGGATATTGTAAAAGTTCATTTTATCATTTTTGGAGGGGATTTGAATTGTTAGAGGCTCAGAGAGATTTTTGGCTAGAATTTGTGCCATCCATAATCTTATGCAAGTTCTTGTATGAGAGGACATTTAATGAAACTTTGTGTTCATTGCTGCGAAGAAATAAAATATATTATTGAACTTTGTGTCATGGTTTCTTTAGTAATGAGCATGTGTTCTTATGTCACATGTTTATCCTTCTTCACTCTTTTTATGCATGTAGAGTTCCCATCAAATATGTTTCTTACATTAAATGATATACTTGCAAACTAGGATAAGATCTACATTTACTTATTTAAAATGTGGGTTCTCCTTTCCTTATTTCTTTCTCTCTAAATTCTCCTTTCCTTTTTTCCTTGCTTTTAGCTTTTACTCCTTTCTCGGGAGTAAAATCTCACCCATGCCAATTATTTAGGTTAAATATTTTACATATATTATCTTTCTTGTCTTGGATTTCAATAAAGGGTGCCTCCCCTCACAATAGAAGAGGGACTTTGTCCCACACACTATTGTCAAAGTACCATATTTTGCATATGAAAAAATATTTTACTAACAAACTGAAGAATCTCATAAATGCAAATGTTGAACATAGGAAAAGGATAAAAATGCCCATGCCCCCATACCCCATATCTAAAACTATATCTAAGTTATGTAGTGTCAAAGAGGGAATGAAATACTCACATCCCCTCTATTATGTAGTGTAATGTTGCAAAATCTACTCTAAACTATGTCATCTATCTATGGATTTGTACCAAAAACCTTTAACTATTTGCGCAAATATGTGAACTCTAAAATTTCTTGTAAATTTTCCCCCATATCGGAAATGTCCATCTTGGACCATAACCTTTGCTAGTTTTGTGCCTAGTGGACAGTTTTGCACCAATGTCAAATTTATTCTTGTTATGTGTATGAATTAATTAAGGAGGATATGTGCCC
The DNA here is from genome assembly GCA_019776745.2 of Taxus chinensis. NCBI lineage: Eukaryota > Viridiplantae > Streptophyta > Pinopsida > Cupressales > Taxaceae > Taxus > Taxus chinensis. The sequence goes on along the minus strand of CM034146.1, from coordinate 308,810,159 downwards.
TATATAATTTTGTATCTAAGTTCTAAATTATATTCATGTCATCAATATTTGTATAATGCACCCCATTGAGTTCCCCCTCTTTTGAGGCACATGTGATGTGTAAGGAAAGAGCACAACTCAAAATAAATTAAGTGTACATGTAAACATAAGTTAGTCCGCTATAAGGTCATGATTGATAGTCTTAAATGTTACTTTTAACTTATCACTTTTGAATAAGTTCCTTGCACACAAAACAAGTCAACGGATGCAATGATGTCTATCAAATCCCTTCTTGAGTTTGATCCCAATCAAACACAGAACGAGTTTCTCGTAGAACACCTTCTGGTTCTGGCCTACGATTTGCCTAAGTCAACCATGATATGTGAAATAGTTGGTCCTGAAAACCCTTGGTATCATGATATATACACCTTCATCCATGATAAAACTATCCTTGAAACTATGATTTCCCAACAAAAATGAGCCCTAACACAATGCGCTTCACACTACACCATCCTTGTCGATACCTTATATCGAAGAGGCTATAACGAGACTCTCCTAAGATTTCTCAACTAAGACAAAGTACACCAAACTCTATTTGAGGTACATGCTGGTATTTGCGATGCACACACAAGTGGCATGGTTTTAGTAAAAATGATTTTGTGCATGGATTATTACTGGCCCACTATGGAATTTGATACATGTAATTTTGTCAAGAAGTGTTTGGCATGCCAACAACATGACAATCTCATTCATGCACCTTCAAAAGCTCTTCAACCAGTCACTACACCTTGGCCTTTCTCTCAATGGGGGCTCAACTTCACAGGTAAAATCAATTCTACATCCTCTAATGGCCATATATTCATTGTATTACCGCAACTGAATATTTTACCAAATGGGTAGAGGCCATGCCTCTCGCATATGTCATTGGTACTAATATTTCCAAATTCATATTTAACCATCTCACATGCCATTTTGACATCCCTTTCTCCATTGCTACTAATAACAATAAATCATTTAAAAATAAAACCGTTAAAGAGCTAGCCAAATGCTTCCATATCCGCCTTCGTTGGTCCACTCCATATTATCCACAGTGTAATGACCAAGCTAAATCATCCAATAAGACACTCAAATACATCTCAAAAAAGATTTTTGATAAACACAGTTGCAATTGGCATACACAAGTCTATCCTACCCTATGGGCCTATCACACATCTTACCGTACTCCAATAGGAGCCACTCCCTTTTCACTCGTATATGGATATGAATGTTATATTACCCATAAAAGGTCAATCTCCCATCACTCCATATATCCCTCAAAGATTTGATCAATGAAGACGACTACAGATAGGCTCGTCTTGTTGAAATTCACCTTCTGGATGAAAAGAAGATTAATGTCTTAAATAATTTAAAGTGTATTATAATCGACTTCGCCGTAGCCACAAAAAACAGATAAAACCCAGATAGTTTGAGATTGGTGACCTCGTACTAAAAGAAAATCAGAAAAACAAAACCAAAGACTAGGAAACGCAAGGAAAATTTGAACCTAATTGGTTGTGCCCTTAGGTTATAACTACAAAATACAGATCCAGAGCATACAAGCTATCCACTGAAGATGACTGAGATCTTAAGGAACCCATGAATGCGGTTCATCTAAAAAATTCTATTCTTGAATCATCCATGGGTATACCTTGTGTTGGGGGCATTTTGGCACATCCACTCATATATCTTATCCATCTTATTCCTCTTACCATATCATCCCAAATCATTTTTTGTCACTTGTTTCTTGTATTTAGGACATTTGTCATCTGCTACACTCTCCATGTCTACTCATATCCATGCCTTACTCTTAATAAATTTTACGTTCTGATGTATGCTTGGGTGGGTCCCTGAATCACCTAATGTAGTCTCACTGGCTATTACTATTAGATCAAACATCCATCTACATGTCCTGAAAATCCCTAGAAATCTAAAAAATCACAAAATCCTTAAACATTTAATATATTTCCAAAAATCACAAAAAACACTACAAAATTCTTCCAAAACTACCAAAAACATATAAAACCATAAAAAATCCACAAAAAAGAAGCCAAACAAACATCCACAAAATCATAAACAATTGCAAACAAAAAAAAAACAAAATAATCAACACATTGACTCTTAGCCTAGAGTCTATTACAAATATCCATCAATCAAAACATCATAATCCAAATCCCTTGCATGTATCGTCACTTGGGGAAATCTTGGCTCTCATTTTCTCCCCTGCATATATCCTTGCTTGGAGGCAATGACTCACTCAAACCCAGATCATCTTACCCCTTGCATGCATCCTTACTTGGGGGAAATACAAAACAATCAATTATCAATGTGGAACACATTAGGAACATAGTTAAGTGTCTTTATGTAAAGTTGTGTTGCATTGCTACTTTTCTTAGTTAATTGTTGACCAATTACAAGTTTATTGTTTGTCATATTAGTTCATTTATAGCTATGGTGCATACATTTATTGTGTATATTGGGTTTGTTTTTACTTTTCCGTTTGCTGTGTGTAAGTGTGTTTACGCACATAATGAGTTACTCATCATGGTTCTTTAATAATTGTGCATAAACAAAGTAGACTGCTCTAAAATAAAAAAATGAATGTAAGTTAAAGATATGAGCAAAGTCAGTCCCATCATTATTTCATCACAATCAATAACAAATCACAAATAAAATACTCATAATCATATGTCTACCATATATCATTTACCATCATCACTCAACCCACCTTTCTATTCAACCCTTGTTCCAACCATAATTCAAATCCCTAATTTTGGCCTTTGACCCTACATTTCTCCTTTCTTGAGCCTGTTTTTCCCATCTCTCACACGATGTGACAAAGCACAATAATTGAGCATACTTTGTGAGTCTATCCACATCCACCATGATTACATTTTTCCCTTCATATTTTGGCAATCATATGATGAAATCCATATAACCGTCCTCCCATCGTCTAATGAGAATAAATAGAGGTCGTAAGAGGCTTGTGGTCTTAAGAGTTTCTAATTTGTTACACTAACACTCCAAACATTCTGCCACAATTTTTTGAACATCCCATTTTAACCCTTCTCATAAGACATTTTGCTTAATTCGATGACGAGTCTTCAGAAATCCCGAGTGGCCACCCACTGGAGAAGCATGTAGCGCTGAAAGAACCTGACTTTTAAGGTTAGAGTTCTTACATAAGGATAATCTATCCTCGTACCATAATGCGTCTCCTTTCCATATATATTTTTCTAAGATGCTCAGATCTTCTTGGGGGTTTTGAATGAGAGTAAGGGTCTTTGTGTCATTTTGCCACCCTAATATGGTCTAATCAACCCAATCTACCTACAATATGGACATGGCATATAATAATGCTTTTGTAGAATCATCCTTCCTAGATAGAGCATCAACCACCACATTTTCCTTTTCTTTCATTCGAAGTCATTTATAGACATAGATATAATCTATTCCACCTATTGAGCTATATAGGTGGAGGTGGCCGTATATAGATCCTATCTCTGAATTTCTTATCTCGGCGATAAAGATATATAAGGTTGAAGATATATAGGGAGGGGTTGGGAAAGAAAGGTTAGGTATATATCTAGATGGGGGGCGAGACACCCATATGCATAAACCATATAATCATAGAAAACTTCTTTGCAAATCTCTGCATAGATAGATAGATAGGGGGCGCGGGCGCCCATATATAGATATATATGGGGGTGGGCGCGTGGAGTTATGAATGATTTCAAAGTCATAACCCAACCTTTTTGTGACCCATTTATGTTGTTCTTTAGATGATAGTTGTTGCTCCAAGACGTGTTTGAGACTATAATGCTTTATCTTCACCTTGAAGTGACAACCCACGAGATATGGTCTCCACTATTTCACTGCATAAAAAATAGACATCATTTATTTCTTATAAATTGGTTTCAACAAATTCTTACCTTTGAGTTGACAACTCTCAAATGCAATGGGATGGCCATCTTGTATGAGTAGTACACTTATACCACACTTTGAAACATCACATTAAACAATTAAGGTTTTGCAGAAAAATGAGGTAACAAGAACTGAAGTGGTACACACAACCTTCTTCAGTGTCTCAAATGTTTGTGTTGCTTCCTCATTCTAATGGAAGAAGTCTTTCTTCAATAAACTTGTGAATGGTGCTGCAATGTTACCATAATTCTTCAAAAATATGCGATAGTAACTTGTAATCCCTAAGAATCCCTTAAGGGTTTTCAAGGTTTTAAGTAATTTCTAGTCCACCATGGCCTTGATCTTGTGAGGATCTAATTTTACACCTTCATGGGAAATGATATGACCCAAGTATTCAACTTTCTTGGCTCCAAAATAAAACTTTGAGGGCTTAACATAAAGGTGGTGTTGTTCAAGAGTTTCCAAAACCTTATTTACGTGATGTAGGTGTTTGTGCCATGTTTTGTTGTAGAGTAAGATCATCATCAACGAAGACTAGGACAAAATTTCACAGAAATGGCCGAAAGATAGAAGTCATTAAACTCTGAAATGTAGATGGTGCATTGGTGAGGCCAAAAGACATTACCAGAAATTCATAGTGGCCATCATGTGTCCTAAATATTGTCTTATGAATATCTTCATTGCAAATTATGATTAATGATATCCCGATCAAAGATCTAATTTTGTAAAATAAACAACACCATGTAACTCATCTAGCAAATCATCAATGACATGAATATGAAACTTATTCTTTAGTGTGTATTTGTTGATCTCCCTGCAGTCTAGACACATGCATTAACCTTTGTCCTTTCATACCATCACCACTAGAGAAGAGTAAGCACTTTGACTATGGCGAATAATACATGCTTCCATCATGTCTTGCACCATCTTTTCAATTTCACTTCTCTATAGATATGGGTATCGATAAGGTTGAATATTGGGTGGCTGGCAACCTAGTACTAGCTGAATGACATGAACATGATCTCTTTTGGGGGGCAACCCTTTCGACATATTCCAAAAAAACAATTGGGTGTTCATTAATAATTGCTTGCAAATCTAATGGTATAAAACCTTTTGATGGTTGAGTTTCTAGTGAAAATAGTTGTGCCACAAACCCATTAACTCTTCTTATGCATCTTCTGCATTTGATGATAAATCTCCAATTGCAGAGCTTTTTCCCTCATCATGCGTAGCTCATAAGCCCTCCCTTTATAATGGAAACACATAAAAGAATCTTGGAAGTTCATCTCATCAGTTCCCAAGGTAGTAGTAAGTCATTGGACCTCAAACACAATGTCTGCGACCCCCATTGAAATGACATATATGGGTCTATCTAGCATGTAATCTCCCATGGATAGCTTAATCTTATGTCACTTTCTTGAACAATTAATTTTACCTCCATTTGTAACCATGACTTGAAACTCTGGGGCTAGATAAACAAAGCAATTTAGGCACAACACCAACTTATGATTGATGAAATTGTGAGTACTGTCAGAGTCAATCAATACTATCACTCTTTGTTTCTTCATTAAGTCGACAACCTTATGGGTTTGTGGGGTGCTAATGCTTGAAATTGCATGGCAAAAGATGATTGAGATTCTTCAACCTTGATCTCAAGAACCTCTTCCTCTTCACCAACTTCTTCATCCTCATCTTCTTCCTTGTCGGGACCTTCAATGTAGAACAATTTCTTCTTAGGGCATTTATGTCCCTTGCTTCACTTGGTATCACAACTGTAACATAGACCTTTTCTCGCTTCTCTTCAATTTGTTTAGGAGTCAATTGTGTCGGTTGAGGAAATGATGGTGCTATAATCATGTGCTCCTTGTGAGTAACAATACCCCTCCATTTTACCAGATTTCTTTCCTCCACTCAATGAGCAACTATCATGAATTCTAATATCGAACTCAGATCAAGAAGGAAAACATCAAGTTGGATACTATCCTTGAGTCCACCCAAGAACATGTCAATTAGATGATCTTCTGAGATGTCATCCAAACGTAAGGATATATTTTGGAACCATTAGATATAATTCTTGATTGTCCTTGTTTGATCGTAGCTTTTTTATTTGGCTGCAATAATTCTCTGTAACACTAAAACTGTAGTATGTTTAGAGCTCATCAATGAACATATGTCAGGTAACAAAGATACCTCTCCTTTTCTTTTGCTCGCACATCCATCTACACCAAATGAATTGTTTCGGTTCCAAATACAAGGACACCATTACTACCTTCTGTCCAATTGGGACTTGATGCACATAAAAAATATCTCCATTTGGTTGATTTAGAGTGACCACATCATTTCCATTGAAGTTGCGCATTTCCACTTTTGGAATCATGTTCTACCACTAGCAAGAAGATCCACCTAGTTGTGCAGAGAATCCACCCTAGTTAGTGTGATTTGAATTTGAGTGTGCATTACTTGAGGACCTCGTGTGACTTGAATGGAAATTCATGCTAGTCTTCATGAATAAGCTAATGAGCTTCAACTCATTGATTCAGATTTTTTCTTCATTTCATCCTTCACATGCAAGATATTGTCAAAATCTTCCATCCATTTGCTCTTCAATGATTGAAGATCGTGGTTGAGGTCACCCTTCAGTGATTGAAGATTGTGGTTGAGGTCATCCTTATTCACCATGTTTTTAACCTTTTCCTAAAGTTGGGCGCCTAATCTCTGATACCCATAAGTTGAAGATTCAAATCCATATCTTCCTTATTTCGAGTCATTCCCAGAGTGAATTGCCCTTTTCCTTAGGCTCTAGTTGATCTACATGTCATGATCTTGGGTTTGGGTCTTAAGGTACAAGGATTAGGGTAGGAATTTAGGGTTTGGGTTTTGTATGGTTCTTGGCTGAATAAAGAAAAACACAGAGAATGAGCCCTTCCTAATTTTTTGTAAGCTTTCCAGAAATATAAGAAACTTAGAAAAATTCCAAAATTGTAGCCTATGGAGCAAATTCATGAAAAACTCTAAAATGGATATAATGTGCAAAATATGTCGAAACATCTTGAAATTTGGAGAGAACCTTGATTGATTTCGCCACTTAAGATTAAGAAATGTAGAAAATTCGCAACCATTTGAGAGATATAGATGAATCCTCAAAATTAGGGTTTTGACCTAATTTTGGTCCAAATCGAAGCTCTAATACCACTTGCAATGCAATTACTTAGATAAATCTTAATATCAACAATAATAGAACAGCAACAAACACCAAAATGGAGAAAGAATCACAATATTCAAGTAGAATGACTTAGCCACTTCAAGAGGGCAACCTCCAAACCATACAATAAGATTCAAGTGCTCAATATGATGATCATCTATTAGTTACCAACTCCTATACATACCCTATTATGCTATGCAAAGCGCCAAGGCTGACCTACTAAGCATATAAAAACATAAATAAATGTGGTATGCCATGATAAGAGATTATGTTAGCCACAAGTCGGCCATATATATCCCAATATATGACACCATATCGAGGGTGTAACAATGAGACAAAGGGGAGGGTGTTTCTGATGAGTTTTTGAAAATATGGGGACCATCAAAATAAAAGTATGGGCTGCAGCCAAAGGGGAAGTAAAGTACATGATTTGTTTGTGTAAGAATTGTAGTTAGTTGGGCCACCTTAAACACGAATTTTCAATTCCATTAAAGGTGCACTTTTTGCAAAAGAAGCACCCATACAAAGAAATCACTGAGATTTTTAAAATATGCAAGATAAAATAGGAAGTAAAATTGGAATGTTTTTAGGTTTGAGTAATCAAATGGGCTTCTCTACGAATACCCTCAAACAATAACAATGTAACGAGTAAACATTTTAAGGGAATGATACATGATTGAACACTAAGAATTCAATAACCTTAAGCAAACAAAACACACGCCATTATATACATCAACTAGACCATAACCACTTGATGTAGGATATTTCATATTTGTTATGTTACGCATGAGATTGATGCACAACATTTCCTATAATATGCTTCATGATGACAATTTTTTATCTCATCGCCTTACTTCTAGCAATACTTCCCCTTTCATCTTGTTAGAACTTGTGCTCATCCTATGGGTCGACACAAAGCCCTTCACAATTTTGACTTTAATCTTGGGTTTCCCTTTCCTTTCTTAGTTGTTTAGTTGTTTTATGTTGATTAGCCTACTTGAGGTTGCATGATATGTAGTTTCCAGCCCTTAAATACTTGGCCAATATTTTATAGCTTATATGACTCTCCTAGTGTATATGACCAAAGGGTTAATAAAGCCTAGGCGTGTTTCCAAAATCAATATTTTACAGCTTATATGACTCTCCTAGGTTCTACGAACAAAAGTTTATTTAGCCTAGATGTATTTCCATGTCTCGTGGCATTATAATGCATATTCTAAGGAACATTATGTGACCACTAACAACCTCTCATAGCCAATACAGATGTTCAGGAGCTGGTCTACTCATGTTGCTAAAGCAACTGTCCGTAGTCAGATTGTAAACCATCCTCCACTGTCATATGTTTAGTACTTGAGAGCTTGATTCTTTATCTGACTGCAAAGTGTGGAGTCGCACATGAACTCCTAGATTGCATTTTAATGACCTTTTTATTATTTCCTTTAGCAATTTTTCTAAGGGATTGATCTAGAAGACAACGTGAGGAATTGGGGTAGAGGAAGAAATAAAATGAAGGAAGAAATAGACATTGGAAAAGAAATTATGGGTAGGTTGAGTGTGGGAAACAGAGAACAAGGCAAGGATCAATGGGGATCCACGTCATAAAGTAAGTACGGGTTATTGAGAGTGGTGAACACTACAACAATAATGCTAGCAAACAATTCTACAAGAGGCACAACTCCAAGTGCTAAGCAAGGCATCTTTAATTAGAATTCTGCCAAGATTTTTGAGACGTGAATACATAATCACTGAGGTGACTGATGAGAAGGCAAAGCAGATATGTTATAGCAGCACTGAAGGATGAAGGGAATCTTGGGGCTGGTCATTGTGAAATAAGAGCTATTGTCAGTACAAGGCAATGAGAAAAGAAAGAGCGAGAGTTTAGTGGAAAACACAGATCGTGACATGTTGGCATTGATGTCTGATTTGGTAGACATAAAGAACCAAAATGCGAGTTTGCAGAACATGAAAGCATTGGACCTACTGTTTCCACTAGCTCTCCAAGTTGCTTAAAGTTGATGAAAGAGCAGCTACCAGCCCTAAAGTGGATTTTTGATTTCAAGTTTGATTAGAAACAGTTTTTTGGACATCATCTTTCTTGAATCTTGCCTGATTCATTGATCTATATTTGGAAACTAGATGTGAGACAACAAAGTTATTTTTTTATTACAACAATATTGGGGCATAAATATTTGCAGACTTCTTATTTTAATATTAAAAACATTATACATATAAGAGAGGATTGCATAAAAATAAATACATTGGAATGATTTAATTATTCTCATATGCAATGCACTTGATTTCCAACTTACCGAGGTTTGACTCATCAGTGTAGATCCCACAATGTAAAAAAGAACATGATAGGTACGATGGTCGACCACAATAGTCCACTTGTAACATGACCATAACCATCATTAATCCCAAATATTAAAATAGGGGTCATGAATATATTACATCATGTATAATCATTACTTTATGCTTAGTTGATAACCACACATACGTACAACAAAACATAATGTGAAAATAGCTCTCTATGGGGGACTGTTGAACATAAGTGGCGGTAAGCATGAATCAAGAAAATCATGAGATATTTTCATGTATTTGCAAAAATATAGCATCCAGAAAACAACTTTCGAAACCTGAAAATAGAAGTGCAACACAAGAAGTCCATTGAAATAATTAGTTAAAAAAATAAAGAGAAGTATTTAACAGAGGCATTTGTACAAAGTCCTACTAGATGGAAAAGTGTGATAAATCACAAATGTAAGTTATTGTTTTAGTACAAACCTCTGCTGTTACATCTGTTCCCTTTTTACCAAGTTCATTGAAATTAGAAGTGGCTGTTATGCTCTCAATTTGTGTACGCACATACTGGCTCATATACTGCAAGGATGAATTTTATGTTAATGTATTTCAAAGTAGAAAGCAAACTTACAACATCAAATTCATACCTGTACATAAAGAGCCAATTGTGAAGGATGAAACTGCTTTAGGAATGTACCAAAGCCTATAACCTGGGACAATACAAGGAGTGATTAGCCTATGGGACAAAATGTTGTCAAACATAACAAGAAGAAATAGTGCCTGCGATGTAATTATTTTCAACAGTACACAAACGCCTCCTGTTAGACATTTGAAAATATGAAAGTAGTAACATGAACCTAAAAGTGATAAGGAGTGTTTGCAAAGGAAAACGAGGTGGAGGGTATGTGAAAGGAAAATGGAGAAATTTGTAGAGAGGGTCTGAAAGAGGAAGATCAAAGATGGAAACCTAAAGAGATAATGAAACATGCCTAGGAGAAATAAAATGGGGATGGAAAGCCCTAGGGTTTCCAAAAGAGTGGCATACATGTGCAATGAAAGGTGATTCTAAATAAAAAATGAGAGAAGAATATCAAGGAATGATAGGTTCCAAGAAAATTGTGGAATAAAAGGGAAAAAAGTAAAAACTAGCAGACAAGGGAAAGCCTTTCAAAGGGTTCAAAATAGCTAAATAACGCTGACTATTGGTGATCGAGAACGAATTGATAGAACCAAAGGTAATATTTCAAACTACCAAAGTCTTGATTGGAAAATTAATGATTTTTTTTCCTACTACGGAAAAATTATCATATGTATAGAGAAAAAACGGGGGAGATGCGTGGAGATAAGATTCCTCACAAAAGGCTTCTTCTTAGGCTACAGTCTTATGCAAGGGGCAAGCTAATTTTTTTGAGTAGGTGCGGGAGAGAAAAAATAAGATATTTTAGCATTAATAGGGTCTCATGAATTTGTATTTTTCTCTGCAGAGATAAAATATGAGTCTTTAGCACTAGCAAAATTAGGGTACGATAAATCTAGAATAAACTATTGGAAAGAAAATTTGGGAGGGAAGCTTAAACATAAATGCCAAGAGGTAGAAAAACTGCCTACAATTTTTAAGCAACTGAATTTTTTGGTGCCCCCCACTGCTTTATGGGGTTGCAAATCATCTTCCTGAAATGTAGCTGCTCAGAAATTTTAGGAGGTTTTTTGAGCTATAGCAATAACAATAATTTTTTTTACATGAGACCACATTTCCCAAAAAAAGAGGAGCAGAAGCCCCTAGCATGGGACCACGCTCTTTAGACAGTTTTGAGAGTTCGGCCGGTAGATATAGGGATTGCCAAGGAGGGCCTTGGTTAGATTATTTGGATTGTCATCATAATTGTGAAATGAATTGATTTTGAAAATATTGGAAATCTTATTGGAGAGTTTGTCAGCATTGCAAAGGTTAATATGAAAAACTCCCTAGACACCTATGCATCGATTTGTGTTAAAACAAATTTCTCCAAACCTCTTCAACAACAATTAAAATTTTTAGAACCTGATATCAAGAAATAGATTATGAAAGTTTGTCATGCAATAGGGCATATTAAAAGGGTCTTCCAAAACTTTGAGCTAACACAACATTCATTAGTAATACATCAAGAGACCCTCCAATGGCTTATTGGTAAGCTCTGAAGCTACGTGGAAGCCTTATTCTTTGAGATAATAGTACCTTGCTCTTGAAGGAATTTTGGCTCCAAAACTTCTGGCTTGCTTTTCGACTAGTTCTCTTTGGTGAAAAAAAAGAAATGGGTTTCTAAACAATCGTCACAAGAGAAAAGGGGGATTTATAAAGGAAATCACAAGTTTTTGTTTTCCATAAAGGAAGCATGTCTATGGCTGGTGTCATTGTTATGTGAGGCTTATCCTTGGGCAGATTTAAAAAGCTTCACAGTGCAGTGCCTACAAAGGTGTTGTCCCAGTTTTATTTCAGCCCATCCTTCATGGGCACTTTTCTTCACGTTTTGCAAAAGTTCATGGGCTTGACTCTTTTTAAGGACCTCAGTGAATCTCATAAGGCATCCCCCTTGCATCTCATAATGCCACATGCCAAAGTTTAGGTTAGAGCCTTTTCTGTCTGTGGTGTCTTTCCTAAAACATTGGGACACTGTGAGCATCCCTCGAGACGGTCAACCAGGACGTCCAATATTTGTTTCCTTCTGCAGCCTCTGTTTTTTTGTGTATCTAGCCTGCCTGTACTGCCTCTTTAATTTTTATTTCTATCTGCCTTTGATATCCTCTGCCTAAAAACTTACTATGGCATTGATGCTTGAACCCTAAAAGTCTCCCAAAAACTTATAAAAAGCACAACCCACACTCATTCTAATCACACAAAGAGCTATGAGTAAAGAGCAAGAGCAAGTGCAAGAGGTATGTACAATGATCCTTTGCTTGTTTTTTTTTAAATTTTCAAATGCAAACTTCAAAGTTCAAAGTGAGTTAAACAGGGGAGAGAATTGCTCATTTTTGCTTGTTCAAACAATTCTAAGAGCATAGGAACCATTGCTGTTTCATTTGTTTTCTGGTGAAATTTCCAAATGTAAGCAACAAAATGGGTTAAACAAGTGAGGGCATCGCTGTTTTTTTAAATTTTGAAGTGCATACACTGCTGTTTTTGTTTTTTGTTTTTTTTTTCTATTTCCAAATGCAAGCTTCAAAATGGGTTAAACAAGGGAGGGCCTTGCTGTTTTTTTAAAATTTCAAAGTGCATGTCTTGCTGTTTTTTTTTTCATTTTATTTTCCTATTTGTAAATACAAGCATCAAAATGGGTTAAACAAGGTCATTTGCTATTTGTACATTGCTGTTTTTCAAATTTCTAAATGCAAGTAGCGTTAAAATTAGAAAATAAAACAAAGGTGTTGTTTTTTAAAAATTCCAAATGCAAAGTGTATTAAAAACTTTAAAATCTATAGTTATATTGTTGTTTTTTAATTATTGCAGCCCCAAACTAAGTTCAAACAGTGAGTATGGAGTTGAATGTGAGATTGAAATGAGTAATGAGATGGGTGGGGGTTGTCCCACATCTGGAGAAACAATACAATGCTGATGCGCTGGCACATGGGAGTGTTGATCAAGTTTAGCTGCCCCTCCACGATGTTGAGCAAATATGCTAGAGGACTGTTTGGAAAAAAAAAAACTTCGGAAAATTTTTCTCAAATTGTTGAAGGTCCTAGGTCAAATATTTTAGAGGGGACTAAAACATGAAAGTGTAATATATGTTCATTGACTTATTCAGGTAGCACTACTAGGGTAAATGCACACTTATTACACATCTCGAGGAAAGGTGTTGGCCTATGTGGACAGCTATCACTTGAAGAGGACAAAAAATGGCGAGGTTGTACAATGGAGATACAATAGAAAAAGTTCCAATAGTTTGTGGTGTTGGTGGCACCCCTTCTAGTTCTCACTCTCAAAGAACTTTTAAGAATGGTTTCTTTAATACTCCAACTTATGAGGTGACCGAAGTGGATGCTTTTGCTAGTAAGGGGAAGAGGAAAGTCGTGGTCTCCAATCCAATTGTGGACATGTATGATACAATGGCTAGGGAAGACACTGATGAAGTCATTGGAAAATTCTTTTATGCCACTGGCATCCCATTTCACGTTATTCCCTCTCCTTATTGCAAGGTAGCAAAACAAGTGTAAGTTATGTTCCCCCAGGAGACACAAAGTTGAGGACCACAATCTTGGATAGGAACTATTCCAAGGTTAACTTACTGATGGAGGAAATGAGGTGCACAAGGGTCTCTCACAGTTGCAACATCATCATGGACGGGTGGACAAATATTAGACACCACCCACTAATAAATATCATTATTTCATGAAGAGAGGGTCCTTAGTTTTTGAGGGCAACTGACTATTCAGAAAAGAAGGATGTAGAGTTCCAATTCACCATTTTGTGAGATGCCATTGAGGAGGTTGGCCCTACCAATTTTGTACAAGTTATTATAGATGCAACTTACGTGTGCAGGTCAGTAGGTAAGCTAGTTGAGGCTCACTACCAACATATATTTTGGACCCCATGTTGCGTGCATGTCATGAACAATGCATTGAACGACATTAAAAAAATTGATGGCATCAGAAGTGTAGTGGCTGATGCCAGAGAGGTGCAGGATGTTCATTTACAACCACTATACATCATTGGCACTCTTTCGTAACTTTTTGATGAAAGAATTCTTCAAGCCATTGGACACACATTTTACATCTTACTCTATTTTGTTAGATATGATGGTTGAGTTGCAAGAGTCCTTATAATGTATGGTCATGACATCAGAGTGGTCTAGGTGGGATGGGTCCAAGACATAGCAGGGGAAAAAGGTGAAAGCAGGGTGAGAGAGACATTTTGGACAGATGTGAGATATATCACATCCATTGTATCTCTGGTTTTCAATGTGATAAAATATGGGAATCCTGATAGCTCTAACCTCGATGAGATATATGAGTGTATTGGTAGTATGCTAGGCTAGATAAAGGTTGCTATTCATGAAGGGGACCCCACCTTAGAGTTCTACCATCACTATGTCAAGCCTATCATTGAGCGGAGGTGTGAGAAGTTGAACACCCCTTTACACATGGCCACATATGCACTAAATCCGAAGTGGTTTCATGAGAGGCGCAACAGGATTGTCCCTGTAGATGATAAGGAGGTGAGGGGTTTCTCGAAATCCCTGAAAAAATGTATAATGCAAAAAATGGTTCACGGGTGAGAACTGATGGGCTCAAGTTTGTTTATCTTGAAGGCTACAAAACTTCGACAAAGTTAAACAGGGGCACAGTGGCACAAGAGAGTCCAATTGCTGGCGATTTTATGGACCTCTAGGATTGCTATGTATACTTCCATTCGCCTTCTTTCTCAGGTTTCTAGTTCCTCTACTTTTGAGAGGAATTGGTCAATATAAGGGTGGATCCACTCTCTTAAGAGGAACAAACTTACCTCTAAGAGAGCGGAGAAACTTGTTGCTTTACATAGTGCCTTGTGTCTTATGGACCACACGACACCTACATAAAAGGAAAGCCTAACATTATGGCGGGATGTAGATCCCGAGGATTCAAGGCAAATTGATGAAGATCAAGGGCAATGAGGATTGGTTGAGATCCCCTTTGCAAATGTAGATGATGCTAATATAGATACTTCTAGTGACGAGGAGCGGTTCGTGAGTGTTCCCTCAGAGGACTCTAATTATTGAGCTACCATTTTGGTTATGTACTTATGAGTTATGACATAATAACATATGTAGTTGTACTCTTCTCATGTTGATCAATGAAGACATGTTTTTCATTGTCATATTGATATTGTTGATGTGTCATTGTATCTCTATCTAGTATGAAGTATTAATGTATCTTAGTTCTAATTTCTATGTTAATGTCAATGGCACAATATGAATATGAAATATAACATTTTGCCTTATGTGATGAATAATTAGATTAATGGTTGCAATCTTCAGGATTTCAGTTTTAAATCTTAATTTATTCATGTTATATTTCTAATATATATATAAATTTTACATATTTTTTACTAGCCAGCCCTTTGTCGTCCCCAAAAATTTAAGATTTTTTGAGGTCCCGGAAACCCCATCCCGACGTCCTGGAGTCTTAGGTAACTATGTTACAGAGTGAGTCCACACAAAAAGGAACCAGTTAATGAAACAAAATTATGATGAAAAACAAAGGACCAAGAAGAAGAAGCTAATGAGATCTACAATATCCAAAAAATTGAAGAAAGGAAGTACTAGCTTCAAGAAAATTGAAGTATGTTTGAAAGTAATGTCCCCTTCTCCGGGCTAGTTCATTTTGAAGACCTTGGGCCCATTCCACTTCCCGTGGGCTTAAATGGAAAGACCAGGGGAAGTATTTAATGTCATGATTGTTAGTTGTTTTTGTAGCTTTATATTAATTTCAAGCAACTTCCTAATTATGACTTAGAAAAGTCAAGTTAGTTCGAAAAAGTGAAAATGCCAACTTGAAAAATAAAATAAGAAACTTATATTTCTACAAGGAGGTCAGTCCTCTTTCGGTGGATCATCCTTTTGATTTTGGCGACACCTTTAACTATATCATTTGGCCTGGAAAAGGGGACACTTACTTTAGAATTTATTTTCTTTGAGTTGGAGCACGAGATTGCTTTCTCTCTTTTCCATTGTGGATGAAAACCCTCCATGGAGGTCTACTAAGGATGAAGCCCCTCAATAACATTCAGATTCAGGGATAAAAACCATCAAAATTTGCATAAGGTGGTCTCATTTAGAGATTACATTGGGCTACATTCAAATTTCAGTTGGTGCACTATCTATTTTCAGTCATTTCCAACTAGGGCAGATTAGATTTGCATAGTTTTGAGCTGTGTCATAGGGTTCGGCGATTTTCGGACATAAAGTTCGAAAATCGCTGAACCTCATTCGACTCCCTAAAAAATGGCGAATATTCGTCATTATTCGTTGTTTAAAACAACTTAAAAACACTTTTTGGAAAACCCTAAAAAAACCCTAAAACGATAGTCTAAGTTTATAAAATGCGGCAAGAGTCGACAGTCTGAGTATGAGCAGTCGAATGCAAGTTTGTCTGAGTTCGTGGCTTCGTAGTTCGCTTGTTTTCTAACTTCGTGGCTTCGTGACTTCCGTGTGCTTCCGTGTGCTTCGTGGCTTCGTGACTTCGTGAATTCCGTGGGCTTTTGTGGATTCATGGCTTCGTGAGTTCGTGGTTTCGTGAGTTTGTGGCTTCCTTTGCTGGACTGTTTCATGAGTTGCTGGACTGTTCGACTGTGAACAAATCGTTGGACTGCTCGTGGCTTCCTTCGTTGGACTGTGCCCTCGAGTCTTCCACCACCGCCATTGAGTCTTCTACAGCCACAACCAGGTATGTTTCTAGTTTTAATTTTAGGTTTGTTTGTTTAAAGTTTTAAACTATAGTCTATTTAAAGTTTCTTTAAAGTTTTAAATATTTAAAGTTTGTTTTAAAGTTTTAAATATAAATGTTTAGTTTTGTGTTTTTAAAGTTTAAAATAGTATTTTATTATTTATAGTTTATTATTGATTCATAGTTTATAACTTTATAATTTATAATTTTATTCTTATTTAATATTTTATTATTTATATTTAATAGTTTATCTTTTATTTGTATTATTTATTTTATCTTTTATTTAACATTTATTGTTTTAATTTTAATAAAATAATTAAACATTGATAATTTGATATAATTGTGTATAGATTTTTTATTTTTAAAATATATAAAAATAATATTCATTTAAATGTGTAAATTTGAAATATTAAACATGTATAGTTTTTTAATTTTTTCAAATTTATTAAAATTAAAATTTTAAAATTTAAACTATGAAATATAACATTACATTATTATATTTTAACGGTATAATATTAGTAAAAATATTTAAAGTTTTTTAATATATTAAAATTTAAATGAATTTTAAAAACATTTATTTGTAAAATATAATATTTTAAATATTTATAAATGTATAATGCATTTAACTTCTAAAAAAATATATTTACAATAATTCAATTGAATTTTGTAATCATATAGTTAAATTTTAAAATTAAATTTATTATAATGTATTTAATTTTGTTGTAAATTTATAATATTAATTAATATTGTGTTATTTGAATGCAGAGTGTAATTCGATGGGACCCCCAAAATCAAATGCTGAGGGATGGAAACATGTGAGCTAGGATGGTAACAACCTCAAATGCCGCTTGTGTGGACATGCTTTTACAGGAAGTTTGACAAGGGCAATGGACCACTTACTTGGGAATTCAGCCGGTCGAGGAGGGGTTGCAGCATGTGGATCAGTGACTCCAGAGACTAGAATTGCTCTAGAGGAAGAGCAATCCTCTTCGATTGTAAGAAAGATGCAATCGGCCCAAAAGAAACAGAGAGTTCAAGAGAACATGTCTAAGTTCACAACAGCTGTTGTGTCTTCTTCTACCACTATGCCCAACACCTTAATAGGTGGATCAATGGCGAGTACAACATTGAAAAATTTGTGGAAACCATTAGAAAAACATGTGGATGATGCATTCGCCAATTTATTTTATTCAAGTGCCATTCCATTCAATGTAGCTAGGAATCCACATTTTCAAAATGCAATTCAAAAAGCTGTAGAGTTTGGCAAAGGATACACACCTTCTTCAAAGGCTTTGAGAACAACTCTTTTACAGAGGTCAAAAGATAGGGTGACTAAGAGATTATCTGAGGTCAAAGCCTATTGGAGGGCAACAGGGTGCACAATATTGAGTGATGGATGGTCAGATATATGTCAGAGATCACTGATTAATGTTTTGGTGGCTTGCCCTCAAGGTGTTGTGTTCTTGAAGGTGATAGACACCATGAACCATAAGAAAACTTTAGAGTATATTTTTGAAATATTAGAGGAAGCCATTATTGAAATAGGTGTGGAAAATGTGGTTCAAGTGGTTACTGACAGTGCTGCAAATTGTGTGGGAGCTGGAAAGCTAATTGTAGAGAAATACCCACAAATATACTGGAGCCCATGTGCAGCACATTGTTTGGATTTGTTGTTACATGACTTGGCTAAATTTCCATGGATACATGAAGCAATTCACAGAGGGAGAGCAATTGCAAATTTTATCAGAAATCACCGCCTCACATTGAATCTCTACAGGCAGCATGCATCGAGGGAGTTGTTGAGGCCATGTGAAACAAGGTTTGCTTCATTTTACATCACTTTGAAAAGAGTGGTTGAAGAGAAAGCAGCTCTAAGATTCGTTATGTGTTCCAGTGAGTGGGAAAATTCAGTGCTTTCTAAAGGTCCTAAGGGGAAGAACATAGAGCAAATTGTTTTAAATAACAATTTTTGGGAAAGTGCAACAAAGGTTTTAAATGTGTGTGAACCAATTGTTGATGTGCTTTGCATGGTTAATGACGACACCCTTTGTCTCGGTATACTTTATGAGAGCATGGATCGTTGCAAGGAAGTTATTCAAAAAGCACTAAATAACGTGGAAGGAGACTACATGGAGATGTGGAATACAATTGATAATAGATGGAAAATGATGCACACACCTTTACATGCAGCAACATGCTATTTGGAGCCTAAGTTGTTTCAGGTAGATAGAGATAGTGATCTTGAGGTTATGACAGGGCTTTATGAAGCCATTGAGAAGTTCGAACCAGATCCGACAATCGCATGTCTAATTAGAAAGCAGTGTTGGAAATACAAGGTAGGAGATGGGATGTTTGGAATGTCAACAGCCAAATATGACATGTCACAAGTTGACATGCTTGGGTACAGATGGTGGAAGTCCTATGGAGCACAAACACCCTGAATTGCAATGCTTTGCCATTCGAATATTGAGTCAAGGAGCAAGTTCATCAGCTTGTGAGAGGAACTGGAGCTGCTTTGACCACATCCATTCTAAAAAGAGGAACAAGTTGTTGTCTGGAAAATTGGGAGATCTTGTTTATATTCGTAGCAATTTACAATTGTCTATGAACAATGCAACAAAAGACTCCACCTCTTCTTTGCAACATAAAATTCCTAGATAACACAATGGATGCAGATGAGCCTGACTTTTTGGATGATGAATTGAGTGTTGCATCTAGTGATGATGATACCGCACCAACTCAACCAAGTGCTCTTGATGACTTGGAACTTGTTTAAGTTTGAGTCTTGACTCTTAATTGTAACTTTTTGGCGATTTCATATGTTCCTCATAGTTTAACTTTGATAAGCATGGTTTATAAATGTAACAGAGACATCTTTTTATATAGATTTCAAGTTTATATAATAATATTTTAGCTACCTTGAAAAAATTGTGCATTTATATCTTATTTAAAAAAAAAAATGAAAATTATAACAGCCAAATTTAATCACGATTTTTTTTGCCGAATTTTATCATTGCCGAACTTAATCCGAATTTAATCCTCGCCGAACACGAACACGAACCTGGTGACTTAGGTTTTGAGTGTGGAACAACCACAAGAGTCCGTGTTGGATCAACACAAGGGTTTGGGCAGATTTTCAGTCCATTAGGTGAAGTGCCATACTTTGGATGGCCGTTTGGTCAATATTAGATCCTTTCCTAGGGTTGTGACCCCTCCTTGGGAGTAGTTCATTGGTTTCTAGGGCAACTCACTTTCCTCTCTTATTTGGATTCTTCATATTTTTGAAGGCTGATTGTACTTTCCGAAATTGTATTGGGCCTTGGAGTCATTATTTCTAGCCATATCTGTGAGTGTACTCGCTGCTGTCATAAATTTAATTAAATAAAATCCGTTGGTGGCTTGGAAGATCATTTCCTTGTTCCTAAGTGTTCTATAAGTATTTCTAAAGCTTTGGAACCAATTGGGTATATTTGCAATTGAGTATTTTGGGATGAAATTGCAAAATTTGCTTGCTGTTAAAAATAAATCAATTTGCTGTAATTGTTGTCATACATTTTCAGTTTTTTATCTATTGGAGTTTGTGCAATATTCATTTATTTCAGGTTTGTGCTCGAAAGGGACATTACAGTGGTATCAGAGAAAAGATCTTGCCAGTCTGAAGGGTATTTGTGCAAGGAGACATAATACATTTGCTATCAAACGAAAGGAAAGAAGAATTCAGATCAGCCACTTGCAGGGCCTAACATGGACAACAAAGGTTCTAAAAAGGCCAAGTTTGATAGACTTATCTAAGGGTAAGAGAGGTTTGTGGATACCATGGATTTGCTAGCCCTAGCCTTGCAAAATCTTCATGTGCCAAGACATCACAATTGTGAGGGCAGTTCGTCAGGGGTTTACAATATGAGGTAGCCCCAAGGGTCAAATTTTGGATCTGCTGTTAGGCCTTTTCAGCCTACCTTCCTCCGAAGAGAAGTCATTTTGGAGGTTGAAACACGACATTCAGTGGGTCACAACATTGCAACCAACTATGAGAAGTATAGGGCTCTTCCAAATGAGATTCGTGATGCCATTTTACTTGCAAAGTTCATAGGAGTGAGCAAGGGTAGATAAATGCTCGAGCCTAGATCTCAAGCACCACAAAAGGATCTTCAACATGCCTTGGAGAAAGTGACACTCTCCACATTTGATAGTTCCAACAAGGGGACAACCCGTGCATGTATAAAAAGGTTAGATACTTATCTATCATTGAGGCCTATGACGGAAAAAGAAGCAATCAAGTTTGCAACCCTTTATCTTTAAGGAATTGCACACGAGTGGTGGTACCATGGATTGATCACACAAGGGCACAATCTCATCCACTCATATGATGAGTTTTTTAGGAGGATCATTGAGATATTTGATAGGATTGATCCAGAGGTTCACTTTCGGGAGCTAGCACAATTGAGACAACACGACACAGTAGAAGATTATGTCGCTGAATTTCATAGACTTTCACGGAATGATTTCTGACAGAAAGGAGACTCATTGTCTTGTTCATTGAGGGGTTGGTTGAATCACTCAAGGGTTTGGTAAGAGCATTAAATACCTCGTCTCTTCCATGTGGGTTGTATTGAAGCCAACACTGGGTTAGTTGAGGTGAACCTAGAAGGGTTTCTCTTCTAAGTTTGCTTCTTTTGCAAGTAGATTAATAAAAATTAATTAATATCCCACAAGGGGATATTACATCCTCTAGCTTGTTCGCTTGGACCCACGAGGAAGAAAAATGGGTCAAGGTCTTCAAACGGAATTGTCTCGAAAAAGGGACATGACATTGGAGCTCCGGATAGTGTAGCAAGAGTACTATCCAAGTGGTCAACTTCTTCTTTCTCTTGGTCTCCATCTTCACGAGACTCTTCTTCTTTTTCTTCTACTTCTTCCTCCTCATCTAAAATTATCTATACATAGTGCACTTGTCCCTTGCAAAAGCAATGATGGTTGGGAGTCTAGGGATCCTTGCATGAAAAACAAAGGTTTTTTCTTCTTAATTAATTCCTTGTATCAGCTTCTTTGTTGTTCCTTGGAGGCTCTCTTTGTGGTGTCATCCCCTGCTGAAATGGCTTCCTTGCTTGGCTAATAGGGGCTGTTCTTGGCTGCCCTTGAAATAGGGGTCTAGTCTGCCCCAATGAAGTCCCTCTTGATTGTCAAAAGGGCAGATTTTTACTCTTAACAGCTGAAGATTTCAAATTCAACGATCTCTTGATGGCATCTTGAAGAGAAGGAGGCTCAAAAGCCTTCACCAAGCCCCTAAGAGGTTCGGTCAAACCTTCTATGAACAAAACAACCAACCTTCTTTCACTCACATCCGAAACCATGACTACAAGTTTCTGAAAATCAGCAACATACTTATCTACTGAAGTCTCTTGTTTGAGTTGTGCCAACTCTCTAAAATACACTTCCAGATCCTTTCTATGAAACCTTTCTATTAGCCTTTGACTGAACTCATCAAGAGTGGAAGTAGAACCATGTCCTTGTGTAATTATGTCATGATACCACCATTCATGAGCCATACCCTCTAAATGCAAAGTACCAAATTTGAGGGCCTATTTTTCATACATGGGATTTAATGACAAATAAGTGTCCTATTTTTGTAACCAAGCCCTAGCTGAACATTTATCACTACCATCATATGTAGGAAGAGTAATCTTACCCAATCTATGTTGGATACCTCTTCTTGGCTCTTGATGACTCAACTTATTTTTCTTTGGTCCTTCACTTTTCCTTAGTTGGCAATAATTTCTGAAAGAAAGCAAATCTCTTATGTTGTTGCTCAAGGATGCATATTCGTCCCCATAAAGATCCAATTCATCAGCAACTCCAACTGCTTGTGGTTGTTCTAACTCCACTTGTGGTTCTTCTCTTTGCAGGAATTTGGCACAAAAGAATTGCGAGGGGCTCTTGCTTAAGACCCTTTCTCCATGATTGGCTAAAGAGCTTCCTTCACCATGATTACCTTGATGTCCTTGAAGATTAGGTATGGTAGTGCTTAGCCCTTGTACAGAACGATTCAAATCAGCAATAGCTCCTACAAAGGAGTCTCTTAGATCCCTCTACGCATCCAACAAACGGGTTTGCAATTCTCTATTGCCTCTAGTGAACACTTCATTCAAATAGCTTATGTCATCTGTTGGTGGAGGCCTTTCTCTATCACCCATACCTTTCTTTCCTGGAGTTCTTCTTGAGTAGTGATATCTAAAACCCTCTTCACCTGCGTCCATGCAAAACTGATCTTCTCCTTCACAGGCTGGGAGAATCATAGCTCTGATACCACTATAATATCCCTTTTTAAAATCTAAATCACATAAAAATGGAAACTCCACAAAGATGATTTCTAAAATGATATCAAACTGCCAATAAAAGCAATGGTGAACAAAAGACTGAAAATGACTTTTATTTATTCAGATAATCACTTTCCAAGATACCCACGAGGCCCAAAATGGTGACTTGGGGTCTTAAGAACAACCCACAAGTGAAATCTTAATTTTTCTACACTTATATGAATTTACAATTTTTTTTTTTTAGGGTTGGAACAATGTAGAAAATAATCACAGTGATTTTTATTTAAAATGTACCAATAGAGGGTTGGAAATGATGCCAAAAGGTCCCCAGTCACCTACAGTCCGTACAACAATGAAATGCCCTTCTAAAAGGGTTGTACCACTCTTTTAGGTGGTCGTTTTTAGCCAAAAAGAGCCCAAAAATTCCCATCTGCAAAATTATTTGGAGACAACAATAGTTTGGCTGATCCAAAGCCCACAAAATTCATAAATTTTGATCTGAAGCGAAGCCCAACTGATATGGAGTGAAGACAGCCCCAAAATGTGCCCTAGATCTGAAACACAACCTTCCGGTGATTAAAAATTTGAAGTGTAGCACAATAGTGAACCCCGGGTGGATCCACCTCACAAAGTTGAGGAGTTTTCATTCCCCAACCTTCAAACCTTGGAGGTTTTCATCCCCAAAGCTTCTTCTCCTTAAGGGTTTTCATCCTTAGAAGAATTGATGCAAGCAAAATAGCTTAACATGCAATGAGAGAAAATAGATTGGCAAAAGATGACCCCCATGGCTCCCCACACCTCTATTTATCTTTATTTTCTGTCAAAAAATCACAAAGAAAGACACCTATATGGTTCGCCCCTTCCTTTGGGCCTTATGTTTGCACTTTAACCTCTAGGAGGGGTTCGCCCCATTAGGACAACACTTTATGTTTAATCTTTATGACTTGCTAATTCTATTTTTATTGACTTTTACCTTTTTCCTCCTTAACCACTTTAAGTGATATTATTATTATTTGCTTTATAAAATAAACATAAGAAATGACTTTAGCAACTTAAAATAAAAGCCACCACCTTCTTGCCCTTTTCACACCCCTTAAGCCCCCGGGAAGAGAATTGAGCTAAGAGTCTTCATAGGATTAATGTCGAGAAGAGGACATTAAAGTATACATGTACCAACCATATGGATTTCAAGTTCCAGGGAAGGAAAATATGGTGTGCTCAATGAAGAAATCCCTTTATGGGCTAAAGGAGGCTCCCAAGGCTTGGTGCATCAAAATGGACAGGCATTTGGGAGAACAAGGATTTAGAAGAAGTCTGGCCCCAATCTCAACATCAAAAGTGAGAATGGTGATGTGGATATTCTAGTGGTATAGGTTGAAAACATCATCATAAATGGTAGTTGGGTCAGAGCTATTGAAAAAGTGAAATCAAATTTACATTCCTTGTTTGACATGATAGATCTTGGCTTCCCACACTACTGTTTAGGTGTAGAAGTTTAACAAATTGATAAACACATCTTAGCTTCTAAAATAAATGCAATAAGTTTGTTAGGTTTAGAATAACTGTAAAAATTCATCTACACTGACGGAGACGGCTGAAACTTTTAGCCAAGACTAATTCTAAAGAAGTAAACAAATTAGTTTACATGAAACTAGTTAACAGCTTGGTCTATCTTACAACCACTAGGCCTAACTTGTGCTATGTAGTTAGCTATATCTCCTGATTAATGACAGCTTCAAAAAGAGAAATCCACATAGCGGCAAAGAGGGTGCTACAATATGAAGAGGACATTAGACTTTCGAACTCTATATGGTAATAACAAGGAGCTCTCGTTGCATGGGTATTCAGAATTGGATTGCATAGGCTTCATGGATGATATGAAATCTACAATAGGTTACATGTTCAGTCTACAAACAGGGGACATTTCTTGGATCAACAAGAAACAACTTGCAGTTACACTTTCATTTACAGAAGCATAATAAAGAGCAGTAGTAAAAGGGGCATATGAAGCAATTTGGCTTAGAAGAGCACTTGCAGATTTGCATGTTGATCAAACTGAGCCTACAATACAATTTTTTGATAACCAAGGAGTTCTCAAGCTGGCAAAGAATCCCATCTTTCTTAAGCAAACAAAACATGTTGACACACATTGTCACTTTATTTGAAAGCTCATGAGGATGGAGAAGTTGAGCTGCAATATTGTCCAAACCCAAGACTAGATGGCATACATTCACACCAAGTCATTTGGTCCAAATATATTAGAAAAATTTAGAGATAAACTTGGTGTATTTTATAAATCGACCATTAAGGGAGGATGTTAGAGTTTATACTATAAACTTATAATGGTCATACTAGTATTAGTTATAAGCTTAGTAATAACGTGATTTTATGACTTTAGTTTCCTTTAGCAAATATTGTAAACATGGCTAATGTTCTCTTAAGTCATTTCAGGGTTAGGATTTGTGTCACCCATGCATTGGGGTTTGTGTTGTTGTTTTCCTATAGAGGGACAACTGCTTTTTTAGTAGCATATCCAAGAAGTATTTTCTCTTTCAAGTTCTCACTTGTGTTCTTGCTTGGTTTATTTGAGTGTTAGATTTGCTTAATTCTTATATAATTCTTAAGTTACATATCTACCCATGCAGTGATAACAAAGGCATTATTGTAACTGCAAAATTCTTCTAGAAGTTATCGAAAGTCGCCTAGGGTTAGAAGGGATTAAATAAAAAAGCATTGTTCGAATTTCACATTTTCTTAACACTTATATACTTTTTAAGATACATATTGCAAGGCATAAATTTTTTAACCTTGCAGTGATAATAAAGGCACATTTGTAACTGCAAAATTCTTCTAGAAGTTATCGAAAGCCGCCTAGGGTTAGAAGGAAAGAAATAAATATGAAATCCTCCTTAAAGCTCACTTGTGACCTCTGTATGAAGCCACCAATGTACAAATGAGGGTTTCCGTCCCCAAGTGTGATCCTATTGAAGGGTTTCGTCCTTAATAGGTGATCAAGGAAGGGTTTTCCTCCTTTAATGGCAAGAAGAGAAGCTACACTAGCTCCAACTCTAAGTACATGTCAAAATTGATGAAAGATGATGCTCCTCCTCTCCATTCGAACTTCCTTAAGTACCCCTCCTTTGATGCCAATGATGAATTAGAAGCCCCTAATGCACTTTTTAATCTCCACTTAAGAAGACCGACCTCATAATGAATAAATAGAAATTCTCCTTCCTAAGTCTTCTTTACCCCAGTCAAACCATTAGTAAATAAAATAATTAATCATGAAGGTACATCAGTTACAACCATGGCAAGTTCCCCTCCTTTGCTCCTTCCCCGATGCCCACATGAGGAGGAACAAGCATAAGGTCTTTCATAGTGACTAATTTGGAAAAAGAGGCATTACAATAAGGCCTTAGGTGTTATTGAAAAATAAAAAGAGGTGAGTGATTGGGAAGTAAATACTGTCCATTCAAGTAATACCAGCGATGAAGAATATGTGCTCTAAAAAACTAGAGATTCGAGGTCAGAGCCAATGGAGGCAAGAGGCTAGACAATGACCTCAAGTTTGCCACTACAAAGGGGTTACAAATTGTAGTAGTGGTACATGCTTCTTTTTATTTTTGTTTGTGTTGTGTGAGATATTGTATCGATGAGACGTCCAACACTTGCTGAAAGTAAATATACGTATGTGAGTGTAACAATTCATATTTCCCTAGGTTTTGTACTCAATTGTGAACTAAGTGTATGTCTACATGGAGTGAAGGTTAAGCAGATGTGCGTATTGTTGTTCGTAGTTCCCACCACTGGATCAGGTTCATGTGTTGCCATTAGTGAATGGTTGGTGAAAGTCGATGGTTTCCCTCTACAACATTTAGTCATGTAGCCACATATTCCAATGTTCGTACTAAGGGGGTGAATGTTGGGTATTTGTTAAATTAGTATTCACATTATTGTTTGTGAGTAGATATCTTATTGTGAGAGAATAATATTTTAAGAGATTGTACATGAGATAAAGAATCCAGGAGACAAAGTTCGTTGCGTGATATTAGGGATCTTGGCATTGTTATTAAGTATATGACTTTTAATTTGTAGGGGATCATCAAACTATACATATGTAATCTCCATTTGAATAAGAGGAAGTTTATTTTGTGAATATCATATTTGGTTATAAGCCCTTTCAAATACCACAAATATGTTGTTTATGTGGGAGGATTGCAACTTGAATCCTCTATTTTTTTAAGCCAAAAAGGCATAAAGTTCACCAAATATTATGAGACCTTCATCTTGAAACTACTAATGGCATGACAAAAGTGGCATAGCCCAAATAGACCTAGGAGGATCCTATAATTGTTAGCATCATAAAAGGTACCTCCACATTAAGGAAGCCTTCATCTTGCTAATATTAGCCATAATCACTTCCATTAGACAACTCATATTTATCTATCAATATTTGATTTAGTTGCTCACATTAACGCACAATTGTCATTACCAAGAAAGGAATAGCTTATGGTGAAGCTTAGATTTGATCAAAGGAAATAGAGAAACGTATAATTGTTTTTTGGAGTAAGGTATTACTATTGGAAAACTAATCAATTTTCAAATTTGCATGTTTCAAAGAAAAAAGAAGGTTTTTTTCTTGTTTCTAAAATTCTTACTAGAGGAGAGAAGTCCAACACAACTTTCTCATGCGGCTAGCCAGTGTACCCAAATGTGTGTCCAGTACAACTGCACATAATGATGAGTCTATCTAGGAATGGACTGAATAATTAGGCAATGAAGTTTCGTGCAAACCAAAATTGGATTCAATCAATTTTACAATGAGATGTAATACATATTTATTACATTGAGGAATGACCGCTCAATTCATCTCCAAAATGACTATTTAGTTTATCTTCAAATAACTCTTGAGATTCTATAAAGACAAATGCTAAGACCTAGGATTATTAATATATTATGTAGATTAACCCCTTTGCAATACAACATTACACAATTTTTTGCATTTATGAGCATCATGCTCCCTTTTCAACCATAATGTTTGCAAAACATGTTTTGTTTATTAGTTGGTTTCTTCTGTTGTTGACCATTATTCTTGTCAGTTCCACCTCCTCACCCTCTATATCGTCCCTTGCTTCAATCGCTAGAAGTGGAAGCTTTATTGGAAGAATTTCCATTTTGATGGGCATAGCACATACTTCGCTTGAGGTTTTCGGTTTTTCCAAAGGCCCTTTCTCTTCTTTCCATCTTATCAACCAACTAATCAAACATGAGTGACTTCAACTACTTGCTTGCTTGCAAGGATTCCAAATATGTTGAATATGTGGGAAGAAGAGATTTTATGAAAGTAATTATTTACATACAACTTCTACATCATGCTTGATAGCACGGATTTCTGATGCCAAATGCATTACATCACAGTTTTTCAACTCAAGAGTAAACAATTTCAATAGCAATTGTATGAACTCCAATTCTGAATGAGAAAAATACAAAATCCCTTAGTTTGTATAGTGCTTCCCAAGGTGTGTTGCACCTTTGTATGTGACAAAAAAATTCGCCATCCACTAAGGCCCTCATCAAGGCCAATGCCTTAGAATTCTCTTGCTTCCATATTTTTAGTTCTGCCTTTGCTGTGGGTTCCACTAGTTGTGTATTTCCATCACAAATGTCAAACCACAAATCATTGAAGATGAGAGTGTTGTCAACTTGTTGCGACCAGTCCAACCATGTGTCCTTCCTGGTTAGTGTTGTGCCAACAATTGAATTTATTGAATGCATTTTTTATCAAGGGAAGATGGATTAGTTCCTTATCACTCTAATAGGTTTCTTTTCTATATAGCACTAGACTGATATACCAAATCTCTCAATATGCTCACCTTTCCTATAAATTTGCCGGTACGTGGAAGAAGCTCGTCATTTCTATATGCCTGATAGTACATGAAAGTAGTTTTAAAACATGTGAGAGTAGAATGATATGTGGTATCAAGGTAGGATTTGTTCTATCAATGACACCTGCTAAGCAAGAAATCCTTTTACATGGGCGTAACTTCCCTATATACTTAGAATTTCTTACTTTTAGGATTTACTTCTAACAATAGATATGGATGGGTAACCAAAACAAATGAAAAATTACTCTTATTTCTCCCCAACTATTTATAGGGATGAAACTATAGACGCCGTTGTTATAGCTATATTAGGTGTTGGATGTAATAGTTCAAACACGAGAATTTTACTCATAAATGCAAACTAGAGGCATCATTAATACCAAATGCTGCAAATTTTGTTTTGAAATGGTTTGAAAAATTTATCTTGTTTTTCAACATTTGTTTTATTTTGAATAAGAAATTGGTTGCACCAAATAAAGATAGTTTTTTATTTTTTTAACAGTCAAACAGATATTCCTCCTTTTTTAATTAACCTCCACAATAAAACATTATGCTTAAAAAAATTAAAAATATAAACTTTCCAAATTTTTAAAGAAACTTAGTTGGAGCAGGCCGTGGGAATCTTATTACATAATTGATCTTTTCTCTACTACGTGGAAGCAAGTTGCAGTTCCTAGTTGGACGTGGGCATTGTGGAGAGGCCGTAAGGTCTGTAGAAGAGTTGGGTCCACATGTGCAGTTGGAGTGGCAGTCCAATGAAGTAGATGCCCATGGATGGATGGTGAAGGAATTGTCGGACTGTGTGCAGAAGAGTCAGACCATGTGGCAAAGGAACAATCAAACCATCTCGGCCATGTTGTTCAGCCGTGGTTTGAGGAATGTGACGGGTCATGTGCATATCAGGCCATATAGAAACTATGCATTATTTTGCTATTCCAACACTTCGATTAAAACAACCAACACATGTATGAAAAACTGTTTGAAAGTCTGCCTACTGCTGTGCTACTGCACCTTCCAATCCAATGCTACCTCTGATTGAGTTGCTTACTCATTCACACGGCCAACATCACTCTTGAAGCAAGTATGAAAAAGTTATATCAAACTTTGTGCAGGCCATACAGCTGGGAATAAAATTTTGCAAATGGGGGAGATGGATGGAGGGTGAGAAAAAATGAATGAGCTTGTGCTCTGATACCAACAGCCAAGAATTGACTGAATAATTACGCAATGAAATTTGGTGGAAACTATAATCGGATTCAATCAATTTATAATGAGATGCTGGCGCATATTTATTACATTGAGGAATGACCGTTTAGTTCATCTCTAGGATAATTGATCGGTTCATCTTCAGATTACTATTGAGATTCTACAAGAAGACAAACGCTGAAACCTAGGATTATTAATATATTATGTACAATAATATTGTTGGCTAAATTTTCTGCATAGCTAAAAACCTAGGCAGTCATGAGATAAATCTCCCTCATTTACCAGTGAGGCTCCCGTGTAAGATTTCTGCTAATTATGGATCCTAGTAACTACCTGTGGGTTTTACTTTAACTGCAAAGCTCATGAACCATAGCTAAGCAATTCTGCAACAAGTAAGCAGCTGTAAAGAAATATTTGCAGAGGGGGAAATAGTTGAATACGGGAAGAAGGGAAAGAAGATGTGTAATCCAACCAATAGTTTACAGAGTTGGTCTCATACACATAGATAAAACAAATAGATCTCACAATACAGAATCAAAGTAAAGGAAAAATTCTAATCTAAATCTTAGACAATGCAAAGTTTATCTAAAGATCTACACAGAAGTAAGAAGCTAATGTATCGTTGACACAAGGTTCTCCGGAAATCCGCCTTTGTTTAATTCCTCAGCTTTCAAAAAAGATATCAAGGGTTTCAACACAAAGTCTGAAACTCAAGAATGCTGATTACAAATTTTGATCCTTTAACTCGTAGGCTCTTCCGCTATTTATAGTGTATAGAGGGCAATTACAAATAGGAAGCTTTCAATGAATTGTCACATGTGGAAGCTATGAAAAGGGGAAGCAACTGACACTATTCTTCCTGGAATTCCTCTTTGCATGACATGCATGATTTACAACTAAAAATAGAACCTTCTATTTTGCATTTCTGCCACCAATTTCTAAGTAATTAACTTCTTCCAGTAACTTGAAGTAATGACTTTTATAGCCAATTACCTAAGTTTTACAATTTTAATTGATTGCTCAATTACTTTGTCGGAGAAAATAAGAGAAAGAAGAAGAAAGAGGAGAAGAAATTAGAAGAAAACTGCTGCAACACTCCCAGTCTTGTTCTTCTTCCATACTCTGCATGCTGATCCAACCTGTATTGCACCTCTGCCTCATGAATGATATCTTTGCCTTGAATATGAGATGCTTTTTTCTCCCATATGCTGTTGAATCATTTCCTTTGATTCTCACCAAACTAGATGTGGAAGCAACTGACTGAGATTTACTTGCGGGTGCTACCTCTAGTCTTCCTTCTTATCCTTGAAGCTTTTGCAATTCTTCTCCAGTACGTGCACTAGTGCAATGTTTGCCGTAAACAATTCAGATAAAACTTATCACTCTTCATCGTGCCTGAATCAACCTTTGTCTGAGATCTTTTTTTATTTCTGCCAGAAGACCTTGCAAATATGAGAGTTGGATCTATTTGTGCAGAACTTGCAATTTCTCCTTCTGATTCTGAAGATATATTCAATGTATCTGACATTGACTTTGCCTTCTTTTCACCAATATGAGCACCAGTGAAGTATTCCTGCAAATAATTCATACAAACATGGAATCCATGACATGAATGCTTAACTCCACCAAAATTTGATTATAAAGCCTGCTGCCCTCTATTTTTAGACTTTGCTTGCATGCCAAGCGAGCTAAAAATATTATTTTATTCACTTGCGCACTCACATCAACATGCAGATACTTTGAATAATAAAAAGAAAGCTTCTCCAACCCTAGGTGCCAAAACTGGATGCTTCCCGACAATTAATAAAAAAAGTCAGCTTTTAGGCATTTAGCTATGCCAGAATGGGTCGCATTTTTTGGCTAGGAGACATGCTAAAAATAAGAAGTCAAAGCAATGGGAATTTTTACCCTGCCTGGCAACTCCAAAAATCCCATCTTTCATTTAAGTGATTTGTCTTTAATTATGGGAAAAAACAACCTTTCAGGCAGGCATAAAATTCCCACTTCCCTGCCACCACCAAAATTCCCATTGACAATTTAAGTGATTTGACTTTAATGATGGGAAGAAACAACCTTCTAGGTAGGCATAAAATTCCCACCTGCTTGCCACTACCAAAATTCTCATTGGCAGCTTAAAGCCTTCCTGCCAAAAAGTGCGACTTGCATAAAAAGAGCTTCTTTCTTAAAAATGCGACTTGCATGGGTGAATAAAACTTCCTTGATGGGAATTCTTACCCTGCCTGGCAGCTCTAAAATTCTCATTGGTACTTTAAGTGATTTATCTTTCATAATGGGAAAAAACAACCTTCCAGGCAGGCATAAAATTTCCACTTGCCTACCACCACCAAAATTCCCATTGGCAGCTTAAGTGATTTGACTTTAATGATGGGAAAAAACAACCTTTCAGGCAGGCATAAAATTCCCACCTGCTTGCCACCACCAAAATTCCCATTGGCAGCTTAAGTGACTTGACTTCCATCATGGGAATTTTTCACCTTCCAGGCAGCGCCGAAATTCTCACTGGCACTTAAAAACCATCCTTCCAAAAACTACGACTCGCATGGAAGAAAACTTCTTTCCAAAAAGTGTGACTTGCATGATTTATGCTTTTAAAGTCACGTGAAAACTCATCAGCAACATTTTATTTCCATTTTTGGATTTTCAGTGAACCAAAAAGTGTGACTTGCATGATTTCTGCTTTTAAAGTCGTGTGAAAACTCATCAGCATCATTTTATTTCCATTTTTGGATTTTTAGTGAAGAAAACACAAGGACAATAAAATTTTCTATTTTTGGAAAGGGTCCGGGAAGATGTAGCAGCAAAAACTTGCAAGTGTCATAATTTTCACTCCGTGGCTCCGTTTTAGGTGCTGTTTTCTCTAAAAGCGCATATTTTCTCGGGCTCTACGCATTGATGGCAATATTTTCCTTATTTTCATAAAATCCATTTTTGCACCTTTTTGGACCAAGCAACTTCTTGCAATCTCCTGAAAGAATCATGAGCTCTGATCACCTTTAGATAGATTAGTAATTAAAAATACTAGATAACTTTTCAAAACCCTAGGCTTGGAGAAAGATCTGGCAGGAAGAATGAATAGGCTACGGGAATTGCCAAAGAAAACAAGCCAAAACACAAACAAAAAGAAATAAAACTAAAAAAAGTTGTGGGCAATTGCTCGAAAATTTTCTCTCCATCATTGATTTGCAAAAATTCTTCCCCAGGGTGAATGTTCTATGGTAATAATGATGGGGTGAAGTGCTTTATATAACCTAAATCCTCCAATTTTAGCTCAATCTATTTTTAAAAGAACTTTATTTATTTAATAAATAAATAAATAAAATTCTCTCAAACAAAAATTGGCGAAGGGATAGAGTGAGTTTTAGCATGTGGGTATTTGTCGAATTTGGCTTTTACGACTCTCTGGGGATACCTTAGAGCAATGTAAACAATTGCAGGCAAAACAAACACAAAACGACCCATTACTTTGAAAAGAACAATTTTTTTTAAAAGGGGTAGTCCCAGATTTCAGGTTGAAATATTTGGGGACACCAAATATTACAGGAGGATCCTATAATTGTTAGCATCATAAAAGGTACCTCCACATTAGGGAATCCTTCATCCTACCAGTATTAGCCATAATCATTTCCATTAGACAACTTGTATTTATCTTCCAATATTTGAATTACTTGCTAACATTAATGCTGCAATGCACAATTGCCATTACCAAGAAAGCTACAGCTTCTGGAAAATCTTAGATTTGACCAAAGGAAATAGAGAAATGTATAATTGATTTTTGGACAAAGGTATACTATTCGGAAACTAATCATTTTTAAACTTTCAATATTTCAAAGAAAGAAGAAGGCTTCTTCGAGTTTCTAAAATTCTTACCAAAGGAGAGAAGTCCAGCACAACTTTCTTCATGCGGCTAGCCAGTGTACCCAAATGTGTGTCCAATACATATCGAGACAACTGCACAAAGTGACGAGTCTATTCATCAATGGAAATGATCACATGTGATGTAACAATCAATCGAAGTATATTGTAGAGATTGTATTTGTTATATTGCAGATCAGATAAATATAGTCAAACTACACCATAATAAGTAGAATATCAACAAGCTTGGAAGGAAGATAGAGAACATTACAAAATGAAAATATGAATATATTTAACCTCTGTAATTCATCAAGTAATGTGGTAAAAACATTTTCCCTTTGTAGATTCCAAGTAGGCCTTGGACCAAAAGATATAATATACCGCATAAAGAAAGCTTCATTAAAAGAGAATGAGCTTATTTTTGTCTTTCTTGTCACATTCTGAAGTAATATTGACCTCTTGGACATGAAACAAAAAGGAAAAGGACATGAATTTGAGATCAGATATGATTCTTGCAAAATTAAAATCACATTTGATGTCATTTGACATTGAAAAGTAAGTAAAATGAAAATAAGATTGCATATGGATTTAGAAAAGCGAAAGAAGAGATAGAATCAGGATCAAATTTAATCTTAGAAAAGTTTGAAAAAAGATGGAATCAGTTTTTTAAAAAAAAAATATCAGATTTGATTTTAGAAAAAGTGAACAAGAAGATGGAATCAAATTTGATTTTGAAAAGGATCAGATTTAATTTTAGAAAATTGAGATAACATATAATCAGATTTTATTCCAGAAAATTTAACATAAGATCAAATCTGATTCAATAAGATTTTAGAAAGTCAAAGTAAGCTGAAAAACAGTGTTTGAGAAAGCCATTTATCCTCATTTTTGCATTTCTTTATAATCATTTTTCTTGGACACTTCTTATAGGCAGCATACTTAGTTTCTGCTTATTTTGTAACTCTTTTTCAATATCTATAAGCTCTGCTATTTTACTGATCAAAAAAGAAAGTCTACTTTGATGAACCAATAAAAAAAGGACACGGTCCCTTCCCTGCTCCTGCCTCTGTCTCACACCCTCTTCTTGATTATAGATATTTGTTCTGCAATGACATGATGTTTATGAAAGTGATCTCCTTCAATAATAACCACCACCTATTGGCCTGTTCAAATATCACTAGTTTATTCACCAAGTGTAATATTGCTTGATATATACACAGAAGATTTAAAAAAACAAATTAGCCAATAGGTAATGACAACTTCTATATAACATAGGTCATCCCTAGCACTTCTCTTATAGGAATAATATAACATAATTCTGTCTTAGGAACCAATATACCAACAGAATAAATCCAACTTGTGAATACTATCTTGGTCTAAAATGCCACCTAGCATAACTAAAAACATCAACATGGACACAAACATTTTTGTTATACTCCATATAGGCATGGATGAACTTAGATAATCTCAAATTGAGGAGTTCAAAACATTTCTTGTTCTTTCCACACAAATGGCATGCCTTTCTTGGTCATGATGTCCAATGGATATTCAAGTGTGCAAAATTTGTTATGAATCTCCTTTAGTAACAACAGGGTGTAAGAAATGCTTGTTGCTATCAACAACAATATTGATGACAACATGTATCTTGTTGGGTTTGGTCTTCAGATCATCTTAGCATACCACATCCCATGAGCTGATCATAGGGAACAATAAACAGACATAAATTGTGATTCAAAGGTAATTTGGCTTCACAGAACAACTTCATAATTCAGCCAAGTCTCAAAGGTTTGACTCCTACTCATAAATCAACCAGTTATCCAAAAACACATTGAAATTCTCTATTGTTATTTTCACAAAAATGTACATAATGATCCTTTAGAATGTGGCAGCTGCAATGCAACTTGAATGATTTTTATTGCAAGCATGTAAACCATTTTCTATCATGAAAGTCGCTTGATTTATTGTAATATACAATGTCTTCTCAATAAATAGGACGACTTTATATATATATATATAATATGTTATATGTAAAAAGTCAGGCAGTCAGTGCTGAAAAGAAAAGACTGCAGCTATGACACCATGCTGCTGCGGAATTCAAAAGAGTATTCAAAGTTCCATCCCAGTAGGCTGAACATAAGCAACGAGCCATGAATATTTCCCAAAACTCAAAAGCACTTCTACAAGAGAACTTGAGCCAACCAACCCCTCTGCACAAAAGACCTTCATAAAACATGGAAATTAAAAAAATCGTGGGCAAAAGTGACTCTAGAGGCATGTAAAAAAGTAATCTGATTTGGCAAATGTGGAATGGCAGACTCAGGGGGCTCTAGCTTAATGGCATCCAGTGCTGGCAGAGACGTCTTGTTGGGAAATCTGATAGTCTGATGATTCTTGGGCTGCTTGAGCGGATTGAGAGTCAGGTCAGCATCTGCTTCCAGAGATTGCATAGGGGTAAGTATACCAGACTAGGCTGGGGCAATTAGGTATCAGCGGGTGAGCTTCGTGTAGTTCCTGAAATCAACTTTGCAGCTGCTAAAGGAGTTCTGGACATGACTCAGTGTGACTATAGTTGATTCATTTTGGTGAGATGCAGTATTGCACTCAAGCTGAGTCTGTTGGGGAATGAGTTTTTTCAGAAAGAAAGAGTTTTTATGGGCGACAACTTTTGCATTAAAGTAAATTTTCTCATCTGTAGGGGAGCCTTGGGTGGTGTAACTTGAACGTGTGAGAGGTGCCCAGAGGCTTGGTGAGGAGCCACAGTGGTATGGGCCTGATGCTAGGGAACAGGATGACTGGTTGAACCTTGAAGAGTGGAAGAGAAGGGATCCGGGGAATCCTCAACTTGTTTTGTTTTTCAGCAAGTTCTTCAGCAACAAAGCCTTTGAGATAGCTTCGAGAGTAGGTTGATCGGTTTGAACATATTGGTGAGTGGTTATGGATTCTGCGTGTTAGAAGACAAGCGAAGGGATGGGTGGACTAGGAGAGTCTGCATGGAGCAGAATTTTCATTTCATTTGAGTGGGTAAGAACCCAAGGGGAAGTGAGCCACTTGCTTATGTCGCTAAGCAAAGATGGTATAGTCAGAGGGGGGCCATAGACCGGGGGTATGGACCAAGGTAGGTAGTGTTTAAAATTAAATTAGTTGGACCTTGGATAATAGAGTTTGTTTTTTAATTTTGAATAGATGCTTCATATATTAACAGAAAAGGCATTTACAATAAATTGTACAAAAGAATGAACTGTACAGTGGTAGATACAATGAAAATTACAAGTTAGTCCATGAATAACCTAGAACAAAACTAAAATCTGACTAATCCCCAACATCAAACTTTTTCACTTCCTTGAGCAAAAGAAATCCTTTAGCAAGTACTTGTAGTCGAACTTCGCTTCGCCAAGAGTGACATAAATCATCTAAATTGCATACCTCATCCCTGAAGACATGATTACATCTAAATTTCTAGACAATAAACAAGGCAGAAATCTGCACACAATCCAAATACTCCTAAAAGGCTCGTGTCTAAGACTATTGGAATCGCCCAACAAAACTACTCGCCAATGAAGAGGCCCTTGAAAAATAGTTGACAGCTGGGACTTCACAAATTTCCAACAGGATCTAGCAAAAGGACAGTCACACAAAAGTTGCTTAACAGTTTCCAATTTAGAGCAATAAAGACAGACCATCAATTTGACCACTCTTGGATAAACGAGCCTTTGTAGGCGGCCCTTGATATATCACAAGATGTAATGTCCCCAAAAGGACAAATTTGAACCCTAGTTGGAATTTTGGCAAACCCAAACCCCAAATGCAATTTTATAAAATATATCTCAAATTAATCTCTGCAGATCTGAATTATATTCTGAAAATTGCGACTAGGGCATGGGAGAAAACACATAAAAATCTGCCCTTATAATATGAGATTTTCACTCCAATCTGTCCTAGTGCATTTATGAACCCAATATATAAAGAATATACAGATTTAGAGGTACCAAGAGGCTGAGATAATTGTATTAAATCAGCAAACAGGCTGCACTTAAAAATTAATAAAGATGGTAACTTTTTGAACACCAAAATATTTGAAAATGACCTGATTCGACCTCTCAAAATTAGCTTTATTGATGGCTCTTCAAATCAGATCCAAAGTGGCCTTCAAAATAACAGATTTGCATTAGAAATGGGTCACTCCACATGAGATAAGGCTGAAATAATTAGGAAAACATAGCTGCAAACTTTACTTCAAACCCTTGAGCCAAAATATGCAAATCTTCTTCTTAACTGCTGGAAATACTCTGAAAATTATTACTAATTCGATGAAGCACAATGGAAACCCCAATGGTGGAAAATCCCCTTGGTCTCTTGGAGGGTTTTTCATCCTCAAGAGAATATTTCTAAAGGGTTTTGTCTTTAGAAATAATTTTGACAAAGCTAAGAGCTTCAAACAAAAATCAGAAATAAGAGAAATGATCAAGTGTGTCTTCCTAAGGCAAGTCGACTTGCCTTTATAGCACTCAAGACCCCAAATAGCCACCCTTGGTGACCAACCAGATTTTCCCTCATTAAATGCTTTTTCCCACCAACTTTTTTTCCTCATGCAAGTCGTATTTTTCTTGAATAAATCATTTTTGGCTAAAAGCTTTTTAGTTTATGTTTGCCTTTTTTCTATTTTAAGTTTACAATAATTTATTATAAGTGCATATAATATTTTATTTTATTTTATTTTTGCACCTTATAATAAAATATCATAACTTAAGTCTCCCTTTTAGTTTATTCCTTAGCCGTCGGAAGACAAAATGGGCTAAGGTTTTCGATCGGGAAAGGGATATTACAATCCTCCATTCCCAAAATTGCTTGCCCTCAAGCAATTGCAACTCGTATGCCCAAGTGCCATATGCAACAGATAGAACATGTTGTAGTGCTCTAAAAGTCTTGATCCTGTACCTATTAAATGAGAGAGCTCTTGCCACAATACATAGCTCTCTTGATGCAAATAAAAATAAACTTGGAACAATGTTTCAACATACTCCATATTGTAGACTTCATCCTCTATCTTATCATGCTTCTCATGATGAAAATAAATTTGAATAGGCAACAATATATAAGACACATTATCATTCCTTCCATACCTTGGAGTACCATCAAGATCTTCATCATTCTTTGTCTCCAAAATAACTTGATTTCACTGCACCAATTCCTTAGCATTCTTATCCATAATAGGTTGAATGCCATCATGATAAAATTGTTGTAATAACATAGTATGAAGATGATGCAATGAATCCTTGCTACTACTAACCTCCTTATAGAGAAGATCATCAAAATGTTTACCTTTAGCTGTTGATTTGGAAACCTCCAAAACAACACCATCCCTATTGTGACTCATGATTTCAGACACAACACAAGCATCAACATTCTTCACAATTTCATGCCCATCAATACTATGGCTTGGAAAATCCATCCCATATGACAATGACTCATTTATATGTACCTTTGGAACTGAAACATTTTCTCCAACTTGGCATCCAACAAGCAATGTTTGTTTCTCACTAATGCAATTATTTTGCTCATCAGTAGAAGTCATACCTCTTGAAGCTTCTTATTCTTTACTTTGCATGTAGAAGTCATGCCCATCAATACTATGGCTTGGAAAATCCATCCCATATGACAATGACTCAATGATATGTACCTTTGGAACTGAAACATTTTCTCCAACTTGGCATCCAACAAGCAATGTTTGTTTCTCACTAATGCAATTATTTTGCTCATCAGTAGAAGTCATACCTCTTGAAGCTTCTTATTCTTTACTTCGCATGGTGGAATACTCTATGGGCTGATTCCTCTCCAATTTTTGCATGGTAATTTTATCCTGTTGATATCTTCTATTTTTCTGTGTCTTTATTATTTTTCAATTCACAAAAATCAACGAAGGTCAACATAGCTCTTACCTTGGGACTGAGTGTTGCATACTCCTTTCCCCATGTATCCATGTCATCATCCTCAACTGGTTATTCCCCCTTTTGGAGAAACTTTGTTTTGCTTCCTTCACCATTGTTGCCTTGATTTCCTTGGGAGCTTGGTCTGAAAGTATTCATCCCCTGTATAGATCTGCCCAAATCAGCAAAGGCTCCTATAACGGAGTATCTTAGATCTTTCTAAGCATCCAACCAACAATTTTGCAATTCTTTGTGGCCTCTAGTGATTGCTTCATTCAGATAGCTTATCTTATCTGTAGGAGGGACTCTCTGATCATGCCCTCCATGGTCACCTTCTCTATCTTCAGATCTGATTTTCTCTTTCACAGGCTGGGAGAATCATTGCTCTGATACCACAGTAATGTCCCAAAATGGACAAATTTTACCTCCAAATGGATTTTAGGCAAATCTCAAACCCCAATTGCAGATTATAGAAATTATGACAAAAGATATAATGCGACTTGCCTAGGGTACGCAAATCATTCCAAACTGAACCAAAATAACTCTTTTTATCATCAAAATAGATCAACTATTTTTATAAAGACAAATACTCAAGAAAAGTACCATATTTGATCCCAAATGAAGGTTGAATTATTTTATTAAAATCTGCAGAATGCTCCTTTAGACAGCTGAAAATACAATTATCTTGGCCCAAAAATTATGTAAACCAGCTGATCTTGGCTTCTAAAATTATTGCAAAGCTATTGGTGATGAAATTCGGGACAACCATGCGCT
The DNA here is from genome assembly GCA_019776745.2 of Taxus chinensis. NCBI lineage: Eukaryota > Viridiplantae > Streptophyta > Pinopsida > Cupressales > Taxaceae > Taxus > Taxus chinensis. Next base: position 308,769,349 of record CM034146.1, on the reverse strand, counting down.
AGAATGTACCTAACTCCACCCACAGGGGTGTAGATAACCCTAGATATGGTTGCAAATGAAGTTAAAAAATCTACAAAAAGCTTCCACCTTCAAACCCTCGTCAAGAGTAACACAAATCTGCAAATCTACTGCTGGAAAACACTAAAAAACACCAATAAATCGTTGATCCGCAATGGAAACCCCTGTGTGTAGAATCCTCTAAACTAGGAGAAGGGTTTTCGTACTTCTACTAGAACCCTTAGAGGGTTTTCGTCCTCAAGAGATTCTTTCTAAAGATTTTCGTCCATAGAAATATTTTGTAAAAGCTCTAGGCTTAGACAAAAATCAGATTTTGTATAAAATAGAAAAATATGCCTTCTACAAGCAAGTAAATTTGCTTTTATAGATGCAATGGGCCAAATAACCTCCCCAACTTCCAATCAGATTTCACCCTTTGCATTTAATACTTTTTCCACCCCTTTTTATCCTCCAAAGGGGTTGCATTTTTCCCCTCGGTGAAATAAAACATAAAGTGACATCCCTTTTTTTCTTATTTTATTTTATCACTTTATATTTTCCTTTTCTATTTTTAATTTGACTTTATCATTAATAAATTAATATAAAGTGCTTATAATATGATTTTATATTGCACTTTTATAATTAATTTATTATGATAACTTTCCCTTTCTAACACCCTTTAGCCATCGGGAAACAAAATTGGGCTAAAGGTCTTCGACTAAGAAGGGGATATTACAATCCTCCCTTCCCAAAATTACTTGCTCTCAAGCAATTGTACCTCATATGTTCAAGTGCCAAGTGCACGAGACAAAACATGTTATAGTGTTCCAAAATCCGAGCTCCTGTCCCTGTTAAGTGCGATAGATCTTGCCACCATATACCTCTCTCAATATCCTTATGATATAACTGCTGTAATAAATGGGAAGATAAACTGCTTACCACATAACCTTGCAGTAGGAGAACATCTTCGTGCCCAAAAGTGTCTCAAAGAATAGGATCAACAATTGCTCTTTCCTTATCACTTGCATCCTCATCATCAAGATCAACCTGGGACTCTTCCCTTTTGTTGTAGTAACCACTAGGGTGTCTATCAAATGGACGTGGCATAGTAGGGAGCATTACACACCTGTCAAATATATCTGAAAGCTTACCAAAGGTTGCTGTTTTGGAAATTACAGCAGGCTGCAATTTCACGCAAGTGTCCATGAAAGTCTCCTCCTCACGTGCAAGTTCCTCCATAAGGTCTCCTTTGGCTTCTTCACTTGGGTGTAGACTCCATGGCTTCATTTCCTTGCTTACCCCTGCCATCCTATACATCAAATCTTTTTAGAAACTTTTGTGAGAATTTGCAAGTGAAGCAATGGATTCAACCCCTTGGGTCTTCAACATTTGGTGCCACCATTTATGTGCTACCCCATCCATGTATCTAGAGATGAGCGTGAGGGTATCATCTTGACACATAGGATTACAACACAAAAATGTCTCAAATTCCTTCAACCACGATTTAGCAGATATTTCATTAGTGCCATAAAAAAATGGAACTTGAGTCCACTTCATTTCTTCTTGCTTGCATTCAAATCTGATTTCTCTTTTCTTTCTTCATAGGCTGGGAGGATACATCGCTCTGATACCACTGTAATGTCCCCAAAAGGACAAATTTGAACCCTAGTTGGATTTTTGGAAAACCCAAACCCCAATATATATGAAATTAATCTCTCCATATCTGAATTATATTTTGAAAATTGCAACTAGGGCATGGGAGAAAACACAAAAAAACCGCCCTTAAAATATGAAAATTTCACTCTAATATGTCCTAGCGCATTTATGAACCCAATATATGAAGAAAAATACATATTTAGAGGTACCAAGAGGCTGAGATAATTTTATTAAATCAACAAACAGGCCGCACTTAGAAATTAATAAAGATGGTACATTTTTGAACACCAAAATATCTGAAAATGACTTGATTTGACCTCTAAAAATTAGCTTTATTGATGGCTCTTCAAATCAGATCCGAAGTGGCCTTCAACATAACATATTTGCATTAGAAATGGGTCGTTCCACATGAGATAAGGCTGGAACAATTAGGAAAACACAACTGCAAACTTTACTTCAAACCCTTGAGCCAAAATTTGCAAATCTTTTTCTTTAACTACTGGAAATACTTCGAAAATTATTACTAATTCGATGAACCCCAATGGAAACCCCAATGGTGGACAATCCCCTTGGTCTCTAGGAGGGTTATCGTCCTCAAGAGAATATTTCTAAAGGGTTTCGTCTTTAAAAATAATTTTGACAAAGCTAAGAGCTTCAGACAAAAATCAGAAATAAGATAAATAATCAAGTGTGTCTTCCTAAGGCAAGTCGACTTGCCTTTATAGCACTCAAGACCCCAAATAACCACCCTCGGTGACCAACCAGATTTTCCCACATTAAATGCTTTTTCCCACCAACTTTTCTTCCTCATGCAAGTCTCATTTTCCTTGAATAAATCATTTTTGGCCAAATGCTTTTTAGTTTGTGTCTTTTTTCTATTTTTAAGTTTATAATAATTTATTATAAGTGCATATAATATTTTATTTTATTTTATTTTTGCACTTTATAATAAAATATCATAACTTAAGTCTCTCTTTTAGTTTATTCCTTAGTTGTCGGGAAGACAAAATGGGCTAAGGTTTTCGACCGGGAAGGGGATATTACACAAGACATGCAAAAACTTTGAGTTTGTATGAAACCTTTACTATCCACACACTATGAAGTCTATGGACCCACAAGGCTTCTGCATCAATGACAATCCGTCTAATATTGAGAACCGGTGCAAAGAGTGTGTTTCTCATGTAGCGCATGGTAAAACTTATTAGAATATAAGGCTTCATATAAGTCTTATTTATTAGTGTTAGTTTAATATTTAAATATTAACTAATAAACGGTTGTAACCACTTCAACCACTTTGTAACAATCTTTAACAAAATAAAATGACGGACACACAATGTTAATGTGTCTATTCTGGTTTCTCTTCATCCGTTCTTTGTACATTCTAATCTTTCTTTATTCTTTCTCTCTCCGCATATTCTAACACTGGTATTAGAGCGCAACAAGCAAGGAGAAAGAAAAGGGAAGAAGTTCAAGTCATTCCCGAACTTAAATTGAGGGCAAAACAAAGAGTTTCAGAAGAATACGAAATTGAGGGCAGAAAAAGGGCAGAATATATATATATAGTTTGCCATTGTTATTGTCATACAAAGCGAATTTTAGAGACGAAAGGGCATAAAACTTAATTGCAAGACAAGTAGCGTTTTTCAAAGGTGAATACCAGTTGCATTTTTTCGAAGGCAAGTTTTCATTGGAGAGTTTTGGTTTTGAAAGGACATACAATACACTCATTTAGGGTCTGCAACAGTCGCGAAAGGTCATTTAGGACATGCAACAATCGCTAAAGGTCATTTAGGGCCTGCAATAGTCGTGGAAGGTCATTTAGGGCCTACAACAGTCGTGGAAGGTCATTTAGGGCTTGCAACAATCGCGAAACATAGTCGCGAGGGTCTGGAACAAATTCGTTGGGCTGGAAAGTCTCTAAGATGAGGTTGTAAAAGCCACGAAACTGAAAACGCGGTCGCAAATCTTGCCTACGAACTAGGGCTCATGAGTCCAGTCACGAAAGGCACATAAGGGTTTTATAGATTTTTGAAGAATTTCAAGTGATGCAAGGACAAAATATAGTCGAAAAAGGGAAAGCATATAGTCAACTAGGGCATGCATGAGAATCCTATCTACTATTGCAAATCATGAACTAGGGCTTTTTATTTGGCCATGAATGGACTGTGTTACTCTTGGAGCCAATGATAAAGAATTGTGAAGAAAGTTTATATTATCAAGTTATTGAATGGAATAATTTTCAAGAGACGGATAAGATCATAAAGAAAAAGATGAAGGGGAAATTCTAAGAAAAACCAAATGAAGCCAGTGTTGACAATCCACCGGATGCTGACATTGATGAACTCACTGATAGAGAATGTGTATTTTAAAAGAGTCATAACACTTTGAAGACATGAAGGAATCCAGTGTAGGTAAAACTCGACATGGATGGTTGTCCAAATAGTTTGGGAGTCTGTGAATCTCAGGAATTTACCCTTATAAGGGTTATGCGACAGCTTGATGGAGCACTGTGAGAGTAGCTTAGTATGGATGGTTGTCCAACAATTCAGGAGATTATATAATTTGGGAGTTCGGGGAGGTGGAATGTCGGAACTCGGGATTTCAGCTCAGGAACTACACCTTTATGAGGGTCAAGGAGGCAGCTTGATGGAGTTCTACTTGGTCAAAGCATTGTTTTCAAAAGGGAAAGCTTCTGAAGAATGCACGGTCTTGTTTGGTTCTGTTATTTTAATCCTCTGTCAGTATGTTCTATGGTGTAAGCCTTAAGAGGTATTATAATATTAGGCTTATTTATTAGTGTTAGTTTAATATTGACTAATAAACGGTTGTAACCACTTCAACCACTTTGTAACCATCTTTCACATAATAAAATGATGGACACAAAATGGTAATGTGTGCATTCCGGTTTCTTTTTATCCGTTCTTTGTATAGTCTAATCTTTCTTTGTTTTTTCTCTCCACATATTTTAACAAAATTGATGCATGTCATACTGATTTTATTTTCAAGTCGCAGATCTTTAGTTTTCAATAATATCTGGGCTGCCTGAAATTATTCACTTGGAGAGTTTCTGGTAGTCAAAGAGGTTGAGATTTGGCTAATAAATCAATCTGGGTGTGGAAATTACATGATATACTTATTAAGTGATTTCTAGGAGGACCTATTTAAGATGACCCTAGTGATGAAGGGTCCCATTTGGATACTACAATTTATTATTGAAGAAGCTTGTAAAAAATGTGGGTTGCACAAAATACATGTAGCTCTGAAATGTCCCACTTCTTAAAACAATCAGTCGAAGACCCTTAGCCCAATTCTGTTTCCCGACGGCTAAGGGGTTATAAAAAAGGGAAATTATAGTCTTAATAAATTATTATAAAGTGCATAAAAAATACTTTATTAAAAGCACTTATATCAATCTATTAATGACTTAATAAAAATAAAAGAGAAAAGATAAAGTGAAATTAAAAAAAGAATAAATGAAAAGGTCACCTGATGCTTTTATTTCCCCTAGGGAAAAATATGATCCATGTTGGGAAGAAATAAATGCCAAAAAAGAATTAAATGTGGAGAAAAACATGTGATTGGTGCTTGTGGGTGGCTACTAAGCCAAGTTTTCCTATAAAAACAAGTCGACTTGGCTTGGAGAGATATCTCTTATTTTATACAAATTCTGAATTTTGTCTGAGCTTTGTAAGCTTTACAAAATAATTTCTAAGGACAAAAACCTTTAGAGATTATCTTTTGACAACGAAAAATCTCTAGAGATCTAGAAGAAGAACGAAAACTCTTCTTCTAAGTTGTAAGGATTCTCCATTCAGGAGTTTCCATTGCGGATCAAGGAGTTAGCAGTATTTTCCGGTAGTTTCCCAACAGTAATGAGGGCTGAAAGTTGCTGATCTGAAGAAGGGTTTAAAGGAGAAAGTTGTTCCTGTGTTTCTTCTTTGTTTCCATCCTTTTCTAGGTGAAGTGAACTACATAGAGGACTGTTTGGAGCAGATAAAAATCAGATTTGGGATGCTGTTCTAATTGCATATTTTTAGTCATCTAAATCAGCCTTTTTGGAGTGGATTTTGGCTCTAAAACATCATATTTCCAGCTGTGTCTGACGACAAGGGTTTACAAATTTTCAATAAATAAACTGGCCTTCAATTTGGTATTTTTCTTGTGCATTTGCATTATAAAAATCAGTTGTTCCCTTTTGATGATTAAAAGTGTTGTTTTCTGCCAATTTTGAGTGGTTTATATCCCCTATGCAAGTCGCCATTTTTGCATTAAAATCATATCTGCATTTAAAATATTTGGAATATCTTCTATAATCTATCTTTGGTAGTGGAATTTGCCTCAAATCCATTTGGGGTTAGAATATGTACATTTGGAGACATTACAGTGGTATTAGAGCAGTGTATCCTCCCAGTCTATGAGGAAAAGAAGAAGAAATCAGATCTGAATGCAATCAGGAAAAGGTCCTATAGTCTATCAAAGAAGGAATACTCTAAAGAAGGTGACAATTGAAGATCATGATCAAAAAGCTCCTCGTAATGATGAGCTTAGCTACATGCATGAAGTAATCACAAGAAGTTAGAGAGAGCTGCAACAGTTTATTAGAGAGTCCCAAAGAGAAATGCGTGAAGCATTGACCGGTTCCATTAAAGACTTGGCAAAGATCCTACAAGGGAACAATGTGTCTACAAACCAAGGAGCAACCAACAATGGAGAAGGAAGCTCTACGGGACCAATCAGGTCCTAACAATGGAGAAGGAAGTTCTATGGGACTATTCAGGACCTCCTCCAAGCCTACACATCAGATTTCCAGAGCTAAGTTTCTCCAAAGAGAGGAACCAATTGAGGAGGAAGCCCAAAATGATATTGATGATATGGAAGCATGGGGTGATGAGTATGCATCCCTTAGTTATAGGGTGACAGAGATGCTATCCTTCAGAGAAAACCGCCAAATGAAGAATAATAAAGGATCAGGGAGAAATTGAAGGGTTCAACAAGAGCAACCAAGGAGAGACATAGAACAAAGGTTGGGTAAGGTAACTCTTCCTTCTTATAATGGATCGGATAAGTGTTTTGCTAGAACTTGGTTATAAAAATTAGATACATATCTTTCTTTAAATCCAATGTATGAACAAGAGGCACTCAAGTTTGCAACCTTGCATTTGGAGGGAGTTGCACATGAATGGTGGTACCATGGAATCATCACCCAAGGGCATGGTTCTATCACCATCCTTGAGGAATTCGGTCTATGTCTGATAGAGAGATTTGACAGGATAGATTTGGATATGAATTTTAGGGAGCTGACCTAATTGCAGTAATTTCTGATTTTCAAAGGATTGCAGTAATGATGCCTGATATTAGTGAAAAGAGACTTGTATTGTTGTTTGTTGAAGGGATAGGAGAGCCACTAAAAGGCCTAGTCAAAGCCTTTAACCCTCCATCTCTTCAAGGTGCCATTAAGAAATCATTGGACTTAGAAAGTTCAGTCCCAAAAGGAAGAAATCTGCAGTTTGGACAACAACGAACAACACCTTTGGGGCAGCAAAATAACAATAATAGCTCAACATGAGAAGCAAGAGGAAGCAATTAGTGGACAACAAGGAAAGGCGAAGGAATGGAAAGGAAGCATCCAAGAAATGGAGGCAAGGAATGAGATAAGAAGAAAGACATTGTGCTTCCATTGTAAGGATCCATGGACACCCAATCATCATTGCCAAGGTAAGGGGTCAATCCACTACATTGAAGTAGTTTCAGACGATGAAGAAGATAAAGATAATGCTGATCCAAAGAAGAATGAAGACCAAGCAAAGGAAGAAGTGGTTATCACATGTGCCACACTTGCTACATTAGTTGTACCACCTAGTTTATATTCCTTCCAAGTTAGAGGAGATCTTCATGGGCAAAATATTACCATATTGATCGATAGTGGAGCTACACACAACTTCATTGATAAAAATTTGGTTGCCAAGATGGGATTGCAAGAAGAAGATTTTCAATGATTCAATGTGATTGTGGCAGATGGACATTCAATCACATGCACAAAAAAAGTTCCACAACTCAAGTTTAGCAGGGGAGATCATGAGGTAAGGGATAATTTTTATGTTGTTAGTATTCGTGGATTGGATTTAGTACTTGGTGTACAATGGCTGCAATCTTTGGGTGAGTTCATCCAAAATTATCAGAGAGTGGAGTTGAAGTTTGAAGTGCAAGACAAGGAAGTTGTTTTGCAAGGTATGAGTAATGGTGTTCCTCAAATTGTGGAAACCAAGAGCATGGAAAGTTTTTTCCAAGGAGGGCAAATTGCATAGGATGAGGATGGTGAAAAAAGAGGTATGCCATCTTGTTTACTGCAGCAATTTTATCACGAGGGAATTCAGCCCATTGTAGATCGTGATGACATCACAAGGTATGGATTGAGTAGATAATGTCTAATTTATTGCTGCATATTCAAATTTATTTTCCTCTTGAGAAAAATGATGAGTTAGAGGATGAAATCTACAATATAAAGTATGTGATACATTTGATGCAAATTTGTGTATATGATCATCATGAGAGCGGTATATGGTGGTAAGATCTATCTCATTTGACAGGTATAGGAGTCCGAATTTTGAAACACTACAACATGTTTTGTCTCTTGTGCATGGCACTTGGACAAACGAGTTTGAAATTGCTCGAGGGCAAGCAATTGGGGAAGGGAGGAATGAAATGTCCCACTTCCTAAAACAATCAGTTGAAGACCCTTAGCCCAATTTTGTTTCCAAATGGCTAAGGGGTGATAAAAAAGGGAAACTATAGTCTTAATAAATTATAATAAAGTGCATAAAAAGATACTTTATAAACAACACTTATATTAATTTATTAATGACTTAATAAAAGTAAAAGAGAAAAGATAAAGTGAAATTAGAAAAAAGAAAAAAATAAAAGGTCACTTTATGTTTTTATTTCCCCTAGGGGAAAAATGCGACCCATGTTGGGAAGAAATAAATGCCAAAAATGAATTAAATGCGGAGAAAATCATGTGATTGGTGCTTGTGGGTGGTACTAAGCCAAGTTTTCCTATAAAAGCAAGTCGACTTGACTTGGAGAGATATCTCTTTTATTTTATACAAATTCTGAAATTTGTTTGAGCTTTGTAAGCTTTACAAAATAATTTCTAAGTACGAAAACCCTTAGAGATTATCTCTTGAGGACGAAAACCCTTTAGAGACAAAAGAAGAATGAAAACTCTTCTTCTAAGTTGTGAGGATTATCCATTCAGGAGTTTCCATTGTAGATCAAGGAGTTAGCGGTATTTTCTAGTACTTTTCCAACAATAGTGAGGGTTGAAAGTTGTTTATCTGAAAAAGGGTTTGAAGGAGAAAGTTGTTGTGTTTTTTCTTTGTTTCCAGCCTTTTCTAGGTGAAACGACCTGCATAGAGGATTGTTTGAAGGTGTTGGAAAATTAGATCTGGGCTGTTGTTCTGATTGCATATTTTTAGTCATCCAAATCTGCCCTTTTGGAATGGATTTTGGCTCTAAAACATCCTATTTCCAGCTGTGTCTGAAGACAAGGGTTTGCAAATTTTTATAAATAAACCAGCTTTCAATTGGACCTGAATTTGGTATTTTTCTTGTGCATTTGCATTATAGAATTCAGCTGTTCCCTTTTGATGATTAAAAGTTTTGTTTTCTGCCAATTTTGAGTGGTTTATATCCCCTATGCAAGTCGCCATTTCTGTATTAAAATCAGATCTGCATTTAAAATATTTGGAATATCTTCTATAATCTATCTTTGGGAGTGGGATTTGCCTCAAATCTATTTGGGATTAGAATCAGTGTTTAAAAACCACCCGAACCGGAACTAGAACTGGCCAGTTCGACTGGTTCAACATATTTAGACATGAACCGGTTAAAAAACCGGACCGTTCGACCGGTTTGGTATTGAACTGGCCGGTTTTGTAAGGAACTGACCGGTTTAGTACCAAGCCGGTCGAACTAGTCCGGTTTTATCCTGAATTGACCGAGTTAGGATTTTTTCCTTTTTTGGCATTTCTTTCCTTTTTTGGATTTTTGGTGAAAAAAACACAAGCATAGAATAAAATTTGCCATTTTTGGAAAGGGTTCGGGAAGATGTGGCAGCAGAAACTTGCATGTGCCATAACTTTCATTCTGTGGCTCCATTTTAGGTGCCGTTTTTTCTAAAAGTGTATATTTTCTCGAGCTCTACGCATTGATGGCAATATTTTCTTATTTTCATAAAATCCATTTTTGCACCTTTTTGGACCAAGCAACTTTTGCAATCTTCTGAAAGAATCATGAGTTTTGATCACCTGTAGACAGATTAGTAATTAAAAATACTGGATAACTTTCCAAAACTCGGCGAGTACTCGCCAAAACTCAGTGAGTATTCTTCCGTGCTCGGACTAATCGTCCCACCTGCCAGCTTGGTCGCAACCCGCTTATTCAAATGTTGACTTCACATATCAACAGATGCGTAGGTTTTTTTTTTGCTATTTTAAGATTTTTTTTGTGTTTACACTCCAATTTGCGCATCCTCAGGCACAAGACTGAATGCTATCGTAAAGGTCCCAACAAAAAGAAAGCATTCATAGCAATGAAAGAAAACGCTGCAAATACACGGTTTTGACTGCCAATTTATGTTTTTTTAAAGAAATTTGAGTATATTTTAAGTTGCCGAGTATTCCCGAGTATTCGCTGAATATTGCCGAGTTTTTGCCGAGTTTTTTTTTTGGGGTTTGCCAAGTATTTGCCGAATGCGAGTATTCCAACTATGGTACTATATACATGAGCAAACTCTGCATATTTTGTGTGTAATTGTTGGAATCATGGTTTCTAATCTTTCAAATATATTGTTTTCTTTAAAAATGTAATTTTTATGTGTTTTTTAGTAAACTGGTTCATAGAGTTTGAACCGGTCCGGTTCGGGTCCAACCCTTGACCGGTTCCGATTTTTAAAACATTGGTTAGAATATGTCCATTTGGGGACATTACAAGCTCCCAATTGTAGAAGATGAATGGTAGCAAAAACTTGTGGACTATGACGTTCGTTTTATTGGTGACATCCAATTGGAGCCTACCTCTACTAAGAAGATGGAAAAATTCTTTCTTGACACTAGTGGGTGAAAGTTGTTGAAGCTTATCACTGACTGTGAATAGAAGATGCTTTTGAGCCAACAAAGGTGATGACAATAAAATTTGTTAAGGTTGGGACGAAGGAGGGGTGTGATAGAGACTGCAAACTAGCATATTTCTGCTTGATAGAAGGAGAGTTGCGAGGATTAGGAGATGTACACATGATATTTAGAGGATGTGAGGAGTTCTAGAGTGTTTATGCGGGTGTGCCATTATTAATTGGATCAGGAGAGAAGAAAGGTGCTCGGGAAAGAAAACATTGGTGAAGTGACAAAGTGCAAGAAGAATGGATAGTAGATGGTGTGCTTTGTATGTGAATGGAGTGGAAGTGTAGAAAGTGCTAGATTAATAAAATCCTTAAACACAATGAAAGGTTGTGATCGTGTGACAAATATTTCGTAAGAGAGTAGTAGAGGGCCAGAGGCCAACATTTTGATGTGGTAAGAAAAACACTGTAAATAAGGGGGAGAGTGTATTCAAATCGACAAAACCCACCATGGATTGTCTTGTTGTGTGGTTCAAGTGTGGACGGACGAGCAATTCAACCACCGACGTTGTCTACGACAAACTTGAAGAGTGATAGTTTTCTGCATAGTTGGGAGCAAAGAAAGTTTTGTTATGTGGTGCTCCAATTATCACTTGTAGAAGATCAAGGATGAAATTTGTGGAATCAAATGCTTGTTGTTGATAAAAATAAACTCATGAGGGGAATCAAAGTTGATTGTTACAGCTATGGTGGCATGCATGGATGAAGAACAGTGGAAGGGAGTACCTCGTGAAGGGAGTATAGTGTGTAATATAAAGTAATAATTGTCATACTAGTCTTAGTGATAAGCTTAGTAATAAGGTCACATTATGACTTAATTTTCTTTAGCAAACAATGTTAACATAAATGATAATATAATGTACAGATAAGTCATTTTAGGGTTAGCATCTGTGTTGTTTTTTTCCTATAAAGTAATGGTTGCTTTCTAAATAGCATATCCAAGAAGTATTTCTCTCTTTTCAAGTTCTCTTTTGTGTACTTGCTTGGATACTGTGTGTTTGTTTTTGTAATATGGTACCAAAGACATAGTGAGGAGAAGCCGAGAAGTAGTGGGTGAAGGCGTGGGGACTGATAGATCAGCAACGAACCAAGGGACTGGTCAACCACACTCAACCAACAGAAAGGACCATCAAAATCTGTACAGCAGAAGCAATTAGAGTTTATGCTTATCCAATAAACAACAGGTTGGGTTTTGCTAACCTGTACATCAGAAATCCATATAAAATATCACAAATTTGTATTGTGCATCAGAAATCCATACATCAAGAATTTTTACTATGGTAAAGAATGGTTATTTTCAAATTCTCTAAAAATTCCAGATTGCAGGATTTCTACATTTTTAATGATTTAAGCAATTTTATGTTATTTTTAGGGGTTTTCAGCAATTTTCAGGGTCTTCCAGCAGATCCAGTAGTTTGTGCAAGTATTGGTTTTTTTAAAAAGATTTGCAATTTGGGGAAGCAAAAAGCAGATTTATAGCTGTAACTGTCTATTTAAGTATCTTATTAGCATATTGTTTTTCAAAAATGGCTACTTTGTCCTATGTAATGTTGGAGGGTAACCAAAAGTTTTTGGGGAAGAACTATAATACCTAAAAACAAAGAATCTTAGCCATTTTTTAAGTACAAATGCTTACATCAGATTTTTTTGGGATGGAAACCCGACCTGCAACAATAGGAAAAGTCTACAACAAGTTTGATGAGCGGAATACAAAAGCAATGATCCCAATGAAGTTATCCATGACTAATGAAATGCTTATAGAAGTGCATATTAGCAATGATGTGCCAGACATTTGGAAGCAGCTTAAGGATTTGCATGAAATTTCCGATAAAAGTAGTGCCTTCTTCCTTATAATAATATAATGTTTTCTACTAAAATGGATATAAGCAAATCTTTACAAGATCATTTGGTAAAGAGAAAAAATGCTAGAGAGCATTTGAATTCCATTGGCTAACAGGTGGAAGAAGAAGATATTGTGGTAATCACTCTAAAACTGTGTTCAAGCATTTTATTGAAACCCTAAATATTACTGCTATTGACTTTGACCTGAAGTATATGAAGAGGCCAAAGGACAACTAGAATGGGAGAAGGCTATGCAAGCCGAATGTGAAACTTTGATGAAGAACTGAACATGGGTTCTAGAAGAGCTACCAGTTGGGAAGAAACCCACTAGCTTCAAATGGGCATGTAATGTCAAGTATAAAGCAGATGGTCCATTTGCCAAACATAAAACAATGTTGGCTGCAAAGGGCTTTGCACAGACGGGATTGATTATGGGAGGACATTTGCTCCTACTATGAAAATGAAAACAATTGGATGGACGTGAAGAGTGTCTTCCTTAATGGAGATCTAGAGGAAGAAGTATACATGTCCCAACCACAGTGTTTTTGAGTACTAGGGACAAAACATATGGTGTGCAGAATGAAGAAAGCTATTTATTAGGTACTTGGCAGAATAGGGATTCTGAGTAAATCCTGACCCTATTCTCCACATCAAAAGAAAGAATGGATATGTGATTCTATTGGTATCTGTTGATGACATCATTTGCACCAGTAGTGCAGCTGGAACTGTTGAAAAAATAAAATCTAATTTATGTCCCTCTTTTGACATGACAGATCTAGGCCTCCTACATTATTTTTTAAGTGTAGAAGCTTGGAAAACTGACAAACACACGCGTGCACACACACACACACATATTTAAAAAAAAACTCATAAGACATTATTTCATAAGGAAAATATTTGTACAATTTTGACTATGCCAGGCAAGGAAACTATTAGTCCAGTCCTGAGCATTATGAAACAAAATAAACTTAGTGAACATCATGATAGATTATCAAGGTTTAGGATAGCTTTCATATCTTTCTTATCCCATTCAGGCCACCACAGAGGGGGATCTCCATAGCAGCCGATGTCATGATTATCCAAAGCCCAGTTTGCTAGAGCATCAGCCACCTGATTTTTCTGTCTAGAGATGTGACTGATTTGCAGCAACTGAAAATCAGCCTGCAATCCTTTGATTTTCTTTTTTTCACCATTCTCAAACAAAATATGCAACTAGTATGTTAGACAGGTTCAGGACGACTGATTGTAAAATCACATCTGCACCTATGGAGATATTTCAGCCAAGACTGATTCAAAAGCAATTAATGAATCAGTCTATAAGCAGCTAGTTGGAAGCCTGATCAATCTTACAGCCACTAGGCCTGACTTGTGCTATGCAGTTTGCTATATCTCTCAATTTATGACATCGCCAAAAACAAAACACTATATAGCAAAAAAGAGGGTGCTACAGAAAACAGGGTGCTACGATAAGTGAAGGGAACATTAAAATTTGGCAACCTATATGGTAAGAGAAAGGAGCTTCAGTAGTGTGGCTATTTAGATTCGGATTGGGCAGAATAAATGGATGATAGGAAGTCTACAATAGGTAACGTGTTTAGCGGAGGAACAGGGGCAGTTTCTTGGCCCAGATAAACTTGTCAAATTTTAAAATAGACTTGATTTATTTTCTATAACGACCAATAAGGGAGGATGTTAAGAGTTTATAACATGAAGTTATAATGGTCATACTAGTCTTAGCAACAGGCTTGGTAATAAAGTGACTTTATGAATTCAATTTGCTTTAGCAAATAATGTAAACATGACATAATGTTCATTTAAGTCATTTTAGGATAGCCTATGAGAGGGAAATACCAATATGATTGTCACAAGGAGGATCCAATAAGAAGTATGTTTGATAAGCATAATCAAACAATATGGTTTCCAAAATGAGTTATGGGAGAGTTATATTGATGTGATCGTCTTGAGGAGACGAATTGAAAAGTATGTTAATAGGTATGAGAAATAGAGAATGACATCGGCAACTTGCAATCGCTCTACAACTTGTGATACACCATTGATTTGAGTACCTCTTCAACTTTAGAGTTCATATCCTATTAGGGTTTCCCTGAACTTTTGTGATACCAATGTTCGTAAGTATGAGAGAGAGAATGAAGAGAAATGAAAGGAACACGAAAGGCACACTGTCATATTCACGTTTTTCTTTTATTAATCAAATAAGAAATTCCATTTTAGGGGAGGATGTTATATGTGAATAACTAATATACATCAACTACAAGTTAATTAGTTAATGTTTAATTATATTCTTTAATAAAGTACGTATGATGTATAATCCCAAAATTCTTGCTTTCGAAATATTTTACACTGCTTCTTACAATGAAAAAATCCTAATTCTTCCCGGAGTGACAGATGCCCTTTCATCACCAATCTACACTAAACTTCTATATCACAAAAAAATGTTGCTATTTGGACCATAGATAAATTTTGGCAACATTACCACAAACTTATCTAATTTGTCACATGTCCATCAGTTTTCCTGCCTACATATGATTCCTTGTGTTGTAGAATTGCTTCCATAATCACCGCTCTGATACTGCTTGGAATGATATTACTATATCCAATATTTGAAAAATTGTAGATCTCACAGAATAAATAGAAAATTCTCCTCATATCAATAGTAGAAGATAATCAATCCAATACAATGGATAACATATTCGACTGTCAACAACAGAACATAGTAGAAGTGAGCAAAACAAATCTTCATATTGTAATGATATAGATGAAGTGCATAGATATCAGATCTGATAGAGATATAAGTAGGTGACAAATTCTGAAGTACTGAACAAAAGAAAAGCCATTTTGAGGGGACAACCTTCCAAAAGCACTTGACTAAGAGAGGAACACACAATTTGATGTCTAACAACTGACTACATATCTCCTATATAAAAGAGACATTAGGTTGGGGCAACCCCAAAACCCTAATGAAGCCAACTACCTAGAAATTATAATATCTA
The DNA here is from genome assembly GCA_019776745.2 of Taxus chinensis. NCBI lineage: Eukaryota > Viridiplantae > Streptophyta > Pinopsida > Cupressales > Taxaceae > Taxus > Taxus chinensis. The sequence goes on along the minus strand of CM034146.1, from coordinate 308,753,668 downwards.
GTAACTAACTTAAGAAAATCAACAGTTATACGCACCATAGGGCAGTTGCTCCATAACCTACGTGACATGCAAAAGTGTAGGGTTGTCACAATCTATGATTACCTATTGTGCTACCAATGGGAATTTCACATGAATGATAAGCTAGTTATCTACAATATGTGATGATAAACATTTGAAGGATATAGGGGATATCAATATGTGAGTAAAGTATGTGTCATGTGAGGGCATACACGAAATGAAATAACACATTGTGATAGATGGTTTCCTATCAACCATGGGTAATGAGAAATACTAGCTAAGGGGTGTGCTGAGATATTTTTCCATAAGTGTTTTGAGGTTCAATGGTCCATAGATAAGGAGAATACTTTTGAAAAGACCGAAGTTTTGAGATTTTTCCATTTATACCTATGTTATCAAAACTCTTGACTATATATTGTGACTGCTGTGTTATGAAAACTTGTCCATGATTTGGAAAAAATTCCCATTTCCTCATCTCAAGTGACATAAATAAGAATCCCGTTAGATCTCTCATTGAGGTAAGAGGATCTTAGGCACTAAGGACAGTTATTTTTTGCTTTGTGTAATGGTGGATCGTGTGAAGTCAATCAAGAGCTTCCTTCAAATTTTATGGGAAATAACGATCATAAATGGCATCGATCAACCAAGAAAGGTTTACAATTGAAGGTTTGGACACACTGTTTTACTTTTCCAAAATGTGTGTGTTGATCCAAAGGAAATGTTGAGCTGAATCATCACTCTTCCCAAGTTGATCAAGCATGTGTAGTTGTATGTTAAACCTACAATAATAAATTCATGTCTCCATTGCACTTAAGGTTTGGGGAAACAATCTATGTAGTAGTGATTGAAGTGGAAGAATCATGCATTATTAATTGGTTTTCTCAATGAAATAGGATATTGTGCTCAATGTGATAGTAATTATGTCTTCATGCTGCTTTACATGCATATGGTGCCATCTTGGACTTTCTTAACTAAATTTAAAGTCTAGGCTTGCATAACTTAAACAGTGTTTTGAATACATAAATAGATAAGAACGTTCATATAGTACATCCAAAAGAGAGATATTTGTATAATCAAGCATCGATCAACACAATCGGTCCTTTATTCTAGAAGTGGCGATTTGTACTACATTGAAGAAGCTGTTTATACCTTGAGTTCAAATTGTATACATAAGGGTGAGAATAGTAGCAAGGAGGGGGTGGTGAATGTGGGTTAGTGTGTCCCATGCATGTGGCATAACCACTGACATTTTGTGCTATTCATGTCATTACATCAACTTGAAATATGAGTTATTGCTATGGCATTTCTTTTAAAAGTAATTGAGACTCGTAGGGCAATAAATAAATTACATCATGGTGAACTTTAACAATAAAATATCTCTTACACTTCAAAATATGCAGTTTCTCTAGCTTAGATAATGTGCAAAACATTTAACATGAAAGGAAAATACACCTAGTTTTCTTAGAGAGGCATAGGTCACTCATTGTCTTAGGGGACCAAGTGTCACATTTCCAATTGTTAAAATAATTCCTAATATTGACACATACTTCAATAAAATCCTTCAATCTTTTATTAACTATCATGCATTGATCTTACCTGTGAGATCGTGACAAGGAAAAGGAAAAGAGCTACATGATCTGGTGGCTCGGCGGTGATATATATATCATGGAGGGGAGCATATAAGCCACATAATTGAACATGTTTGCTCAATTCTCCAAGCCAAATTTTAATATCCTCTGGCTTCTCATCCAATGCCATTCTTGAGCTTCCATTCTAGAGAAAATGTGATTTGTGTGAATCTTCTTTTGTACTTCTAAATTATAACTAGTTTTCCAAGACTTGAATAAAAAAATTTATTACCAGTGCAACATACCTTGTCAATCCCTTTAATTTCACAGACAACTGCATTATTTAACCCTTCTACAGTAAATGCAACAATGCTTGCATCTACCTGCACTTCAAAATAAATGAATGAATATCTCTTTCCCTTTGTCTTATAAATCAGGTGTCTTTTATTTTAAATTTACTGATCACGGGACAATCATCTTTGAAACTGAAAGACATTTCCAACAAGACAGCTACATACTTTGAGTTGAGAAGTCATAACATAAATAAAGGTTCCATGATATTTCCTTCTATTGCTACATTTAGCTCTCACAAGTCCCCATTTAGTAGAGGAACTTCTATATGGTCTCACCTTTCAATAAGTCTAAATTGTGTGCATCTTATCTTAAATTCAAAGCTTCCAAAGTTTATGCCCACAAACTAGTATGGGTTTAACTGAAATTGCCAAGAAGTAAAATTTACAAATTTATTTAATCTTTCTCATAAATGCATATAGGAAGCCAAAGAAAGGAATTATGATACCTTAGAAGCTGAACGTAACTGTGATGCAATTAAGCATCGCAACAATTGTAGCTGCCCAATATGTGCCAAACATTCAACCCAAGATTCCCATGCTGAATTATCTATTTCAACCTACAAATAAAAGTAGGGATCCCTAAAATTTAAGTATAATGAACACTGAACTAATTTTTTTGTAAGCTAATCAAACATAAAGAGAAAAATTGATAATATGAATTTTTACATTAAAAAACAGTCTTGACGAGGCACTTGAAAAGAAAAAATGATTTCTAAATTTTTCTACAAAAAGAGAGCCTGCAACTCATGTTTTAGTTTCATTTTTTTTGCTCAAGTTACGAATTAGATGGCATAATCCAAATGAAATGTCCTCAAGACACCAAAATTGATTAATGGGAACAAATGTTAAAGCAGGTATTTGTAAATAAAAGGACAACATAAGGTATCTATGGCGTAGACTAGGCCAAACAATCTAATAATGGTACCAGAAAGTCTTAACATGAGTAAAGTCAAAACTGGTCAGTAAAATAGTTTAATTGACATGTCAACCACTATAAAGTCTCCTGAAATCTGCTAAAGAGTGTCATTTAGTGACATGGAGCTCACTTGCCATTAGTTCGAAGTATCCCATTAAAATGTTAAGATTTAGGTCAAGTTTCTCTCCTAACATTCAAGGCCAATTTGGTAATGACCAAACTGACAATATGATGCTTATTCAAAGAATGAAAGATTGCAGGTTTCCGTTAGCAAAAGTGTCTGGGAGGAAAGATTGTTCTTTTGAAACTCCACTAGAGTAGCCACATATTCCAAGATCATGGCATAGGGTGAGGCTTTGTGGTAAAATCAACAGTTGTCACAAACTGCTGAGAAATTACACACCTTTTTACTTCCATAATTGATGATTCCTAAAGCAATCTTGTCCTTGACTCACCAATTGTAAAAAGTTGTATCTTTTCCTTTAAAAGAATATTCCATCATCATCAATGCTGACTAAGTATTTGATGCACTAAGCGTTTGGAAAACATAGTTATCGGAAACATGGCAATTGTGGCCATGGATATGGCCATTGTTCGTTGTCCATCTTGTTTCTTCGGCAGATTAATCTGTTTCTCAAGGAGTAGGGTGTTTCTACCCTATGAGAAATGACTAGGCATTTTTCCTTAGGAAATGAAAAATAGGGGAGGACGTCACCTACAAACCTCTCAATCACTACAATGCCCCCCCTATGGAATCAAAAATTAAAATTGGACCCAATCGAACTAGATAGGTTCAACCATGCTGAAAATTTTGGTGTAGACCAAACTTTTAAGTTTGATGAAGCAGGGAAATTACATCTGAAAGTAGAGTCGATATAATCCTCTTTGACAACTCCACTGACCACATCCTTTTGGGAGAAGCGAGGATGGGCATCCAAGGAGTATCTGAATGGAAAAATTGGATAAATGAAGATGCCCATATACTAAAAAAGTAAATCAATCTTAGATACAAATACTATTAATACCCAATGACACTCAAACAGACAATCCTCTCTTAAGAACAAAGTATAAGATATGGGTGTCTCTCATAACTTGAGGATATACACCCAAGGACATGAATCTTTAGAGATAGAAAATGAGCTTGAAGGTATTTTAGAGAAAAAGGGATTGAGAAGCAGACTTTGTGTGCACAATGCACTAAGGAACCATCTATTTGCAATGGATCGTATGCTGCAGCATGCCACTGTGAACCTTCTCAATACCTTCCCAGTCAACAAAATTTAAACCTGGGTGCAAGCCTCTAACCTTAAGTTCTTTTGAGTGAAGATGCACATCATTAAGAAATATCCAAGCAATGTATCTGAAAGCATTGTCTCTCCAAAATAAAAATTTAAACATATCACTTGCAAAGATGAAATTAAGAGGCAATTTTCTTGTTGATAGATGAACTACTAAACTGAACCCTAGATTAGGTATATGCTCTCGTATAATCTATAGGCTCTCCTTTATAGAAAGACTAAAACTTGGAAAGCACAACTGTCGATATATTAAAGATACCGAGCTTATTTTTATTAAGGTTAACCACTAATTTGAAAACTGTAGATACAAGAAAGTGCATCACATTGTATCTATAAATCAAAGGAGACTGAGAGGAGGACCAAATCATCACCAAAAGGTAGTATAACAATTAGAACTTGATGCAATATACAACATTCATCAACATGAGTATGCTGCACAAGATAGTCGATAAGATCATCAACATAAATACCAAAGAGTTTTGACGAGAGAAGGCACCCTCGACAAAACTACAACTCGATAAAGGGAGATTTCATACGTAGTCTGAAATTGGCAAACAACTATCTCACAAAGTTTGATGATTGTAGTAACGATACTAGTATAATGCAACTACTGACAAAAAAAGTTTTGGAACAAAGTCAAAGGTTTTCTTAAAGTCTACAAAAAAAGACTTCAGAAGACAATTGATGAGCTTCCAAGATAATTTTCCCGAAGAGGAAAAATGATCAATACTTAGGAAGTCTCTTCAATATATTTGGATACAACTGATGTGAAACTCAATCATCCATCCATCCATCCATATGTGATATTGATAGGTGATGGTATTAGATGGTTCCGTGCTCAATAGTTGTTGCTTCTTTGATTCCATGCATTCCAATAGTTTTTTCTCTTTTGACTCTTAAGTATACCCCAAGTTATTGTGCCTTAAAATGTTTTTTTGATGAAATAGTAAAGACTATTCACTAAAAATAAGGCAATATGAAAGCACACAATGAGAATAAAACTAGGCCTAAAAGACCTAGGAACAAGGTCTATCAAACAAGACTAAACAAAGTCATATAGAAACTACACAATAACATTAAGAGGCCAGCCGGAGTAGGATTGCAGTCATCTGGTCATCCCCAGCCACCATCTGGAGGTCCTTCCACTCATCAATAAGGTCCCAACTAGTGGTGGCCTCATTTTTAGTGTCAGTTGTCTCCGTATCTTCCTGTGCTTGAGAATTATCATGTGTGGGAGAAATGGCGAGAGCCAACCAAAGGAACTTTTCAGATTGGGCCAGAGTCCTCTTGTCTTGTTGAGGTGGGGAAGAAACCCACCAATCCTGATTGGATCATTGTGCCTTTAATTCAATGCATAACTATACCCTTGTTGCTCCATGCCATGCTTCCACAAATGTTTCCTCTCACAATGATATAGTAATATGCCTCAACCTTCCATGTTATTTCTTTCGAGTCTTAAACTTTTTCTACCACATATTCCTTTGTCGCCCCACAAATGTTTCCTCTCACAATGGTATAGTAATATGCCTCAACCTTCCATGTTATTTCTTTCGAGTCTTAACTTTTTCTAGCACATATTCCTTTGTTCCCCAAGATGAGGGGAATGAGCACAAGGGACCAAGAGATAGGGATGCATCCCCACGAAACATAGGTTTAAACATCCTTCAAAGGAAAATACGTTTTCCTTATACTTTGGAGTATATATTTCTTAAGCTTGATTGGTTTATCATGTTGTGTAATTTTCTGGAAGGTTACTTTCTTTTCCTTGTACCTCATTAACTTCTTTTGCACATTAAGAATGATAATTTCCAAAGTCTATAGTTTCTAACCAAGGGCATGCAAGAACAATATCTAACCCATTGATATAGATAGCATAGTAACCAAAGCACAGTATGGTTATCCATAGCGAGCATTTGATATATATATATATATATATATATATATATATATCCAATGTGAGGAGACCTTTGCTGAAATTCAAAGCGCATCAACAAAATTTTTCTACAAAAACTGCCAGAGCGGTACAGACAGCTAGAACATTGTAAAATCAGAACCAAAGAGATCTCTGCCTTTCATGATCAGGTTTCAAAGGGTCAAAAAACCACCAAAAACCTAGGAAGCTGTTATGCCTATACAAGTAGAGGGATGGGATATGGTATGCAGCCAGTTTGGGTTCACCCGCGGGTATGTATGGGTACATCAAGGATGTACCTGGACATACTTGGATATAGTTTTGGGAAGCCCGCATGTATTTCCTGTGTACCCACAGTCAAAAACAATTTTACAAAATGTGTATAGCTTAGATCATATCCACATGTTACCATTTCTACTTCCCTTTCTCTCTTGATCAGGCTATGGATGTATAGATTTTGGACGGTCTGCATAGATATGACCATGTATTGGGAAGAGTCGACACTAAAAGGGTAAATTTTCATGGTCCAGTTGTTGGACTTTGGAAAATTCACTTGCCTCAATGGAAATTCTTTGGGGAGGGGCTAGCTTATATCCATGCTACGCATATGCATGCATAGAGGCCCCGTGCTTCTATTATATTGCCTTTTTGGCACAGATGAAGAATTTTGCTTGCCTGCTGTGTTCTAGGCTCTGGTTGCTCCAGAATTCAAATGGTAACCCATACAGTCTATGTCCAGATATGTTTGCAATATCATATCAAGAGCTGTACCATGGACGTGAAAGAAGAAAACTACAATTGCACTTTCTTCTCCTCCAAAAATGCAACACAGCTGTTGGTGCAGCAACTAAAGCTATTTGTCTCAAAAGTATTCTTGGCAACATCATACTTTAGTAGAGTCAGGCAACATAGACTCTTGAAACATAAATGAAGTCCAACACCTCATACCAGAACAAATGAGAGAAAATGCCAAACTCATGTATTATCAGAAGTATGAGCAAATAACAGACATCTTCATTACACCTTTGTCAATATGATCTTGAGCAAGCTATAACTGCAGCTAATATTAATGCCCTTTAGATTAGATTTCTTTGGTGCACTTGGCGGAGACTCTAAGGCTATTCAAGGTAATTAAAAGAAAATGCATTGATGAGCCTCCTATGGCTAACATGTACAGGTTTGCAATGTTTGTATCCAAGAGCATAATGTTTTCCCATATAAAACAGCTTATATGAATATAATGTCGGGATTTCGACATGGTATCAGAGAATCCATAATATTCAATAAAGTCCCCTTCAGGAAAAAAGGGTTCTGTTGTTTGCTCTTTGTGTTAGACATTACCTGCTTATATATAGATGGGCCCAGGTAAGGAACTGAAGCAGAAGGAGATAATACAGTGCACAGATTTTGAAGTTTCTCCATATAGCTTTTGTTCAGCTGCAACACAGACATGAAGTCAATTGAAGGTTTGATTCATTTTACAAATTAACTAAAAACAAATTTCCTTTTACCTGCATTCATCATTGAATCATGGCTATGTTTTGAATGATGTATAATACACAAATTTAACTAATTTTTCACTTCAAAAAGAGCATTCAATGTTTAAAAACAGACAGCATATACACACTTGTCAGCAACTATTGATTTTATGTTGTCCTATAGAAAAAATTAAACATATTTAACACTTTATTTTTGAATGCAGGACTCAGTTATGAAGCACAAATGCTGAAGTGAATAAAGAGCTGCTAAAAAACAATATTTGCAGAATAAAAGCATACTTTAGCAGGTCTACCTGATTGCATAGATCAGTTAGTGCATGTTGAAGACTTCTAGCGATCATAAAACCTAAAAGGCGATCAATGCCAACCATCCCTGTAGGCCCTAAGCTGTGCCACAGAGAAATATCTCAATTGAATAACTGATATACAAATATTCAACAAGTTCCCATGTTCTTCCTTAATATTAGACATACCAAACAGTCAGAGAACATTCCAAGGGAACTTTTCATTCTTGATGAAACACCACAACTTGATATAAAACTTTTCATTCTTGATGAAACACCATAACTTGATACAAAAACAAATTCAAAAGTATTTTTCTTCGTTAGCAGAACCTTCTGTAAACAATGATAAGAAAAGGAAATCTTTAGAGAATATTTTCTTGACTCTTTTGCCAGGTCTTCATTATATCAAAACAACGTTTGCAATGTTTTTAAAGGAAACAACTGTATTTATTTGATTCAGAAACTTGAATACATTTAAAACTATCATCATGGCATTTCTTAGTTTTGCAATATGCCCAATGGACATATTTCTGACCCCAAACGGATTATCCACAAATTCCAACCAAAATAGCAATTTACAGGAGATATACAAAAATTATAAAATGTAGATCTGAATATTATATAGGAAAATGCGACTTGGTATAGGAATGAAAACTCTTCAAAACTGAATTAAAACCACGGAATTCTTCAACCAAACAAATCAGCAAATTTTAATATGCAAGATAAATGAGAAAAATACAATATTCGGTTAATTGAAGGTTGAAATTTATTTAATAAAAATTTGCAGATAATAGTCCTCAGACACAACTGAAAAATACAAATTCCATGGCCCAAAAGTTTTACAAAGTGGCTGATTTGATGTCTAAAAATTTGATGTTGGAACAACAATACAAATCTGGTCCAAAACAACTCTATAACATTCCAAACAATCCTCTACATGGACCACTCCACCATGAACAAGCTGGAAATTAAGGGGGGATCACATCTACGATTATCCTCCTTCAAACCCTGGCCCGAATCTACAAGTCTTATCTTCAAATACTGCTGAAATATATCTTTGAACACCAATGGAAGCTCCTGAATAGAACTCCCTCTCAAAAGAAATAAGAGTTTTCGTTGTTCTCTCTAAGCTTAAAGAGGGTTTTCATCCTCTAAAGCCAACTTTAAAGGGTTTTCGTCCTTCGGAGTTTTTATGGAAAGCGTACAAGCTCTACCAAAAATCAGAATTTGTCAAAATGCAAAAGATGTCTTTCCCTTGCAAGTCGACTTGTTTTTATAACAATTTTCGGCCTTTTTACCACCCACAACCACCAATCAAATTTCTTTGGCTGCATTTAATAATTTCCTTTACCTTTTTTCCTCCTTCCTATGGATCACATTTTCCTTGGGAAAATAAAATAAAATACGACTTTCTTTTTTCTAATTTTATTTTATCACTTTATCTTTCCTTCACTTTGTCATTAATAAATTAATAAAGTGCTTATAATAATATTTTAAGATGCACTTTATGATTCATTTATTATGACTAAGTGTCCCTTTTATTCCTCCCTTAGCAGTCAGGAAACAAAATTGGGCTAGGGTCTTTGACCTGTAATTTAAGAGAAAGGGATATTTCAGTCCTCCCTTCCCCAAATTGCTTGCCCTCAAGCCATTTCAAGCTCATCTGCCCAAGTGCCATGTGAAAGAGACAAAAAATGCTATAGTGCTCCCCAAGTCTTGATCTTGTACCTGTTAAATGAGAGAGCTCTTGCCACAATACATAGCTCTCATGATGTTCATACACATGAATTTGCATAAAGGATACCACATACTTTATATTGTAGATTTAATCTTCTAACTCATCATTCTTCTCATGAGGAAAATAAATATGAATATGCAACAATAAATATGACATTTTCTTATTCCTTTCATACCTTGGAGTGTCACTATGTCCTTAATTTCCTTTGGTCTTCGTGATATCTTGGTTCTACTGCATCATGGGATGAATATCCTCATGATATAATTGCTGCAATAAAGAAGATGATATACCTCTTTCCCCACACTGTGCAATCTGCTCTCTTTGAAAGGAACTTCCGATGCTCTTGGCTGTCACAACTTGAGGAGTGCCATTACTCATACCTTGCAAAACAACTTCCTTGTCTTGCACTTTGAACTTCAATTCCATAGTCTAATAATTTTGAATGAACTCTCCCAAGGATTGCAGCCATAGTACTCCAAGTACTATACCCAATTCACCAATACCAACAACATAAAAATCATCATATACCTTATGATCTCCTATGGAGAACTCAAGTTGTGGAATCTTCTTTCGGCATGAGATTGAATGCCCATCTACCACTATCATGTTGAACCCTTGGAAGCCTTTTATTTACAATCCCATCCCTTTGACAAATCCTTCGTCAATGAAAATATGTGTAGCTCCACTATCTATCAGCATTGTGATCTTTTGCCCATGAAGACCTCTAACTCTGAATGCATAGAAACTAGGCGGTACAGATGATGTAGCAATTGTGGCACTTGTGATAATCAATTCATCTTCCTTCCTTATTCTTCAATTTTCTTCGGATCAGCATTATCTTCATCATCTGAAATTACCTCAATGTAGCGGATTGATCATTTAACTTGGCATCGATGGTTAGGTGTCCATAGGTCCCTACAATTGAAGAATAATTTTTTTCTTCTCAAATCATTTCTTACCTCTATTTCTTAGCTGTTTTTTGCCCATTCTTTTGCCTTACCTTTCTGCCTACAAGTTGTCCCTTGTTTATCATGTTGAGCTGTTGTTGGTTGTTCAAATGAGACTTTTTTCTGCCCCAAAGGTGTTGTTCGCTGCTGTCCAAACTGTAGAATTTTGCCTTTAGGGACTCAACTTTCCAAGTCCAATGACTTGTTAACAACTCCTTGTAGAGATGGAGGACTAAAGGCTTTGACTAGGCCTTTAAGTGGCTCTCCAAGACCTTCAATAAACAAGAACACAAGTCTTCTTTCACTGATATTTGGTACCATTACTGTAAGTCTCTGGAAATCTGAAATATACTTGTCCAAAGATCCTTCTTGCTAAATCTCTGATGGAACTGATCAATGCTTCACGCATTTCCCTTTGAGATTCCCTCAATACATGAAATTGACTTTCTCTCATAGACTGCTGCAATTCCCTTTGACTCCTTGTGATCACTTCATTCATGTAGCTAAGCTCATCATTGGGAAGAGCTCTCTTATCATGCTCTTGCATTGTGACTTTCTTTGGAGTATTCCTTCTCTGATAGACTATAGGAATTTTCTCTGGTTGCATTCAAATATGATTTCTCCTTCACAGGCTGGGAGAATCATTGCTTTGATACCACTGTAATGTCCACAGTGGACATATTTCTAACCCCAAACGGATTATCCACAAAACCCAACCAAAATAGCAATTTATAGGAGAGATACAAAAATTATAAAATACAGATCTGAATATTATATAGGAAAATGCGACTTGGTAAGTTGGTATAGGAATGAAAACCCTTCAAAATTGAAGTAAAACCACGAAATTCTTCAACCAAACAAATTGACAAATTTTAATATGCAAGATCAATGAGAAAAATACCAGATTCGATCAATTGAAGGCTAAAATTTATTTAATAAAAATCTGCAAATGATAGTCCTCAGACAGCTAAAAAATACAAATTTCATGGCCCAAAAATTTCACAAAGTGGCTGATTTGATGTCTAAAAATCTGATGTTGGAACAACAATACAGATTTGGTCCAAAACAACTCTATAACATTCCAAACAATCCTCTATATGGGTCGCTCCACCATGAACAAACTGGAAATTAAAGGGGGATCACAGAAACAATTATCCTCCTTCAAACCCTAGCCCAATTCTACAAATCTTGTATACAAATCTTGGTCTTACTATGAATAACATTTAGAATTAAGAGATGATATTTCAACCTTGAGATCTGAAAATGGCCAGCTGGAAACCCTCCAAATAAAGGTTGCAATATTCCAAACAAGTTGCCTCGCTTGGAAAAGGGTGGGAAATTGATGAAAATGCCTTCAAAGTGATGCTAAACCTTGCCCAAATGGCTGCCGTAAATCTGATCTAAAAACCCTCTGATTATCTTCCCCAAATGTACCCAAAACCCTCAAAACCCTTTTTCTGAAACCTCTGAAACTATCTCCATAAAACAGCCCTGAAAACAACTCTAAAATGACAAGCTAGGGTAAATCTCTGACTACCGAAGAATGCCCTGCTAGCTAGGCATGGATCTCTCACCACCAAAGCTAGGGTTTGAACCTATGGGATTTCACTCCACAAGCTGTAGATTTGCAAACCGCAGTTGCACATGAAGGAAAATAATTATGTATGCAAAAGTCCTTTTCCTTTCTCCCCCAGCTCCTTATATAACTTCTCCAAGGTAAAAGAGCCCCAATAAACCCTAGTCGCATTTCTCCCTTGGAAGGGCCAATAAAATAAGAGTAACTTAAGTTACTTTTCCCTTGTTAAGTCGTCATGGACCAAAAGTGACCCCAAACGCAAAATTAGAATATTAGTACCATGTGGCCCCTTCCTAACGACAAAACGTAACATCTAGTCCTTCTAACACACCTTTTTGCATATGTCAATGAAGAATTATAACAAAATGGACTATATATTCATACCCAATAGCTCCTAGCGTCCACAGCCCCTTGGGTATGACCAATGATGCTTGATTAAAGAAGAGAAGCCTCAATATTGATGGGTGTCGTGATTCCCTTCATTTAATCAACTCTTGGTTGATGTCATATTCAAACCAGGGGTGTGTCTAAAGCTATATGCAACAAGAAGAATCTTAGTGATCTAGTAATTGATTGTAGGTATTTATTATTTTTATTTTCTGGGGGGGTTTTAAAGCGTCTTTAAGATTTCCTGGACGAAGCCTTATTAAAGCTAAACTATAAGAAACTTGCTGAAATAAATAAATCTTCCAGCATTAAGCATACTACTACAAATAAACACTCTTTACAGAATGAAACAAATTGTTGGAAATAAAGATATGTTGCAGAATTAAATACACTGCTTGGAAGTAAACACACTGCTTGGAAATAAACACACGTTTGAAAATGTTGTTAAAAATGCTTGCAAGGAAATAAGAGTTTAAGTTACAACACCTGCAGGAACAATTACATAACATATTTCAACTGAAGAACCAAAAGTACTTACAGAATTGCTAGAAAATAGATTTACACAAATTGCTTAAAGATAATACCAATAAAATAAAGGATCCTGTTTCTTGTAGGAGTGGGCCCTTGAATCAGGAGTTGACAAAGTATGATTCTCTCAAAATGAAATGGCTATCTTATTATTGAAATGTTTTGTCTTACAAAACTTGTATATCTATATCATATCTATCCTTTTTTTTTAATCTATCTGTAGGTTTTTATATATATTTCATCATCCGAAGATGCATTTACAATCATAAGTGTTCGTTAGCTGTCTATCCATTTATAGGTTTTAGCGAAACAAAATAGTGCTCAAAGTAGATGTGAAATTTAGAAGCCTTGTTTGACATACAACTGTTTGGCCTTACATAAGTATTTCTGGAGTGTGAAGAATCAACAATTTGTTGATCTGTTTCTGATTGGAGGGCCCATTAATTGCTCTATCACCGGATTTTATCAAAATAAACAGGTTCCCATTGATTCCGAAACTTTGAAGAAGTTTCACAACCAAAGGGAAATATTCCGGAACTAACTGCGAAAGTTCCGGAGCTAAGTGTAGGGGTTTCGAAACTAAGTGTTGGAGTTTCGGAACTAAGTGATAGAGTCCCTTAGCTGAGTGATGAAGTTCCGGAACTAAGCCTGAAGGTTCCGAAGCTAAACCGCATTGAAGCCAATATTCTCAAAAAGGTGTTGGTTGCTTCATACTTTGCGTATCTGACCGAATGTGACCTGGTTTATTCCAAAAACTGAATTTCCACACACTTTGTTAGGAATTATAGAGTTTTTAGACGTTAGAACTAAATCAAACAAAAGATGGACAATTACATCTTAACTTATACTAGATCAAACAAAACCCAAAAAATGCAATCAAACTTGATTAAAAGGAGATCATTTATTGCACATTGATGAGACATATTTTGGCCTTATCATCTCCCCCACACTTGTTTATAAGTCCTCTTACAAACTCTATTCTTCAAAACTGGGATTGTGAATTCTGCATTCCAATTGACTGCTAAGGTCAAATGATTGAAATTGAATGTCCTAGTGCTTTTGTTTAGAAGTGTTGTATCCTGATCCCTTTATCTTTTTCTGCCACTCCTCAAAGTGAGTGGGATCCTGAGGTTCTCTATTTTGCCATGGAGACATGGGAGTGAGAAGGAGAGGAGGCCTTGTTCTCATCCCCATCCACATGCCCCTGCATTTTCACCGATTTGAGGAATGAGTGCACACAAAGCTCTGGCCCTTTATAGACTCCATATTAAATTCGTGGGAGATATCACTTCTCTTCTTCTTAACGCAATAGTGAAAAACTCCCATCTCTTCAGGCATCCATCATAAATGTCTTCAAAGTTTTTCTCTTCATAAGAGGTGAAGGCATCAATACTTTTCTGTAGGCTGGCAATATAATGTGCCTAGAATTGGCAGTCAAAGGCACGAGATCTGAAATGTATAGCAAAGGCAGATGGTTTTCCATAGTGAGCTCTCATGCAGAGGCTAGATGAACTACCCTTTAATAAGTGTTTAGTATCCGTCTCTTTCCAAGCTATCTAATTTTGGAGTACATAAACAAATGCATTTAGCTGGTTTCCCCCTACATATAGATTAATCACGACGCTGTCATCACCAATCCGGCACTATGATAATTCTTCACCGGGAACTCCTCGTGCTATGATTATTTACTGATGCACAGCCTTTAGTTTGGTGGATGTAATCTGGAAACACAACAACAAACATAACACAAGAACACCATAGACTATGATAAAAAGGAATGATGATAAATCTGAAATATCAGAGTAAATTATAATATTAGCATGAAATTGTTACAATCTCACCCATGAGGTGCTTCAAGTGTTATTGACTTCACTTGCATTCCACCAATACTATGGGAGAAACTTCACAATTACACCTTGCATTCCACCAATTATTACACCTCTTAATGGCTTCTTCAATACACCTTTAAACTGATGGCTTCCTTTACACACTTACTCATACAATATTTCTCACTACTTCCTTCTATGCTAAATGAGGGGGGTGGCCTCTTTATTTATAGACTTCTAGGCTTGTCCATCTTATCTATAAAATAGGATAAGAAATCCACTCTGACGAATCATATTCCATACCTTAACTCTTATCTGTACATGTAAGCTTATCTTTTAAGATAAGATAAACCTTATCATTTTACATGGGTTCCACATTTTTAGACTTTTTACAAATAAAATATACAAAATATTTATGACCTCACTCCTTGTCCTTATTACCAATATAATATTTCTAATTCCTAATCATGTAGACCCTACTTCTCTTCTTACCCCAACTTTGACATTTTAACATTACTGGACCACTTACAACAACTATTTACTTTTTACCACAACATTCCTATTGTACTTTTGACTATTGCCGTACTATACATTATTAGCGGCGTCGTACTGGCAGTGCCATTATCTTCTATCAGACGCTACTACTAATTATACTTAACAACATCCTATTCCTAATACATACATTAATGAAATAGAAATTACGGAGGAAAATTTTAGTGTCGACATCTTCCCCCTTCCTAGCTTCTACTCTGTCCTCGGAGTAGATTATTCTGGTGCTTGGAAAATCTTCAACTTGTTGTGGTTGACCCATTTCGTAATGGGAGTGCCATCCAATTCCTCCAGTCGGTACGTGCCATTTTCATGCAGCTATTTTGTAGGGCCCCATCCATTTTGGAAGAAATTTTCTGCCTTCTTTTTTTGTATCTAGAATCATATACTAGAACCAAGTCATTCACATGAAATGGAGACCACCGGATCTTTTGATCAAAGTATTCCTTCTGCTTCATTTTCTTCTTATAGCTTGTATCCTTAGCTATTTCCCTCATTTCCTCTAGCAAATGAAGATGTACCAACCTTTCTTTTACTGAATCCCTTTCATCCATTCTTTCATTTCTGACCGTGGGAATATCAAACTTAATAGGAAGAACTGGATCAATGCCATAAGCCAACTGAAATGGGGAGTATCCTGTTGCTGATTTTAATGTTGCCCTATATGCCCACAATGCTGCATGAATCCTTTTATCCCATTTATGTACTTGCAAGGCTGCATCTTTTGCTAGAATTTGACACAACACAAAATTTGTTCGTTCCACCTGTCTATTTGTGCTTGGCTTGTATGTTGTTGCCTTCCTGTGCTTAATAGAAAACTTATTGATTAGGGCTTCTACCACCTCATTAATGAAGTAGCTTCCTTGATCTGTTACAATTTCTAATGGACAACCAAATCTGATGACAATGCGTTCATATATGAACCTTGCCACTTCATCCATGGAAGTTGTTTTCAATGGCCTAGCTTCAACCCACTTGGTTAAATAATCTGTGGCAACTACAATATACTTATTTTGGTGTGAGGTAGTTGGAAGTGGACCTACAATGTCTATTCCCCACTTTTCAAAGGGACCAAGTGGAAGAATAGGGCATAATGGAGCTGATGAAGTCTTACGGTTACCATGTGTTTGACAAATATCACATGTCTTACAATAATTATAACAATCTTTAAAAAGAGTGGGCCAGTGATAACCTGCATCCAAGATCCTTCTTGCTGTAAGTTGTCCAGAGAAGTGCCCTCCACATGTACCATTGTGGAATTCTTCTAGCAGTTCCTTCCCTTGATCACGTCCAACTGCCCTCTTGTATTGTCCATCAGGTCCTATTCGAAATAATACTCCATGCAGAATAGAATATGGACGACTGACTTGAGTAATCTTTCTCTTAGTCTTTGCATTGACACCATCAGGAAATTTGAATTCATTCAGATAATTTCAAATATCTATGTATTCACAAGGGATTGTGTCAAGGGATAACAATGCTGCATCGGGAAAATCATCATCATCACAAGATGATCCTAAACCATCATAGGCTCGAGAGAGTGCATCTGCATTGACATGCTTCTTTCCTGGCCTATCTATAATATCAAATTCAAATTCTTGTAGCAAAATTATCCATCTTGCTATCCTCCCTGATGGGTTAGGCTTATTTACAATATATTTTAGAGCCTGATGATCTGTTACAACTAGAAATTTTTGCCCTAGCAAGTAATTCTTAAACTTCTTTACAGCAAAAATGATAGCTAGAGCCTCTTTTTCAGTTACAGTATAATTTACCTTAACACTGCTCATTTGTCTGCTCCCAAAATAAATTGGATGTTCATTCCCATTTTCATCCTTTTGGCTCGAAGTACTTCCTAGTGCTGCATCTGAAGCATTAGTGTACACAATGAATGGCTTGCTCCAATCTGGATTCTTTAAAACAGGTGAAGACACCAGAGCTTCCTTCAGTTGTCCAAAAGCTTCATGCGCCTTATTTCTTGGTTCATAAGTAACATCCTTCTTCAAGAACTGGGTTAGTGGCTGTGCAATCTTTGAGAAATTCTTGATGAACCTTCTATAGTACCCCACATGGCCTAAAAATGATCTCAACTTACTTCTATTCATAGGAAATGGTAACGCTTTGATTTTTGAAACTTTATCAGGATCAGTACCAATACCATCTCTGGATACAACATGCCCTAACAAAATGCCTTTAGAACATCCAAAGACACACTTTGTAGGGTTTAGTGAGGCTTGTGCTTCATCTAACCTTTGAAATGTTGTCTCCATTTGGTGTAGGTGGTCCAACTTGCTCCCATAGATGCAAAAATCATCCAGAAATACTCTGATGAAGGTCCCAATGTAGGGTTCGAACACCCTATTCATCAAACGCTGGAATGTTGCCAGAGCATTACACAACCCAAAAGGCATAACTCTATAAGCAAACGTTCCCCAAGGAGTGGTGAACGTGGTCTTCAGCTGATCTTTTTCTGTTATACGAACTTGGTTGTAGCCGCTATATCCATCAACAAAACTATAGCACTCCTGGCCAGCTACTTCGTCCAAGATCTGATCTGAAAATGGAAGAGGGTAATGATCCTTCTTTGTTGCCTTATTGAGCTTCCTGTAATCAACACAAATCCGTAGCTTTCCATTCTTTTTTATTGAGATCACAATGGGAGAAACCCATTCTGAATTCTCCATAGCAAATATGAATCCTGCATCAAGCAACTTATCTATTTCTTCTTTTACAGTCTTGGAAAAATTAGGATTCATTCTATATGGCATTTGCTTTGAGCTTAGCACCATCTACCAGCTCAATAGAATGTTCTATCCAACTTACTTGACGGAGTTCCTTGTAATCAAAAGTGAATATGTGTATGTACCTTTGAAAGAGCTGGAGGTAGGATTCCTTCTCACTCTCCATCACAGCATCACCAATCTTTATTTGTTGGAGACGATCAACTTCTTCTTCAGATAATTTTATGGGGTTATGAGTTGGTGTGATTGGAAGGATATCCATGACTGAAACATCAACCTCACTTTCTTCATCTTCAGTGTCCACTTCACTGGTACTAGAGTAATCAGAGGATTTCCAATCATCAGTTTCATCACTTGAATCCACAGGTTCTGCCTTATGATGTCGAGGGATCACGTTTATCTTCACCCTCTCTCTACCACGTCCAAGTGTCATGAAACCTTCATTCCAGTAGTTTCTTGCATGAACTCTCCTTAGCCATGGTCTTCCCAGCAGCATTGGGTACGCAACAGTACCATTTTTCATCACCTGAAAGTCTACCACACATACAACACCCATAACAGATATTGCCACATTTGAAACTACACCTTCTGGTTTAGTTTTTCCTTTATTTAATGACCTTAACATAAGTGTTGAAGGGCGATCAATTTTTAAACCCAACATATTCATTACAGACTTAGTCATTACATTAACTGCAGCTCCTCCATCAACTAAGACATCATGAATTGAAATACCATTACATAATACCTCAGCTTGTGGAGCATAGGGATCCGCCTCTGCCTCTAAAACAGGGACCTCAACCTCCTTCCTTCGTCGAGCATTGAGTCCACTTCGCAACTTCCGCCTCTTCTTAGAAGACAGCCAAGAGTTGACCATATGTAATATTTGCAAGGCTTTTGGACAGATCTTCCAAGATGAAGTATGGTCCTTGCCCCTGTGAAATCAGAAAATCCTGCACACCCAACTTTCTTCTCCTATGTTTCTTACTAGTTTCTCCTTTCATCTTTTTAGGGTCATTTCCATCTTGATTATCTTTTTCTTTCTTTGTTTTTGTTACAAACACATCTACTTCATTATTTCTGCTCTTATCTACTACATCAAAAGAATTCACAGGTGCTTTTCCTTTATCATTATCTCCTTTACCAGATGTAGAAGCTCTATCTGGACAATTATACTTATAATGACCCTTTTTATAACAACCATAACATACAACTTCAAAAATATTTCTTTTTGGACCTCTATCTCCTCCCTGAGAACTAAATTCCTTTCCTTGAAGAAGATTAATAGTTAACTGACCTATCCTTTTGAGCAGATCTTCATACTCAGTAGATGTACTAGGAGAAATATTTGTGCTCACCGAGGAGTGGTTGTGGATTCTGGACCAAAGGTGCTGGTGTAGGCTCTACTTTAGCAACAATTTCTTTGGGCTCCTTTTCCATGCTTTCTTCTTGCCTTCTTGCAATCTCCTTTGCTTGTTCAATGGTAGCTGGGCGGTCATACTTCACTCGTTGTCTGATCTCTGGCTTCATCCCAAGAATGAAGTGCTTACATAGGAGATTATCCACGCCATTCATCAACCCATCCTCTAATCCTTCCTTCCGGATCTGGGCATCGAGCTTCCTCCTTAGCTCTAGAACACGAGCATGATAATCCCTTATCTTCTCCTTCTCTCCTTGGGATAGCTTTGTGATCTCGATCATGAGATCTGCATATTTCTGTTGTTCACCAAATTCTTCAAGAAAACTTTCAGTTAATAAATCCCATGAATTTTTCACATTTTCACCTAGTGTTTCAAACCACCTAAGTGCTGAACCATCAAAAAAGGTAGGAAAAAATTCAGTCTATTGTTCCCTTCTTATAAGGCCATTACAAATATAAGATCGTTTAAACTCTTGAATGAAAGAGGAAGCATCTTCATTAGATTGGGCTGAAAAAACAGGAATCTTCCCCATTTTCAAAAGTAACTACCGTAAAATACCAACCCACAAGTACAATCAACAAGACTTATGTGCACAAATAACTGGAATCACTGTAATAGAAAGTGACTTTACACCTTTCTACGGTAAAATAGAAATGACCATGGTAATTATGGTAAAAGTTGACTTACTACGGTAAAAACTGACTTTACTGTGGTAAACACTATTCATAGTAAAAAGTGAAGTTACTGCGGTAAATACTATTCACGGTAAAAAGTGAAGTTACTGCGGTAAATACTATTCACGGTAAAAAGTGACTTTACTGTGGTGAATACTATTCATAGCAAAAATGATTTTACCATGGTAACTACTATGCACAGTAAAAATAAGGTTACCCTCCAATTGATTTTTGACTAAGTGGGAATATCTCTCCAAAAAATCCACCAACGAGGAATGGTCCTGGCAACGGAACCAAAATGTCATCACCAATCCGGCACTGATAATTTTTCACCGAGAACTCCTCGTACTATGATTATTTACTAATGCACAGCCTTTAGTTTGGTGGATGTAATCTGGAAACACAACAAACATAACACAAGAATACCATAGACTATGATAAAAAGGAATGATGATAAATTTGAAATATCAGAGTAAATTATAATATTAGCATGAAATTGTTACAATCTCACCCATGAGGTACTTCAAGTGTTATTGACTTCACTTGCATTCCACCAATACTATGGGAGAAACTTCACAATTACACCTCTTAATGGCTTATTCAACACACCTTTAAACTGATGGCTTCCTTTACACACTTACTCATACAATATTTCTCACTACTTCCTTCTATGCTAAATGCGGGGGGTGGCCTCTTTATTTATAGACTTCTAAGCTTGTCCATCTTATCTCTAAAATAGGATAAGAAATCCACTCTGACGAATCATATTCCATACCTTAACTCTTATCTGTACATGTAAGCTTATCTTTTAAGATAAGATAAACCTTATCATTTCACATGGGTTCCACATTTTTAGACTTTTTACAAATAAAATATACAAAATATTTATGACCTCACTCCTTGTCCTTATTACCAATATAATATTTCTAATTCCTAATCATGTAGACCTTACTTTTCTTCTTACCCCAACTTTGACATTTTAACATTACTGGACCACTTACGACAACTATTTACTTTTTACCACAACATTCCTATTGTACTTTTGACTATTGCCGTACTATACATTATTGGCGGCGTCGTACTGACAGCGCCGTTGTTTTCTATCGGACGCTACTACTAATTATACTTAACAACATCCTATTCCTAATACATACATTAATGAAATAGAAATTACGGAGGAAAATTTTAGTGTCGACAACGCCTGTATTCTTTTCTAACAAAAAGTTGCAGAGATAAAATTTGCAGAGAAGATTTTTCTGCTCTGCACTGGTTGAGGAATATGCTGTCATGAATTCTAATTCATCCTTTATTTCATGTGGTCTTTCACGTGGAAGACCACATGAAATCTTTGATAGTTGCCAACGGATAAATTGCTCTTCTAGAAAGACACTGTATGCAAGAGGTCTCCTACATGTGAGTAATCTTTCACTCATTATACAGACCATCTGTATCTTTGCTAGGCATTTAAATTTTTCTTCCTCCATTTTGTAGAATTTTTCTTCCTACTCTTTCCTTGCCTTCTTCTCCTCCATCTTGCTTCTTAGTTCCTAATTTGATATTTTGAACTCATTAAGCTTTCTGCAGGTGTCATCCAATAACTGCTTAAGTGGCCAATGAGTTAGCTCAATTTGCACAATTCGATCCACTGAAGATATTTTTGTCATAGTACTTTGTTCACTAGCCAATTGACATTCTTTTTCTTTTTCCACCATTTGCTATTTGCCTAATGTCAATTCTTCGTTCTTATCTGTGAGCTGAGTTTTCAGTTGTTCAATGAGCATTTCCCTATGCTCCAATTTGTTTTTGAGAAACTTTAATTCCTCATCCTTCTCCCTAATAATAAGTTCTTCTCAAAACAAGAACAAAGCCTGCCTAACTTGTTTTTCTTCTTTCTCTGGAAGTTCCTTAGGGAATGAGCACTGCTCTTCCACCAACGGGGATTTCCATTTTTTTTTTCCAAGATGCCAATTCCTCTTCCTCATGTGACAGTATTGCTGAGTCACCTATCTCCTGAAAAGCCCGCTCTTCAAATCTTTCATCTTCTTTCTCCAACTCCTCAGTTTGACTTGGTAGAGGAAGAGACATTGCCATGCTGCCCAAAATATCAACTTCTTTCTCTAAACCCTCCTGTACTTCAATATCCACTGGAATTTGCTTGGACTTCTTATGAATTCTTTTCCTTTGAGGTTCAACATTTCCTGAAGTGGGCTTTCTCCTTGAACTTCTTCTGAATTTTACTTCACGGTCCAGCTTGGGTGAATTGTCAGTGTCAGAGACAGGTATTAGTTCTTCTGATATTGTTACAGAGGAAGGAGTTTCTTTTGAAGAAACGGTAGGTTTTGCAGCTTTGATCATCCTTTCAAATCTCCTCCTCCTTGGTACTTTAACCCCACTTATTTCTTTTTTTTTCTCAAGGGGATCAATCTCCAAGTTACTTTTAGGAGAGAAAGGGGTTGGTATTCCCCTACTGATAATATCAGGGCTTTGTCTGAACTTATTGAGGAATTTTTCCCATGCTTCTTTTCCATTTTTCTTTGAGAGAAAATGATGCTGACAGACTAGATGGACTAATCCATGGTGTGTAATCGTCCCAACTCCCTGAGAATATCTCTGAGTCATTGTATGGATGGAGTCAAGAGGAAATTAGGAAGGTTTACTATATACTCCTATTTTCCTGCCCCATACCTAAGATATATTAGCATTTTAAAGACCTCCCTTCCCACAGTCCCATATTGGCCATCGCAAGTTAGGTACTTAACTACCCAGAATGCTACTCTGTCGAAAGGTTTGGGCAGGCTAGCTCTTCTGACCCCCTTGATGATCTTCTTAGTATTATAAATATACTGGGGTTCAGATTCGCCCTCTTGCCCTAAGGTTTCCACCAGTTCTTTTAGGGTTCCCTTTACAGGGTTTGGAACATGTACAATTGGTACCCCAGATACATTGCTCATTATATTAACAGTAAAGGGAATTACAATGCTTTTAACCTTAGTTCTGGACTGCTCTAAATTTACAACAAATTTTCTTACCAGTTCGACATTGTACTTTGAGAATTTCTTCAGAAACTCCAGCCAACTTGCTTGTTCAAAAATGGCTGCTACTTCTGCATTTGCAAGAAGTTGCGTATCTTCTGGCTCTGACTTCTTTTTGATACCCATGGCAAAGAGGACGATTCATATTCTTTCTTCTTCCAAATCCTTACTCAACTAGGAGATAGCTACAGAACTATTAGATTTGGCTGTGGAACTATTAGATTTGGCTGCAGAATTGTTGGATTTAGCTGCAGAATTTTAAATATGATTCTACTGTTTCTTCCTTGAATTTCTTTGCTACAGCTCTCAATTTTTCGTTTATTCCACCTAAATGATAGTTCATTATTAATACCCTGCCACTTTTACTTATTTAGTCGGCATCACCTTCATGATTACTTGCTTTTAATCATAATGTGCAATAAGTGTCTCATTATATCGCCCATAGTTCTAAAAATCGCGATTTATTGGGCGATAATCGCGATAAGTTTCAACCATTTGACCTTAGCAGTCAATTGGAATGCAGAATTCACAATCCCAGTTTTGAATAGAGTTTATAAGAGGACTTATAAACAAGTGTGGGGGAGATGATAAGGCCAAAATATGCCTCATCAAGGTGCAATAAATGATCTCATTTTACTCTCCTTTTAATCAAGTTTGACTACATTTTGTGGCTTTTGTTTGATCTAGTATAAGTTAGGATGTAATTGTCCATATTTTTTTTGATTTAGTTCTAATGTCTAAAAACTCTGTAATTCCTAACAAAGTGTGTGGAAATTCAATTTTTGGAATAAAACAGGTCACATTCGGTCAGATAAGCGTATGAAGCAACCAACACCTTTTTGAGAATATTGGCTTCAATGCGGCTTAGCTCCGGAACCTTCAGGCTTCGTTCTGGAGCTTCATCACTCAGCTAAGGGACTCTATCACTTAGCTCCGGAACCTTTAGACCTAGTTCCGAAACTCCAACACTTAGTTTCGAAACCCCTGCATTTAGCTCCGGAACTTCTGCAGTTAGTTTCGGAATATTTCCCTTTGGTTCCGGAACTTCTCCAAAGTTTCGGAATCAATGGGAACCTGCTTATTTTGATAAAATCCGGTGATAGAGCAATTAATGGGCCCTCCAATCAGGAATAGATCAACGAATTGTTGATTCTTCACACTCCAGAAATACTTATGTACGACCAAACAGTTGTATGTCCAACAAGGTTTCTAAATTTCACATCTACTTTGAGCACTATTTTGTTTCACTAAAACCTATAGATGGATAGGCAGCTAATGAACACTTATGATTGTAAATGCATCTTCGGATGATGAAATATATATAAAACCTTGCAGATAGATAAAAAAAAGGATAGATATGATATAGAAATATAGACATATACAAGTTTTGTAAGATAGAACATTTCAGTAATAAGATAGCCATTTCATTTTGAGAGAATCATACTTTGTCAACTCCTGATTCAAGGTGGAGCAAGGGCCCACTCCTCCAAGAAACAAGATCCTTTATTTTATTGGTATTTAAATCTTTACGCAATTTGTGTAAATCTATTCTCTAGCAGTTCTGTAAGTACTTTTGGTTCTTCAGTTGAAATCTGTTACGTAATTGTTCCTGCAGGTGTTGTAACTTAAACTCTTATTTCCTTGCCAACATTTTTAACAACATTTCAAACATGTGTTTATTTCCAAGCAGTGTGTTTCATTCTACAATGTGTGTTTACTTCCAAGAAGTGTGTTTAATTCTGCAACGTATCTTTATTTCTAGCAATTTGTTTCATTCTGCAAAGAGTGTTTATTTCCAGCAGTACGTTTAATTCTGGAAGATTTATTTATTTCAACAATGTGTGTTTATTTCAGCAAGTTTCTTATAGTTTAGCTTTAATAAGGCTTTGGCCAGGAAATCTTAAAGACACTTTAAAACCCCCCCAGAAAATAAAAATAATAAATACCTACAATTAATTACTAGATCACTAAGATTCTTCTTGTTGCATATAACTTCAGACACACCCCTGGTTTGAATATGACATCAACCAAGAGTTGATTAAATGAAGGGAATAACGACCTTATCAAATATCATAAATATGATTGTGATGGGAAATAAGGTGTAGATGTCGCCTGAAATGGAGAGGGGATGTGATTATTTAATTGTATAATCAATTAATTAATTAATGGATCAACTAAATAATTAATTAATTAATGGAAGCATACAATGAACAAGGAAGGGGAAGTGTAATGGAGTGGGAGTTAATAAAAGTTTTTTGTTAACCATTAATTTAGTGGGTGTAGTTTTTGGTTTAATGGTTTCTAAGTGTTGCTCCTCAGGGGGACTAAAACATGGAAGTGCAATATATGCTCATTGACTTGGTTGGCCAACATTATTGGATTGAATGCACACTTACTGCACAGCTTAGGGAAAGGTGTTGACCTTTGTGGACAACTATCACTCGATAAGAGGGCAAAGATATTGAAGTTGTTTAATGGAGATACCACAAAGAATGTTCCTATAGTTCCTAACATTTGTGGCACCCCTTCTAGTTCTTAGACAACTTCTAGGAGTGTTTTCTACAATACTACAAGTTATGAGGCGACTCCAATAGATGCTTTTGGTAGTAGGGGAAAGAGAAAGGTCATGTTCCTATAGGCTATGTACGATAAAAAGGCTAGGGAAGAAGCTGATGATGCCATCAGAAAATTCTTATATTTTGTTGGCATCCCTTTTCATGCTACTTGCTCTCCTTATTACAAGGAGGTTATGGCTAAGGTAGTCAAAGCAAGTGTAAGTTGTGTGCCCACAAAGTTTAGTACCACAATCTTGGATAGGAACTATTCCAAGGTTAATGTATTGATGGAGGAGGTGAGGTGCACATGGGTCTCTCATGAATGTAACATCATCATGGATGGGTGGACTAACACTGCTCATTAATCACTATGATTATCTTATGCAGAGAGGATCCTTACTTCTTGAGGGGTCGTCGATTGTTTAGGAAAGAAGGACGCAAAGTTCCAATTTTCTATTTTGTGAGATGCCATTGAGGATGTTGTCCCTGCTCGTGTTCTGAAGTTGTTACAAATGCACCTTTACGTGTACAGAGCAATAGACAACTTGTTAAGGCTCACTACCAACATATATTTTGGACCCAGTGTTGTGTGTGCGGAGAACAATGCACTAAAAGACATTGGATAAATTAATTGGGTCAAGATTGTAGTGACAAAGGCTAGAGAGGTGCAGATGTTCATTTGCAACCACCATACGTCATTAACACTCTTCTGTAGCATTTCGAGGAAGGAATTCCTCAAGCCAGTGGCCACACGTTTTGCATCATACTTTATTTTGTTGGATAGGATGGCTGAGTTGCAAGAATCATTATAGGGTATGGTCATTGACATCAGGAGAAGATCTAGGTGGGATGGAGTTCAAGACAGAGCAGGGGAAGAAGGTGAAAGCAATTATGGTGGTAAGAGACACATTTTGGTTAAATGTGAGATATATCACATCCATAGTATCTCCGGTTTTAAGTGTGATAAAATATGGGGATTCTGAAGAGCCCTAACCTTGGCAAGATATATTAATTTATTGATAGCATGCTTGGCCAGATGAAGGCCTGCTATTCTGGACAAAGGAACCCCACCTTGGAGTTCTACCATCACCATATCCAACCTATCATTGAGCGGTGGATGGGAGAAGTTGAACACTCTTTTACACATGGTTGTATATGCACAAAATCCGAAATGGTATATTGAGAGGCCGTGAAAGGTAGTTGTCCCAGTAGATGATGAGGAGGTGAGGAAGGGTTTCTTGAAAGCCCTAAAAAAATTTATAATGCAGAGGATGGCTTTATGCGTCAGAATTGATTTTCTCAAGTTTGCTTATCTTGTGGAAGGCTACAAAAAATCGACAAAGGACATGACCACATTGGCAAACAGAGAGTCCAGGTCAGGTGGTGGCGATTGTATGAGACCCTGCAAGATTGCTATGTACACTTGTCAATTTGTCTTCTTTCTTAGGTTTTTAGTTCCTCTCGCTTCTGATGAGGAATTGGTCAACATATGGGTGGATCCACTCTCTTAAGAGGAACAAAGTCTTACCTCTAAGAGAGAAGACAAACTTGTTGTACACATTGCCTTGCATCTTATGGATCGCAAGACATCTTGGTACAAGGAGATCCTAACATTATGGAGATGTAGATCCTCAGGATTCAAGGAAGATTGATGAAGATCAAGAACAATAGGGATTGGTTGATATCTCCTTTGCACGATGATAGATGATGCCGATACAAATACTTCTAGTGAAGAGGGGCGGTCCACAAGTGTTCCATTCAGAGGAGGACTTTGATTATTGAATTACGAACTATGTTTTAGACTTTAGTTTCTTCCATTTTGGTTATGACATATGTACTATAATGATGCTAATCATATGATGTACTTTTGAGTTATTCTCATGACTCTCAGACTCTATGAGGCATGCAATATTCATGTTTATTCATATTGTTGAGTGTACTCATTCTCATGTTGATTATTGAATGTATCTTGTTTTTAATTTTCAATGGCTTTCATTTTCATATTGACGTATTGGGCCTTAGCTTATGTGATGAATAATTGGATTAATCATTAATGGTTTTAATCTTCAAACTTTCAATCTTTATAGTCATAGTTTATTGAATTATTCATGTTATATTTGTAAACATTAATATATTTTATATATTATTTTAATAGCCATCCCCCCGCTGTCCCAAGTTTTGAAACTTTTTGTCCCAAAGTCTTAGAAACCCCGTCCCTAAATCCCCGCTGACTTAGGTAACTATGGCATCAAAGTTGCACCCATAGCTCCATGACAATAAATGGGAAATATAAGGAGGCTATAAACACTTATGCCCAAAATATTTACTATTTTTCAAAAACTTTTCAAAGCAAGAAAAAAAAACTTATAAGTCACTCAAATGGATACCAATATGTCAAGTCATCATAATTGTTTATCGACAGGCAATAGCTAGAAATACCACCACACCAAGCCGTCATCTGTAGAACGCCTAAGCATAATAATATAGTCCAACACTTAGCAATATTTTAACAAAGAAACCATAAACAAATGATTTTGAGACTTTTGCAAGCCACTTATCCTGTCACTTATTTCCCCAGTTCAAACTAAAAAGTTAAAAAAGGGAGTAATGAATCAAAGACATGCAAAAAAGTAGATGGATGTGGATACATGTGCTCAACATGTATCAGGCCAAAAACACATGCAAGTCAATAAGAATTGCTGGATGAAACTAAATCGATTTAAAGGTAAAACTATGTTACCAACTTGGCACCCTTGGACCCAATATGGATTCGCACGCGATTTCTGAGACTTTAAGTTTAATGATTGGTACATCCAAGACAATCTTACAGAAAGTTTCCAAGTTTTGGGTGAGTACAACAGGTTACTGCCTATTTTTTAAATAATTCATTTGATTTGATGTTATCGTTGAGCTCTTGATGAAGAGCAATATATCGATGAATACTTATTCGATTTTAATTTCGGAATATTTAGATAATATTTAGCAATCAGTTAGCATTATGATTTATCAACCCGACAAGGGAAGTAAGGGTGACTTAATGGTCTATTATTTTATTCTGTGCAAACTCCGTCATTAATTTCATTTATAAGAATAGCATATTTATAATTTTTAATGCACTCTTTTGACAAATAAAAAAATAGAAAAGCTGAACCTGAGGAAAAGCACTTAGCCAAATTGTACCATGGAAAACTCGATTTCGCACATAGGAGAAAAAGTAAATTAGGGTAAAGGCAAAGGTAGTTTTTAGGTCACCACCAAGTTATCACCAATTCTAGTGCATGAACCCCACTTGCTCTAGGAAAGCCCACAAGATACAAGAATTTTCCATTTAATTGAGGAACAATTTCACTTGGTGTCATGTGTGGATTTTGGGTCACTTCCTTCTTTAACAAGGACAAGAGTCAACTTGAGCTTGCTGATCACACTGATACATCTGGATAAAATCAAATGATCAGATATAAAGTCTTTTGCAAGATATGCTAAGGAGAAAAAGTAAATAAAGCAATTTAGAACCACTTTCACAAAGCCTTACCCCATGAAGTGAAACAAAGATACTACTTTCAGACTTATCCACATGATAATATAAAGGAAGTGTTACAAGTATTATGGAAAACAAGGGTTTTACCAATTTGGCATGCAAGGAATTTTTATTGACATTATTTAAAGTAAAGGAAAGCAGAAGCAATCTTCTAAGCATGATTGTGCTTAATGAAAGGAAATTCAAATTATCAAGTTTGTACATATCTATAAAATCCTTTGCTGTTATATAAAAATAGATAGGTCCATTTAGCAAAGCGCAAAATCCCAGCGACAAGTTGCCAGGCAAATACTGCCCAGGTAAATCAGCCAGATCCAAATCTTCCTTATTTTTGCTCTCATAGCCTTAAAAGTTAAGTCAGAATTCAAATCCCCACAGAACAGCTGCCCAAGAAATATAAATGAGTGCTCTGTAACAAATATTCAAAACACATTCAAATGCCTCATTTAATAAGTAGAATACAATCTAAAAGGACAACCAATCACCTGTTTAATTCTATTCAAGAAAATTGACATTTTGTATAAAAGATTTTCAAATCTCTTGGGGTTTAATAAAAGCATGGAAACAAGCATGGTCAGAATTGAATTATAAAATACTATCTTGCATGGCCAAGGTCCCAACAGTTCAATCTTGAGGTGATCAAAATTTGAAACCTCCCTAGAACTGCACAAGATGTTATAACTTCACTGTACAAAAACATTGGCTTCGGTATTTTTACATTTCCAATCCTGACCTTTCTTTTATAAAAGATCAAGTCCTCAAATTATAATGAAATAAGTATTACAAAACGTGCACTTCCCTGCTGTAACAAAACCAGGTAAAGTGTGAACAACTCAGAAAAATTAATGCAAGTTACCCACATTTACCTGAAACTTGAACCAGGTAAAGTGTGAACAGCAGAGAGAAATTAACAAAGAATAAGCAGCACATGATTTTCCTAGATGCTGTCCAACAGGAAGATCTTTTCATAAGGTGTTATGATCTCTTGAAAAGCAAAAGGAACTAAATATATTTTCAAGAAATTTAACAAAGTAATGCTAGAAACGTTGTTACCAACAAATTACATACCATTTTAAAAGTTTTAGTTACAAACTTCTCACTACTGAAATGTCTTTTCCCATACTATCTATTATCCCAATATAACAAAAAACTATTGTACTCCTTGGACCAAAGAGAGAGGGTGCAGTACAATTCTAGCAAAGACATTGGTTGCATCAGCACCAAGTATTTGAGCTATGTTTGCTAAGGAGTCATATTCAGACATGGCATTAAATTCTCAAGTTCAAAGATAGCCTTGGTTAAAGACGGTAGATAGGGACATCTCTTTTTCCACCCATGTCATCTCCCATGACACTTGAAGGTTCAACAGCAGCTATTGCCATTTGAATGAAGTCCCTTGTTCCTCATACTCCGGTTGAATCTCCATAGCATCTTTGTTTTCCCATTTGCTGAGGATAAGCTCTTCAATACAGAAATTCAGTGTTGAATAGAGATATGGGACTCAATGCAAGGTTTTAGATTGCTGTTCTTAGCACTGTTAACAAGATGGGAAATGCAGCATTTGTTGGTGCAATTATGCTCTTTTAATGCGCTTGTTGAATGAAATGTAATGCTCCTACCCTATGTCACAAGGTTCAATGAATTTCTGGCATGA
The DNA here is from genome assembly GCA_019776745.2 of Taxus chinensis. NCBI lineage: Eukaryota > Viridiplantae > Streptophyta > Pinopsida > Cupressales > Taxaceae > Taxus > Taxus chinensis. The sequence continues at coordinate 308,722,657 of CM034146.1, read as the reverse complement.
AATTTGAAATTCGTCGAATTTCAGATATCGCCAAAAAAATCGCGAATATTTGAGGTGTTCAGCAGCTAAAAAACGCAATTTAATTGTGAGAAGAGGGTTGTGGGCGTAGGGCACTATGTAAGATTTTTCTATGACTGAAAATGTGATTCAACAGTGAGTGGAGGGCACAAAATCTTCTGGACGTGGCTGCGTGTGAAATGGCAGTTGAGATCTGATCTACCGTGCGGGGTCATTTGTGCACTTGATTGTTGGGAAACGTGTTAAATGTGCCTCGGATGTGAGAAGAGACCAAGGTTGTGGCTGCGGTGCTCTGGTGAACCTGTGTGAGAAGAGTGAGAGGTTGTGGCAGCTGAGGACGTCATTGAGGGTCGTCATAGGGTTTTTATGTTATGTTTTAGTTTAGGCTTAATTTTATGTTTTTATGATTTTTTCTTGATTTATTTTTAATTATTAATCTTTTCAAATTATATTCACTATAATATTATATTTAAAATTTTTTTTATATCATTTACTTTTAAAATATTCTAAAGTTTTTAAATTTAATATTTATAAATTCGAAACTATTAAAGTTAAAAGCTCTAAAATATTTTTAAATAATTGACATCGAATAAAAAATCAAATATTATATTAAAATCTCTGTAACATTTTAAAATATAAATTTCAAAATATTATATTAAAAACTCTAAAATACTTTTAAATGATTGACATTAAATAAAAAATCAAATATTACATTATAATTTTTTTTGAACTTAATGGCTATTTTTTTTCCGAACTTTATCCATTGGGCGAACTTGAACCGAACTTTATCCTTGTCGAACTTAAACTCGAAGCTTGTGGCTTAGCATGATAGCATGTTGCATATAAGCCCAATATGCTTGTTTAAGGCAATAGCCATTAATTTTGTTGATATAAAGATAGCAAAGATACTATTCATTTTTTTGGGCATAAAGGGTTATGATAACTTGTGCTACTGACATGAGCCACCTTGCTGGTGCCTAGGCTAATTTGTGTATACTAAACCCTTCATGAATTTATATGAGTGTGTATTGACTCCGACATGATTGGGTTGTGCTTTATGTCATTGCATATATTGTGTAGGTGAGCCACCTTAGAGATATTGCTAAGGTTAGCTACTATATTGTATTCCATTACAGGCATCATTCACATGCTTATCTTAACTTTGGGGATTGACTTGGTTTGATTGTGTATTGCACAGCTGATTGTCCAATGGGTTGTATGATGATTTGTTTGGACATCATAAAGAACGCATTAAGACTTTCAGGTTCATAAGAAGACATGCAGCACATGAACATTCTAGATATGGGAATGAGAGAGAAGTTGGAACTATTGAGTATTGAGTGTTCATTGTACCCTTAGTTGGGAGGCATAAAGACACAAAGTGGTATAATTGTTGGCCTTGGTTTACATGGTGTATTTGTGGAGGCAAAACTTTTGCCACTCCTTAACAATCATCAAATATCGTTGACCATGGCAGGACATAGTGAATGATATTGTGTTTTTCCTAAGAATATTACCATGACAGATTTATGGATGACATTCTTACCACTCATAATAGTTCACTTGGAACAAACCATGCAAAATGACCTTTTTAGCTCCTAACTAGGATGCATATTAAACTAAATCCTTTAAATTTTGCATGCATATTTTCCTTGTGGTAGTTTCAAAGGTCCATTGTGGCGTGGTTAAACAATATTTGTTTCCTTTATTTCTTGAACTGATGAAGTTTTGTTTTCCAAATTTCTGAAAAGTCTTGTTGTAAATATTTTCTTCTGTTTTAATATTGGTGAAGCTTATATTTCCACTATTTAATTTTCTCATAGTTGAAGTGGATTGTAAATTACACATACCTGCTTGGTGGTCAATATGCATTCCTTTTTCCGCAGAATTCAGAATTATCTAATTCAATATAAAATGTATTCAGAATATTTACCAGCCTCGTAAAGCTAACAACAATGCCATATGCTTTTTTTCCATCTCATGTTGCCATTCTAGCATTTCTAATGTCTTGTTAAATCATTTGCCATTAAAGACTACGAATTATCACTCCATATCTATGTTTAATTAAATACAATCATATACCAGGATTGGAGCAATGTGAAAGATCGCAAGCCCACCAATTCTTCGCCTGCTGCATCAAACCTAAGGACAAGTTTTCATTGTTAGAGAATCCATAGTTGATGCAATTTAACACTTAAGTCTACCTGAACTCCAAAATTTCTTTACTAAGTATAATACACGATTTCCTTCTGAAATGCCCAAAGATGGATGGCAAGGACAAACTGTCTTCCCAAGAAGCTTAATTATCCAACTTTAAAACTTAAACTGAGTGATGCATACTAGATTCAATAAAAATCTTAATATGTTTTTTAATATGCCAAAAGAAAGAGAGGTTTTCTTTCTGCTCAGCTAAACCTGGACTTATAGATTCTACTTTTTCTCTCTCTCATTCAGTGACTTGCATTGACCTGTTTAGATTTCAGATATATTTAAAAACTATACTGTAAGGTCAACAGCGATTGATTGAGTATACAAAACAGACAAGATTTTTTATTTCAATGCAGATTAAAAAAGTTCTGGTAAATATGTTAACAGAAATTGATCTAGTTAGATCGTTGTTAACTTCTTGTATTTTGATACTTAAAACACACTAAATTTACACATAGAAACAAGTTTACATGTGCAATTACGTGTGCAATTACATGAAATTAAAATACACAAGGTAAGAGTTAGAAGAATAAACTCTTACCACCCACTCATAGGAGCAAGATACATAGACCGGGAAGGATCAGTTAGATGGATGATTTGCTGGACCAATCTCCCTGCAGAAAATAAAAAGAATAATATACTCACTAACAAACATTCCACAAGTTCAAACCAAAGTGTCATTTCTTTAGACATCACAGTATATAATTTAAATGCTGTAAAACAATTGTTAATATACAAAAATAACAGATGAATAATTAGGAATAGGATTATCCTTAGTTTACAGTTCTTAAATTACTGAGTGCTCAAATTAATTTAAATAACTAAAGTTTCCTTTCTTTTGACACTATGGTATTTAAATTAAATGATATAAATCATCTGTTAAAGTGCAAAATAAAAAATGAATGGTAAGGAATATTATTGTTTTACAACCCTTTTAAAGACAAGGGAGTGCTCAAGGGAACGCCAAAATATGAGTCCACAAAAAACACAAAACTAGGGTCTTCAATGAGTTATCACTAATTTGGGCCTTCTCTCAGAAAAGGATGTTAGGCATTTATCGGCACAATCACAAATCATGGTCAAACTCTTGGGAAGATTCAACTCATCAATAAGATAGCTACAGGAATATTGCATTGTTGCCTCTGCACATGCAATTATTACCCAGTTAGATGTACATCCTAATAAGGGATAGAGGAACATCATGAAAATAAAAACATGGCTAAAGGTCAAAGCCTTCATTTAGATATTAATTTATGGAAGGACCTTGACTGCAGAAAATATGCAAAACCCAAATTGGAAAATGGCTTTGGAAACAATCAATCACCCATTCCTCTACTACACTTATGCTCAGCAAAAATGGAAGTTAATGTCTCATTCTTTGGGAACAAAATTCATTCCATTGGCTACTGCTACAGATCTCATCGAGAAGTGGGCACAAACGGGATCTTCCATGAAAAATAAGAATCGTTCATCAACTTACATAAAACTTCATTTGCTTAAATCTTGGGGTGGAAACGAATCATCAAATTTATGAGGTCACTCAAACCTAATCACAGACTTCAATCTGCATAATCTAGGTCCAAGTGTAGCGTCTACAATTGGACAAATTATACCCCCAAACGGATTATCTGCAAATCCCAATCGAAAGAGCAAGTTATATAAAATATATAAAAAAGTTTCTAATGCAGATCTGAATTTTACTAGTGAATGGCAACTTGCATGAAGGATGAATTTTAACCAAAACTGAAGTAAATCAACTAAATTTCTTTCCCAAACTGATCAGCAATTTTTATAAGGACAAGAACATGAGAAAAATACCAGATTGGATCAAAATAGAAGGCTGAATTATTTATTATAAATTTGCAGATGATAGTTGTCAGACATAGCTGAAAATACCAATTCCTTTGTGCCAAAAATTACACCAAGTGACTGATTTGATGTCTAAAAATCAGATGTTGGAACAACAATACAGATCTGATCCAAAATAGCTCTAGAACATACCAAAACAGATCTCTATATGGATCGCTCCACCATGAATAAGCTGGGAATGAAGAGCAATCACAACAACAAATATTCTTCTTTAAACCCTTGCCCAAATCTGCAAAACACAACCTTCATACACTGCTGGAAAACACAAATAGAACCTTGATCTTCAATGGAAACCCCTGAATGGAGAATCCTCTCAAAAGAAAGAAGAATTTTCGTTCCTCTTTCTCTAATCCTCAAGAGGGTTTTCCTCCTCAAGAGCTAACTTCAAAGGGTTTTCGTCCTTTGGAGTTTTTATGGAAAGCATGCAAGCTTACACCACAAATCTGAAAATTATCATAAACAAAAGAGATGCTTTCCCCTTGCAAGTCAACTTGCTTTTATAATATCATTTCGCCTTTTAGCCACCCACAACCACCAATCAGATTGATTTCCCTGCATTTAGTTTTTTTCTTTACCTTTTTTCTCCTCCACATGGGTCACCATTTTCCTTAGGGAGAATTATAAAATAAATTGACTTTATAATTTTATTTCTTCTTATTTTATCACTTTATCTTTTTCTTTTCTTTTTATTTTAGCTTTATCATTAATAAATTAATATAAAGTGCTTAATAATATTTTATGTTGCACTTTATATTTAATTCATTATGACTAAGTTTCCCTTTTATTCTTCCCTTGACCGTTAGGAAACAATGAATGGGCTAAGGGTCTTCGACTATCTGCTTTCGAGAAAGGGGATATTACACCAAGCCAACTCCATTACCATTATTTACAGCTCTACATCTAGTAAGATATTTCATACATCAAACATGGTTAACCTTAATATATGTTGTCAGTGAAATATCCCATTTCACTACAAACAATGTCATGTTAGATTAGAAGGAAATGCCAAATGGGACCCTTCGAGGCTACAAGAAGTTGAATTTTGACGGAGCTTCAAAAGGCAATATGGGGATGGAAAATGTAGAGGGAGTTATCCGGAATCGTGAAGCCAAGGCTCTCAAACCAATAATTATGTTGATCTTTAGGCACTGAATCAAGGTGTTCAATTGGAAAAAAAATGTCAATCTCAGAAAGCTCCTTCATCAACATGATCTATAAATCCCAACAAAGGAACCATGTTGACTCCAAGTTTTGCGCAAGGGTTCTTGATCTTGAATTTTTCCTAGGCTTGCTTTCTCTCACTCTTCCACTTGAAACTTTTTTGAACATTTAAGCTTTGATAGTGATTTGGAGTTAGGGTGTGAGATTCACTTATAGATTTTTTGAGCGCTTAAATTTTGTGTAGGGCCTCATAAACTATTAGGGTTAGGGCTGGGGGCACAAACATCCAAAAAAGTTTATTTTTTTTAAATTCACTTTTTTGGTTTTTTGGCACAGGAGATGATTGCAAGTTTCCAGGACTGCCGAGGGACTTGGGAAAGTTTCCTTGAAGTTTCAGGGACATCCGAAGTCCCCTAAACGTCCCCTTTGTGATAGAAATGTCCTGGGGACATCCCCTGACTCGTGATGGCGGTGGTGGCATGATGGGAGAACGTTTCCTAGGCATTCCCAAGTATTTAGGACATTCTCATCCCCAGAGACGCCAAAATTAGGGGGGATGCATCCCTCTGGAACACTGAAAAGAAGTCATGTGCACAACACCTGCATAGAAGAAAGCCAACTTTGATATTATCTTGTTGATGTGGCTGTTTCAGATCTGGGAATCCTCACAATTAATTGAGCAATAGACTCGACAATCTCAACAATCGATGAGACATGAAGGTGCCCATTTAAACTGTTGATGCTCCAAGTCCTACCTTCTTAGTAATATTATTTCCCTAACTCACTTTAAGTTTTAACATTCCACCTAACCCCTTTCTTCCCCTTTTAGATCATTCTAAAAAAGCCTTTTATACCACCAATTTGGCACCATCAAATATAATCTTTCAAACATTCAATCAAATGTGCACAATAACAGCTGTACGAATCACCATTGTATCACATGTCCAATGCAAATTGTAACTATACACAACATGTTGGTTCAAAATCCACTTAACTACCTATCAAGATAAGCAAAAGGCAAGGATGATGACTGTGTATGCTTCTGTTAAAAGCAATGAATCGGTGGCACTTGCCATAACAACCACACTTGTTGAACTTAACTGGATGTTATACACCCATTTACAAGATTTGTAGACCTCGATTAGAGCTTATGCTATACAAAAATGAGTAAGGTTATGTACTAATAATAATATTGCACTCTACTTAGACAAGAATGGAGGTAGATTCCACACATATTCATCCACATAACACTGAATGCAGATATTTCCTACTCTAACTCTTCTTTTTATTCAATATACTTGTCTATTACAAGCTAACATACTTCATCTCTCTAATTAAGCCTTACTCTATATTTTCTCTCTTATCTAGTCTCTATAATACAGCTCACTCCTTGAATATTCGTCCTCCCACCACTAGTTTAATATCTTATACAACTTTCCAAAGGCAATGGTTACATCCTTCACTCCTTCGTAACTATTAGTATCTGCTAACTTACCTTAGTATAGCATAAGTTGCTAGGAAATGGAAACAAAAACAGGCCCAAAACGTGGGAATGTGGATTTTCAAAACACCCTTGGATACAAAACAACAAGGAAACATCCATACAATATATTGCCTATATATATAAGCATGTTGAATGTTTTGAAGTTTCATGAATACGATAGTTTTTAAGTGTTATATTTTATGGACTAAAAATCAGTATAATTTATTGTGCAGTTTTTGCCATCCATCCACCCATCAAATGAAATGGTTCGGCCCTTCGTTTGCCATACTTTTTTATGCATGTTTGACGAAATCCTCCAGTAGTAGTCCACTTAAATCATGAGTAAGATCCTTGAACCCCTTCCCAACAGTAGTCAATGCAATGACTAAATTCTCCCAGCATGGGCTTTTCACCACATTTAAGGGAATACTGTTGTAATACCAAAAGTTTTCCACAGCTATCCTTGTTTCCTTGACCACTTCCTCATTCCAAGTAGTGCCTTCAAGTTAATGTTGTGATCCACAACTACTTTGAAGAACAAATAATATACTTGAACTACCATTAATGGATGAGCCACATCTTTGTCCCCGACCCTCTAGAGGGGCAATAGAAGAGACCTCAATGTCATACTCATAATCATCTCTTACAACCCTACTATTCACTATAGCTTCAAGTACTTCATCTTTCCTCTTTTTTCTCTACATAACTTGCAAAATATGCAACCATCTCTCTTTGCACTTGTTTGCACACTACCACATCTTTCCTTGATATTTCTGCAATGTGGTATTTGAGGCGATTGAAACCTCCAATCATTTTTATCCCACAATAATTGCATATCACACAATTGCACTATGCTCGTTCACAATGCTTCCAAGAAGGGTCATTAGACTTGGGTTTGTTAAGTGTCGTTGAACAGGGTGCCATTTTTGCAAATATAGACGATAGAAATCTTATAAAAACCAAAAAAAAGATTGAATGGAAACCCTTAATACTTATTGAAGGAAGAAGCAAAAGATTCAAGCAATTGACTATGAAATGTTGAAAACTCTTGGAAAAGAAGAAACTAGAAAGTAGAAACTTTGAAAAATGGAAAATTCTTACATGTATGCTCTGAATCTTTGTTTCGAATTTGTTGCTTTTGTTGAGTATACGCTACTGTATTCATTCAAATTTGATTTTTCCTTCACTTGGCATCAACTCGATTTTTTGCGTTTCGTGAATGGGTTTTATGCCTTTTTGCGATTGGGTTTTCTACCTTTTCAACTGGGTTTTCTGCCTCTTCGGGACTAGGCTTTCTGCCCTTTTGCGACTGGGTTTTCCTCTTTTTTTCTCTTCATTTTATGTCCTTTCGAACCATAAATTCAATAGTGTTTAGGCCTTTTCAAGCATCTAAAATGCGACTATACATATGCCCTTCGAAACCCTTAAAAACTCGCTTCTAACTGTGGTATTAATGACGGAAATGGGATTTGTGACTTTACCTACTTTAAATGGCATATTTTGTGCCTTTCACGACCATTATTAAGGCCCTTTTCCAGCCATAGATACTTCAAACAGAAATGGAAGATTATATGACCTTTGTTAAGCGCTTTTTCAGCCCAAGATGCTCCGAACGAAAATAATTTGAATGTCTAAACGTTCTTCCTTTGCGACTGAAATTTTCTGAAGCTTAAAACTTTTGTCACGTGCCCTAGATGCATTCAAAAAAACACCAAATGCTTCTTCCTACTCTTTCTCCTCGATTAGCAGATCCCTTTGAGCACCAAGGGCTCTAATACCAATGTGAATATGTGGAGAGAGAAAAAAGAAAGATCAGAATATACAAAGAACAAATGAAGAGAAACCAAAATGCACACATTATTCATTGTGTGTCTGTTAATTTATCATGTGCGAGATGGTAACAAAATGGTTGAAGTGGTTACAACCGTTTATTAGTTAACACTTAACTAATATTAACATAACGCTAATTTATAAGCCTCAATATACAAGACCTTACATCACCCACCCTCCATAGGGAGTATTGTTGCCTTCTTCAACATATGAAATGGGAGTTTCTTGCATCTAGACGGCTTGCACTCCATGCTGACCTCCACCACTCGCCTAAGACCTTTTACAGTACTCTTGAAAAAAACCAACCTCACCCCTAATGCATGGGTCTCCTATGCTAGATCCTACTAAGATGTTAGAAACCATCTTGCTATCAGTCCCCTATCCTTTGCCATCCTCCTTTGTGTTCTCCACTTCTTCTATCAAGAGATCTATTTCAAAGATGTGCACTGACAAAGCAGCTGATTGCAAAGGTCTCCAAGCTGAATTCATCAAATATGGTATGGATTCTCTTACCTTTCCCCTCACCACACTCTTTAACGAGGTGGTGCGTTCACATTTTTCTCAGTTATAGTCCCAACACATCATTCACCCTATTCATAAGTTTGGGGATTTCTCTATCCCTAGTAACTATTGAACCATTATGACTGGGCTTACATTTGCCAAAATTTAGCCATGGTGTCGAACATGTAGTTGTCTTGACTTCAAAACGGCCTTTAAATCAGTTTTGAGACACCTACTTTTCTAGAAGCTGAGAGATATCAACATCCTTGATTCTCTGATTACTGACACTTGGATGCTTTATGGGACAATTACTGAGCAATTTCTTACATCTCACAATTCTCTAGCTTTGTGAAAAGTACCATTGGGGTCAAGCAAGGATGTACTCTCATACCGACCCTATTCAACATTTACATCGATGAGTTAAGAGGGGTTTCTTCAGTGGTATACCCATTTGGATGATGGTTGTATTTTACATGTGATCGTTATAGCTGTCCTTTTTGCCAACAATGTTGTCCTCCTCACACTCTACCGAAGGTCTTTTGACGCCTTTGATCATTTCTATGAACTTCGACAGCTTGTGTTGAGCCTTCATATAACCGAGGTCATGATTTTCAATGTCTCCAAGCACTCTCTCTCTCTATATCATAATATTTCTACAAAGGGGAAATTCTAGAGATCATATCGACCTACACATATGTGGGGGTCCTATTTTCTAGTCCATCCTTTACCATGAGGTCTACCTCTTAATCTATCTTAAAATGTCAGTTTTTTTTATTCACTTTCAGAATATCCCCTCCAAGCCATGCCTTTTTGTACAATCATCTAACCTATATTTTATATGGTTCAAAGGTTTGGGGCCCTAGCTTGTGGGTCATTAACTGGGCCCGTATTGAGAGGTCCAAACTCTCATACTATAGCACATGATTTGTTACAAAAGACAACTCAATGCATCGTCCAACCTGAATTTTCCACCCAGCCACTATGCCTTGAGACTATCCTCGGGCTTACTTTCTACATCCACAAACTGAGATCCACAGGGGCCTCCACTATTGGTCACGAGAGATATCCATACTCAGCATTTTACTCTTATGAGAGGATTACTTCACTTGTCCCCACTACTTCATTGGTCCCCACCAAATGCTAGCATTGTTGGTACTTGGAGACTGGGTTGCTTCTTTCTGTTGGCAACTTTATTGATACACTACACTCCCTAGATTCTCCCCATGCTCCTTCCCACAAAGGACGTCATCACTAGAATTGCCAAAGAGGACATCTACAGACGATATAAACAAGCCACCTAGGTCTCACCCCTTGAGCCACTCAACCCCACGCTTGTTTTTTACATTCAACATACAAATGGTGGATGGTATTATTCGTCGCCCTCACTGTCTCAAGAGACATTGGTCCCACAGATTAAGATTTTCCCTTAGCCATACAATAATGTACTCTCACCAGTTACGGTTTGAAATAGATCATCACATCATCTGTCAGGTCCAAATCTCTCATTTTTGTTGCCTCTCGGAGGTGGAGACCAAGGAACACTTCATCTTCAGATGCCCTATTTACTACGAGATGGAGGGAAGATATTACTGCCTCTACAAGAACTCAAGAAACACTCTATCTACATTTTCAAAGATCCAGTCCAATGGTGCTTAGTTCTTTATCTTCCTGAGATTGTCACCCTCTGGAGCAGATCCCTATAGGGGGTCTTGATGCTCTAAATCCCCCACGTTGATCACCTCCTTTTTCCATCCCACATAGAAGACAGGAAGCACTAAACACCCTTTGGATACATTGTACCTCACACACTAGAGCTAATAGATCAATTAGGCAATGCTTCTCTCCAGTGTTTTAAAAATCGGAACCAGACTTGGAACAAGTCGAGGGTTGGACCGGACCGGAACTGGAACTGGACCGGAATCGGATCGGTTCAAACTTTATGAACCAGTTTACTAAAAACACATAAAAAAATTATATTTTTAATGAAAACAATATATTTGAAAGATTAGAAACCATGATTCCAACAATTACACACAAAATATGCAAAGTTTGCTCATGTATATACTATAACATGTAAGAAGGGTGTTTATAGAAAAATGGCACGAAATTAGGGTTTAGGTTTTATTAAAAGCATAAATTTTAATTAAAAATTTGAATTTTTTAATCTCTAGCGCTATATAAATGTGCCTTGCCATGACTCGGTTGGTTCAAGTCGGAATTGGACCAGTTCGGTACCAAACCGGTCGAACGGTCCGGATTATTCACCAATTTGTGCCTAAAAATGTTGAACCAGTCGAACCGGCCGGTTCCGGTTCAGCCGGTTTTTAAAACACTACTTCTCTCATGCATCGTTACTACTTAAATTACTCAGATTCCCTAGCCTACTCTTCCTTGGCATCATGACTTTGCTCCTTCCCATCAGTGTGACTTGTGCCCGTTCCAACAACATAGATCTACATATTACAGGTTTGTTTTCTACAATGGGACCTAAATCGGCCTCAGATGTTTTTTAGTTTCAAGATGAAATTCTTTGCTTCCTCTTAGGATCTCCCAACTTGGCCTCTCCGACATTGGATACTCCCCAACAAGCATTAACAGATCTTTCACAATGACCAATGATTACTCAAACAACTCCACTTCGTGCATAGACAAAGATATTCAACGAGATTTCCTTCCATTCTTCATCAGCACATGCTTTTGAGGATCTTGTTCACCCTTCATTACTATTTATTAGTGGCACACTACTTTATTTTGTCTTATGCACTTTTATTATTTTGTGTTTAGGTTTCTCTCTTTCTAGAACGTTATATTGTTAATTGTTGTATCCTTGAGTCTCATTGACTTACTTTGGTCTTTCTTTCTTTCTTACTTGCTTTACTACACAATGCATTCTTCCTTTACATTATTATAACTCTTCTCTGTAATAACTTCTTAACACTTGATCTAAGTTTTTCACAATCTCTCTTCTTTCAATCTCTTCATTAAATATCCTATGACTACTTGTAATGTCCATATTTTGGGGACTAACAGGAAACTATGCAAAGCTGAAGATAAACAACATTTTTCAGATTTTTAGTGGGCTGTTAGTGACTGAAATATGTAAAAACCCTTGACTGCTTCCAGCCAACACCCTTCTAGGGCAGCGACCCTTTTTAGGGGTTCAAACCCACTTTTTTTCCTTCACAACTCTTTAAATCAACTTCCCTTAAGTCCCTACAATTATTATATATCACCAACAATCATATCATGCAAGAAAACTGATTTTTAGTGCCCTAGAATTGAAGATATGAATTTCTATAAACCCATGTCTGCAGAGTTACGTTAAAAATTCATAACTTTACCTAGGAAGCTCTAAAATTCATGAAACTTGGGATCTTGGGGTTTCAAAATATGAAGAATGAAAATATCAAATCAGTTTGCCCAAACATGTCAAATCTGACCTACAACCAATTCGCCCCTCTTGGAAATAATGAATTAGTGACTCAAACATGCAAGGAAATGATTGCTTTCAACTTTAATAATTAGTAAAATCCATCCATGCATGATCCGAAAACGGGTATTTAACTTCTTCAATTTTAACCGTTTCAAAGGATCTTTAATTTTAATCAACTTAAAAGCTATGCTCCATGGGGACGCGTCGCCTGGGTTTTTTAGCTCGTCCCCATACTAGGGACATTTCGGAACCTCGGGGACGGGTAGGGAATGTCTCCTTCCCATCCCCAAACTCTGCCAAAAAAAAGAAACGTCCCGGTGACTTCGAAAAAATGTCAGGAAACAGTAGGGGACGGCAGGGGACGTCCGGACATCCCCGGAATGTCCAGGGGACTTCAAGAAGTCCCTCGACTATACCAGGGATGTTTGGACGTCCCTTGCGTCAAAGCTTTTAAAAAAAAGTTTTTTTTAAAAACACATCCATAAAGTTATCTATTGAAAACGTTAGTGGTTTATTTTTTTCAAAGTTAAATAGGAAATTTTCATAATGTAATTTAAGGAAATGTAAACGTAAATACAAATAACAAAAGAAATTCAAGCATTGTACTCAGCAAAGCAAAATATGTTTTCTTCTGTCGAAAATTTGAATGAGGATGCCTTGAAGTCTGGGAATGGAAAAAAAAAAAATTATGATAGGATTGTAGCAATCACAGTATTTAGGCATTGACTGGTCTATGCTAAATGGGCTCCTATGATAACCATCTATATTTAGACCAAGATGCAGGAAATGGTAACCTAGAAATGCGGAAAAATCCTTTCCAAATATGGATAGATTTTTCCAACATGAAAGGAAAAAACCAATGCTAGTTTTGATGAAATCATATGAAAATTATGAAGCATTCTACTTGACGCAGCACAAGGTGGACATGATTATATTATTGTCAAATGCTTTTGGGATGCCATGAAGCATAGGAATGGGAAAGGAAAATAAGTGGGTTGCCATGCAATGTTGTTTGTCAAAATCACGGGAATTTCTTGGTTGTTTAATGGGCAACTGAAATAAGCACTCACATTAAGGCCAGTATACAAGAAATGAGAACATATAAACCTAGAATATCCTTTCAGATAAGATATACTTTTTCTCCTAGAATGGATTTGGAAAAAACAGTCCTTGTTTATTATAAGAGGATTTGCCTATTTAGAAACAAAAACTTTCTTGCTATTTCCCTCTTACCAGATCCAGTCGGGCCAAGATAAGAACAGTCCCGCAAAAGCGAGAAAAACCAACTAGATTGTTTTTTATTCTCGAAATGAACAGGGATCGATTGCATCACATTAGCTTTACAAGGCTTTCATTTTATATTTAAAGCTTGCACCATAAGGTTAAATCGTATGTGAAATCTCAATTCAGCTCTAATTTTATGTATTAAGTTTCTATAATGTGTGTAAGGAATTATTTAGCAATGTTATCATATGAATATTTGAAAATTTCCTATATTTTTAAAATTTTCCCTTAGTTTTTAATAGTCATCCCCTTAAAAAAGGCCTAAAAAAAACTGTCCCGAAAACATGTTCCCCCATCCCCGTCCCAAAAACTTGGTGGAACATAGCTTAAAAGGCCTTAATACTCCAAAATATTGATCAAAATTTGATTTAGGACTGATTTTCAAACTGAAGTTAAGTTTGCAATTTACTCAAAATTTCACTGTTTGATCAAAGCCCAAAAATCACTGTTTCCCGATTTACTTGATTTCTCTGAATTGTGGAATGATGATTAATGGTTCATCCATATTCTCATTATGGACTTAATTAATTGCAAGAAATCAGAAACTGAAAATAAAAATTAGAGAACAACACCAGATTGTTTACGGGGTTCGGAATTCCTAAGTCCCCGAGTTCGTTGTGAACCGATCCATTAATAAAGTAAAAAATGCAAATAAAATAACCTTTACATTTAACCACTAACGAACCAAAACCTGCAAAAATGTGATATCAGTCCTTCAAAGGACTTTGAAGCATCTTAGCACTTGCCCTTTACCATCCTGACCCACTTGCAGGTGTGTCTCCCTTAGGTTCTACACCTTCATGTGACTTCAACAGTTAAAACTCTGTCATAAAAGCTCCAAAATGGGAAAATAATTACACCATCGCGTCTGTTTCGAAATTCTGAGCAACTTTCATGTTTACTCCGAGCTCTGGTTTTGAGCAGAAGTGCTCCAAAAGGGGTGTTTTCTCCAAGTGCCTCCTTACTGCCCCTGCACAAACCTATACTGTTCTTTAACAAAACTCTGCGAGCCCATTTTATAGCCCGACCGAGCCCTTAGGTGAGTCGGTTGGGTGCCTCCATTGGTTTCCATGAGGTCGGTGGTTCAAATTCCGCCTCCATCTATACCGCCGACCATTTTGCAAAAAAGGTGGGGATAAAATCCCACACTGATCCCGTGGAAAGCAGGATAACGCTTTATATTGGTGAGGCCCGATCATAGTCTACGTGGCATAAGCCACATTTGGTATTTTGTTGCACAAACCATTAGTGGGCCGAGTTGTTCGCTCGTTGTGGTGAGTTGTGTGCTATGGACTTGTTTGAATGCCTGTCGGGTCATGGGGAGTTGTGTTGTTTGCTGGAACGGCCAATGTGTAGGTCGAGTCGTATGCTGAGTTGTGCGTGGAGCCACCCGAGTTGTTGACTGCGCCAATGTGAATGCGCCGAGCTGTGGGTTGTTTCATCTACCGAGTTGGGCACCAATGTGTAGTTTATTTGGCCATTGTTGAACCGTGAAAAATGGGGGCCCACCTAATTTTTAACTGTTTGTTGAAGACCGAAGGTCAAAATAACTTTTACTCATTTTTTAACCTTTTGCCATAGTGCCACATGTCAACGTGCCATTCACCTGTTGACCGTCTTTGACCCGTTTTCAACCCAACCTTTGACCGGCGATAACTTTTGCGTCTGGACTCCGTTCTTGGACAACTGCATACCGTCAGAAAGGTCTCAGAATGCTCTACATCGTGGTCACAATTTAGGGAGGTTTAAGAAACTGTCCAACACCCGAAAATCCTCTGGATCACTCCTCCCAACTGGAATGCTTTTTGTCCACAAAATATGCTAACTCATCTTGCATTGCACAAACACATACATGAACCAAAAATAACATCATAGGTTAACTAAAAGCAAATAGTTGAATAGCTAGGCACATAACCGATCAAATACTAGCACCCAATTAAGCTAGTGTTCAACTAATACACTGCAACCCTGTCAACTCTGCACACAACTGTGAACTGTCAAACCCACTGTAAAGCCATCACAAACAACTGACCAGATAATAACACCCACTCTATAACAGAAAGCTAGTGTTCAACTGTCACTTTGTGATACGGCTGATTACTTAAGTTACAATTCCATAAACACGGATCAATATACCGGACATCTAAACTGCCCACAATTAGGCTAGTGCTCACTATCTATCTGAAACCGTAAAACACTGCAAATATTCACTATCCAAATTAAATTAGACCATCAACGCCCAAATATAGCTATAGTCAAAACTTGAATCAACGTGAATCTGCCAATTCTATCCATACATACTAAACTGTAAAAGGATAGATCAAATTGTATGCTTACCCACAAAGGTGAACTGCCAACTGCTGCAGATGATCACCAGGCAATACCTGCACACCAGTTTGTTATTGCAAATAATGTACACACCAATTGTCACTACATAGAGTAGTCACAAATAAACACCCTAAAAATAAGGGTCATCATTTATGTGCAATTACCCTGTATAGACACAATAAGTTTGTATATTACCCACAATATCAAAAAACTGTCATAGACTTGCACAATGACATTAACAATAGTGACTCAAAAATGCATACACTACTGCTAGAAATGGAATTTCCAACCAAAAATGTGAGAAGATGAATATGAGTATGATGAACCTACCACTAAAATCTTCCCTACGGATGCTTCCAAATTATTTTTTCAAAGCTGAATATATTCGTAGGAACAAATCCTTTCATCAAACATCAGGAATCCCCAAAATATAGCTCTGAAAAGGTTGCATGCTATCAACAATCACTGCTATGCAAACATAAAATTGAGGAATTTTACCAATCCTTTTAACTGAATTTTCCGTTTTAAGTGGTTTTACTTCCTCAGTAAAAATAAATTCATTATCTGTGAAGATATGCAAAAGGTCTTGGAAGAAGGACCCTGGTTCTGGGGAAAATTTGGCTGGTATCTGAGGAAATGGGAACCAACCTTTAATCCGGAAAAGGAAAATTTGAATTAGTTTCCTATTTGGATACGCCTTCCAAACCTACCTTTGGAATTCTCGCATGAAGATATTGTAAAAGGCATAGCGAACTCTCTGGGCTCTCTAGTTATAATAGATAATGCCACAAGGAATATGACAAGACTTATCTGTGCTAGATTTTGCATCTATACAATAGCTGATAATGAGATCCCTAGCAGTATTAAGCTAAAATCCAGACTAGGGATATGGGAGCAAAAGATTGAAATGGAAAATACTCCAACAAAATGCACCAAATGTAATGGGTGGGGTCACACTAACCAGAATTGTAACTTCAAAGTTTCCAAAAAGTATATTGCTATGCCAGGAAATGAAGGAAAAGGGGAGAAAGGAAAAGGTATAATGCAAAGTGCAGATGATCATAGGAAAGCTTTTTCAAAAAATATCTTAGAAGGTTTTACTCCCTTGCGAATTCAAGAGAAGAATGGGACCGAAAGCCCTCCATTAAAAGATGCTCTGGAAAAGGATGAGGAAGGTTTTACCCTAGTGGTCAATAGAAGAAAATCCAAAAATCAGGCCTGGTCGGATTCAAAGGTAAAGGAAAAAATGAAGGAACTTGTAAAAGATCCCACAAAAGGCAGAAAGCTGGAATTATTCCCATTAATAGGTGAAGAAAGTAAACTAAAGGAACAGGTAAGTATAGATCAAATTCCACATAGGAACTTAATGCTGGTTGATAATGTTCTGGAGGAAGCAGTAAAGGAACAGAGTAAAGTTGAGGATATCCGGATGTCAGAAGAAAGTTTGGACACTTTTGTGAGAGAAGGGATGTCAGTTGGAAATCTGTTTAACCTCCCCACGACAGAATTAATGGATGCTCAACTATCCCCAAATAAGGAGATGGAAGGAAAGAAAGAAATGTTAACGCCTGGAAATAAAAGGATCACTAAGGAAACAACTCCGTCAGGAAAAAGAAAAGCAGAATTGAATGTTAAAAAGGGCGAATCCTCTAAGATTTCCACTCCTAATCAGGAGTGTTTGAACCCTATAAATGTGGAGCTTACAACAGCAAACAAGGTAGACCAAGTAAATTTGAATCCAAGAAAAAAACTACTCAGAAGGATATAGACTCAGGGAAACAACTATGTTTAGACCAGAAGGTTTTTAAAAAGAACAAACCCAACCTTAGGAAATGAATTGCATCTCTTGGAATGGACGAGGGCTCAATAGCCCTGTGAAATGGAGGATTCTTAAAGATATGATTGAAGGACATAAAATTGATGTTTTAGCTGTGTAAGAAATTAAAATGAAAGAAGACATTTTCTTAAACTCTTGCAAGTCCTTTTGGATAAATTCCAAAGCTTTTGCTGTTAGTTCGAAAGGGGCATCGGGAGGACTAGCTTGTGGTTTGGAATCCTGCCCGCTTTGAAGGGACTTTGTTGTTGAAAAGAGATCATCATATGGCTGTGATGATAAAAAATCTTGAAAATAGAAAAATCTGGGTCTTAGCTAATATATATGCCCCTACCCTTCATAAAGAGAGGAAAAATCTTTGGCTACATCTTCTCTTGTTTAATTGCTCTATCAAGGGATTTGAATGAATAGTGATGGGGGATTTCAACACCCCTCTGTCTCTGGGGGGGAAAAAAAGGAGGATCCAAGGAGTTCACTATTGGCATGGAGGATTTTAATGAATTTATTTCTGCCTCTCAACTTCATGATATTGACCTTAAAGGTAGTAGTTTTACATGGTCTAACAGAAGAGTAGGTGCTCATCATATTCAGGTAAGATTGGATAAAGTCTTAGTCTCGGAAGAGTGGTTATCATAGGACATCTCTCTTTTCTCTCTTCCTCGCATTGGGTCTGATCATACGCCTATCCTTCTGCAAATCAAGAACCCTGCAAGGAAAAGAACCCCCTTCCGTTTTGAAAAGATGTGGCTTCATAGTGAGGAACTAAAAGATCTCCTAACTGACTGGTGAAAACTAAAGGTTAAGGGATCTGCGATGTATAGACTAACCAAAAACCTTCAGAATGTCAAAAATCATCTTAAAGATTGGAATAAGAAGAGTTTTGGTAATATTTTCCAAAAGAAAATGGAAACCAGAACTGAATTACATAACCTCCAAAGACATATTGAAAGTAGGGATCTTGAAGAAAAGGAAATATCTCTCCTGGTAGAGTACCATAATATTCTGAGAAAAGAGGAAATTTTCTGGAGACAGAAATTTCGTATTACTTGGCTCAAGGAAGAGGACAAAAATACTAGGATCTTCCATTTGTCTACTCTAAAACGCAGAAGTTTTAATAGAATTAGCAGAATCAGAAAAGAAGATGGATATCTTGTGGAAGAGAAAGAAGAAATAAATAAGGAGGCTATTTCTTTCTTTCAAAAGCTGCTAACTAATCAAGGTACCCCAAATTTGGCCAAAGAGCAAGATTATCTAAGTTGCATTCCTTCCTTAGTCTCTGATGATGATAATCAGATGCTCTCTTTGATCCCATCAATGGAGGAAGTGGAATTCACGGTGAAACATCTTAACCCAGATAAGGTGCCTGGTCCGAATGGTTTTCAAGCCTTTTTCTTTCAGCACTTCTGGGACATTGTAAAAAAAGGTGTGTACAATGTTGTGAAAGAATTCTTTAACCTAAAAAATATGCTAAAGGATATGAATTGTACCTTCCTGACTTTGGTTCCGAAATGTGGTAATGCCATGGAATTTAAAGACTTTAGACCTATAAGTCTTTGCAACACCACCTATAAAATTTGTACTAAAATTTTGGCCCTCCATTTGCAAGTGATTCTCCCCTCTATCATATCTGATCAGCAAGGGGGTTTTGTTATTAGACGCCAAATTCAAGATGGGATCATCACAATAAAAGATACTATTCATTCAGCTCAACTCAGTAAGAAGGCTGCTTTGTTTTTTAAATTGGACATGGCTAAAGCCTATGACAGGGTCTCGTGGAGTTTTCTTGATAAAATCCTTGACATGTTTTGGCTTTGATTTTTCCCTACGAAGCTTGGTTAAAGCTTGTATCACCAGTGTCTGGTTTTCCATTCTCATTAATGGGACCCCTTTTGGTTTTTTCCCTAGCTCTCAAGGTTTAAGGCAAGGGGATCCTCTCTCCCCTTTCCTTTTCATTATTATGGTTGAAGCTCTAAGCAGAAGACTGAATGTTGAGACTGAGAATGGTTACATCAAAGGGATTTCTCTGGCGAAGGAAATGGACAATGTGTCTCACCAGCTTTTTGTGGATGACACTTTCCTTGTGGGAGAAGCTACTATTCCGGAAGCTAAGAAGCTTAAATGCCTTCTAGATGACTACATGGAAGTTTCTGGCCAGATGGTGAACTATAGAAAAAGCTCTTTTTTCTTCCTCCATACCTTGGAGAGCCGTTGTAAGAAGATTGCTGAAATTTTGGATTGTTCCTATAAATCCTTCCCTACTGTCTATCTAGGAATCCCTCTTGGGGATAAGAGACCCTCTAGTTTGGAGTGGAACTTCCTGATTGAAAGGTTTGATAAAAAAATTGCAGGGTGGAAAGCTAATTTGTTATCTCAGGATGGAAAAATTACTCTTCTTTCTAGCTCTCTCCAGAGTCTTCCGGTTTATGTCATGTCTCTTTACCAACTTCCTGGGAGCATAGGGGAAAAACAAGAAAAGATCCAAAAACGTTTCTTATGGAGTGGAACTGAAAGTAAGGAAAGAATTCCGCTTGTGGCATGGAATAGAGTTTGTAAACCCAAAAAATTTGGGGGTCTTGGTCTTAGAGACTGGACTAAAATGAATAAAGCCCTCTTAGCTAAAATTGGTTGGAGGTTAACCAGAGAAAATAGTGTATGGACCAGAATTCTTAAGAGAAAATATTGGATGGATGCAAATGACAAAAGATGGATATTCAAATAGGCTTCTTTCAATGGTTCAAGCATATGGAAAGCTATAAACTGGGCTAAAGAAATTGTTGCCAGGGGTAGTAGATGGAAAATAGGGAAAGGAAATGAGATATGTTTCTAGAATGATAAATGGGCTAGGAATTTTACCTCAAAAGAAAAATTTCCCCAAATTGCAAAGTTTGATTGAAGAGAAGTATGGGGAAAAATTATCAATTATATGGAAGATGAAGACAACTTTCAGACAAGGAAAATTATAGAACTAGATAGTCAGGATGTCAAAGAACACTTGGTTGCTTTCAATGATTTTCTAAAAAATTATGTGTCTTCTAACAACAAGGATCTGGATAGAATTGTGTGGGACAAAGAACAAAATGGTAATTTCTTAGTCAAATTTGCCTACTATCTATTCTTTGAGGGGGAAACTAGAGATGAAGACTTAATGGTTGGCAAAATATGGAACAAGAACATATCTCCTAAAGTCAATGTGATCAGCTGGCTTGCTATGATAAATAAAATTCTAATAGTGGATAACCTGAATAAAAGAGGATTCCAAATGGTCAACAAATGTGTTCTTTGTGAAAAGAACATGGAAATGATGAACCATCTGTTCTTAGAATGCCCTCTTGCTCTTCAAATGTTATCTTCTATTCTGGTTTGTTTTTCAGTTCCTTGGGTAAACCCTAATGAAATCCAAGATGCTTGGATTCAATGGAAATGCCCTTTCATCAGTCAAGGGCTTAAAAATCTTTGGATAATGAGCCTAAGTCACCTATGGCGGGAAATATGGAAAGAAAGAAACAGGAGGATCTTCAAAAATAAATAACTTCCTAATAGGCTGTTAATAAACAACTTCTTTCAGGCTGTTAGAAATAATTTTTCTATCCTCAGGAAAAAAGAAGTTGAAGTTCTTGAATGTGAACAAAATATCATAAGGAATTAGAACTTAACTTATGACCCTCAACCTAAGAAACCCAACCCTCAAGAGGGGGTTAAGTGGATTCCTCCTCGAGGGGGCTTTCTTAAACTCAACTTTGATGGAGCTGCTAAAGGGAATCTTGGGAAAGTATGAGGAGGAGGTGTTTTTCGGGATGATTAGGGGAAGTTTCTTCTTGCCTATTTTTTTAATCTAGGTTTCCAATCAAACAATGTTGCAGAGGCTGCTGCTTTGTTCTGGGGAGTGAAGTTGGCGGAAGAGAAAGGTTTCAAGCATCTGGTTGTGGAAGGGGACTCTTTTTATATTATCTCTTGTGTGAAGGGAGTGTCTTAGGCCTCTATGTCTATAGTTGACTTCATCAATAAATTCAAGGGTAAATTATCCTCCTTCGAAACTATATCCTTTCAACATGTGTTTCGTGAAGGAAACAAACTCGCAAATATTTTGGCTAATATGGGGGTGGATGCTAAGGAGTTAAAGGTGGTCGAGGATCTTAAAGAGATGGATGCTAATTTCATAGACACCTTGAAAAGGGAAAGAACCCCTAATAGCACACCTTTCAATGAGGACGTAATTATTCCTTTGGTTTGATGTCTCATGATTCCATGTATCTCAATATCATTCAAACATTTATTTCATATCTTTGCAAGGGCAGGGTAGATCTCTTCGTGTTGTGGAATCTTATCATCAAATCTGGTATAGACAGTCATCCTCAGAAGAAAAAGAAGAATAGCATTAGCAGAATGGGAGGAGATTTAGTATGTACTGAACCAAGCAAGGTCCCGGTGATGTCTAAAGACGTTGAGGTTTTGCTCGAAAAGGCAGGATTGTTACATTTCTTTAACATTTTCGATGGACAAGATGAAAAGTTGAGTGAAGCCGTGGCAAAAAGCTGGAGGGAAGGCCATGTCCAGGTTGGAAATTTCTCTTTCACCATCTCCTCCAAGCTTATTGCCAAAGTATCTGGTCTGTCCATGGAAGGAAGAAGCATTTTTAAACCTAAGTCGAACTACAGCCAGGAGATTGACTGCTTCATGCAAGGTAAGGGTGTTCCTGTCTCTCTCCATAATGGTTATGCTAGAGGTAATTTGCCCCATCCTTATGCGGAAATTGCTCAGTTAATTATGGCCTATATTACTCTTGAAGGGCGTTACAAAGTGATCTATGGGTACCGCTTTACCATGTTGAACCATGTTAGAAACAACAAGCCCTATAATTTCCCATATTTTTTGTTCTCCTCCTTGTCCAAATCTATAGCTCAGGTTGAGAAAGGTACTTTCTCCTTACCGTTGCATCAAGGTCTCATTAAAGCTACGCTTAGGCTAGGAACTCCCCTCATTGGCCAATCATAATAAGATTTCAACACATATATCAAATGGCCAATCATCTTCCTTTTCTAACATAAGGGGTGCTACATCACAACTTATGGCCAACCCTATAATAAGTACCTTTTAATTATCTAATTTGTATTTGGAGCCTACATGCTCAAAATACTTTGTATTCTAATAAAATAAGTTCTTCTATTGGAGCATTTGGCTTCCCAATAGGAATATATGATAATAATGAAGATATCTACTTATAAAATGTTATCCAAGACTTCCCCTTGTTTCTTTCCTCAAACCCAAGGGGAGGAAGAATGGGTTAAGGTCTTCAATTCCGTTAATCTCCAAAAAGGGACATGACACTATTCAATAATTTCTCTTCAATTTCTTATGCCACACTTCTCTGTGGTTACTCTACATGTCTACCAAGTGGTTCACGGGATGGCCGTTGCTCCAAGGGATTTATCTCCTCTTGAAGTCTCTTGTAATGTCCCCCTTTTCGAGGCATTTCCTACAATGAAGAATGGAAGACCGTCAAACCAAAAAGTTTGAGGATTGGGTTCGAAATAGTCTTGGGATATCTATTTTCCATGTTGGTGGGCCCTCTTTAGTTAAATCAATGTGCACATAGGCTAGTGATGTTTATTATTTAATTAAAATAATAAAGTGCACATAGTTCTAGTGTTATTTAATTAGAGTTTATATTTTTCCCTCCAAAAGGGAAATTCGAATTTGATACTCCTGGTCTATGAAAGGAGGTTATTGGAACATTGCAAGACATGCCATGTTATGATGAAATTCGGTTTTGACTCCATGCTTGGAGTAGGGATGTATGCCCACCCTTAGTGCTCTTGCTCTCCTTATCAATTGTTGAGGAATCAATTTGTATGGAAGATGGTTGGAATATGAAATTGAAAATTCAAGTGTGTTCTCTTACTCTTTGCATATCGATTTGGCTGATTTAATGTTCTTGTGACAGTGGTAAGGGTTTCCCATGTTAGGCGACTTGCATTATGCTTTTATGTTGGCTGTAGTGAACTGTTGGAGCAGTGTTTTATACTCTAACCTCAGCGAATTCCTTCATGATTGCTTTACGCATTATTAGAGTGAAACGATTTGGATGTATGCATAATATTGTGAGATTCATAGCCCTTTATTGCAGCGACCTCTCTGGGCAGGTTTGATGCTGATATTTAATGTTCTAAGGGCCTGGTTTTTAGGTTAAATTATGCTATTGCTCCTTTGACCAGCGACTTCATTAGGGCAAATATTAAGTGTTTTTGATGCATGTTTAAGTCTCATATGAGCAGCGAACTGTTAGTGTATTTTGCATATGCCCTAGCGACCTGTATTTGCATTATTTATGGTGTTTGAGCCTCCTATTGGCAGCGAATTATAGCTCTCCTTGTGACTGAAATATTCCAGTGCTTGGCGATTTGTCTGAGGGTCATATTGTGTGAAGAATATATATTTTGGGGCAGCAATTCTTATCTGTTTGCAAATCCTCTTGTGGCTGGGAGATTGCATATAAATATGGCATGATTCAATGGTGTTGAGAGTCTCTTTTGGCAGCAAACTGGCCTAAGGGTATTTGGTATGATTTGTGAATTGTTTGATTGACTTTTTCAGCGATCCACATCTGATGTTGGATCAGATTTATATATATATATATATAGCATTTTGTATTGGTGGACTTAGATCTGATTTGGAGGTCATTTACAGCTGTGTTGGGTCTTCATATTTATTGGAAAAGAAATCTGATTTCTGAGTTCCTTAGTTTCAGCTGAGAGTTGTTTACTTGAGCTATTCGATAGAGGCTGTTAAACCCCTCTTCTTGGGTTTATTGAGCCATCTACTTGAAGGCACAAGTCTGATTGACTGAATATAATCATTTGTAGTAGTGTTCAAATCAGTTTTTGTGTTGATTCCACTTGTCGGTTGCCATTTCCCTTTGATCCCATAAAAGGGGATATTACATCTCTTTCGGTTCAGGGTATGGAATGAGGTGCCTCTTCGGATATCTTCGTCTTCTCCTTCTATCTTTTCTCTACTTTCTTGTTCTTCTACTTCATCTTCTTTCTTGCTAATCATTATCTCTTCATTCTCCGTTAAATGAGTACCTTACTTTTCTCCATCCATACTTTCTACCCATTGTAACAGTTCTGAATATTTTCCTCGATGTACTCCTTTTTCTTCTTCATTCCTTTCCTCATTCTCATCCACATTCTCTTCTACAACTATTTTTTCTTCTTCGTTATCTTCTACTTTATTTTCTATGTTTAAATTTTGAGTGCTGGATTTTCTTTTTCCTTGATCTTTTGCTCCCAAGGATTGAGCAATCTCCTTTTATCCTAGTATTACTGCCATCTCTACCATATCTTTTTTCATGACCTTCATCTTTTTTCTTTTCTTTGTGTTTGCTTCCTCTATTGTCCTCCCTTCTATCTCATTCTCTTCTCTTATCTTTTCCATACTTTTTGGAGTGAGGCACATCAATTGTAGGTTAGATATACATGTTTTTATTTGATAATCTGATTGTGCTGATTCAGCTTGGTGAACTTTTTCCAATTTGTCTTCATTATTGGTTTTTTTATTAAATGGCTGATGCTTCCTCCACAAACTCCATTTTTCTTCTCACTCCCAATCTTTTCTTCTCTTTCTTTTCTGTCTCTCTTTCATCTAATCTATCTTAATTCTTCTAACCTCTTTCTCTCTTCCACTAATCTCATTCCTTTCCTTACTCTACAGTTTTTTCTATTTGATCATTATTTTTTCCTCTGCTTCCTCTTTCGTTTATCCTCCAAAACCGTCAGACCAGAGTTTTCCCCAAGTCATATCTCTTTAGGATCCCCTATTTTCCTGCATGACATCCCTTGGGAGCCTAGTCCCTTAGAAAAGGGTGGCACAAGTTTCAGAAACATGCTTCTTTTCAAAAGGCATGTGGATATGAAAAAACTTCCTTGTTCTTGTCTCCCTTAAACTTTTTGGTCTCCCTATTTTTAGCATGGATCTCTTTAAGCTCTATTACCCTCCTCTATTAGACATATCAGATGTAATAGAACTCGAGCTTCTAGACTTGAATCTTGACTGTGCTACACAAGAAACCGCCAATTAAATATACCAATTGTTGATACACAAATAAAAGACATTCAGCATTGGAGGATGGCACTCTATAAGGGTTGTCAAAGAAGTTCGACTTGTCCATCAAGGAAACCGGTTCACCAAGATCCGAATGGAAAGGAAATTACCACATTAGTTCCAAAAATGTGACATAATGGAGGCAATTTTTTCTCAAGGAGGTGAGAATGATCTAAATGTCTGAGAGAAGTTTCAAACCACTTCATGAGAAAATTGTAGGATACCCGAATTGCAGCCAAAATATTATTTTGCATTTTCTAGCCAAACGCTAACAATTTTGACCCTTCGAAGGTGCTAAAGGATGACATAATAAATTGTCGTATTTTGGCCATTCTAGGGTGCCAAAGATTGACATAATAAATAGTTGGATTTTGGCCAGTTCATATGATTTCAAAAAGATCATTAAAAATGGAATATTAGATCTCAAGGTATGAAAAATGAAGAAACTGCTGAATTCCAAGAAAACTGCATTGAACCGTCAAAAACAGTTCACAGTAATGGATTAGCCAAATCATATCCAATTCCGAAAAATGTTCATTATGGCCAATGGGAACCAAAATGAAGGAGTTACAGCCCCAAAAAAATGGCCGTTTTAAATAATGTCTCCCAACAAGCATGTTGGCATATGCAAGAATAAAGAAATCAGAGAAGGCAAATCTGCACTGTTGAAATGTCACAGGCAGAGTTTTACTTATATATAGGGATGATGGTTACAATACAGTTATCGGTTATAACTCCTTAACTGCCCAGAATCGAATAGTTCCTTATATATTCAACACCCCCTCTTAATAACTAAACAAGAAACAATACCAAGTTTGTCCCGAAATTTTACAAATGTCCTAAAGCCCATATGTTTAGTCATTTGATCAACAGACTGTGCCATAGGTTGTGCTTCGAAATCAGCAATCCATTGTTGTGTTGCGGTTGTTGAATGGAGAAGAACCACAAAACAAGAATCTGGTCGTGTGAACAGAAGATATGACAAGTGGTCCACTGATTCTTTGTTACATGATTCATTGACCAGTGATGAATCATCAATGGTTGAGAGTGTCAGCCCCATCTCCAGAGTGTTGGAATCAGAAACTCGGAGAGGTGGATTGAGAAATCTGCTCCACGCTTGTGCAGCTTGTTGGAGTCTATACAGAGACTCAATTAGCCTGCAATCGAAGTCACCTCGACCATGTGCTTGCAACACCATGCAGTGCTCATCCAACCTTTTCAAGAAGAGAAATGTGACCATTTGTACAGCGGAAGTTAGAACCAACTTCACAATAACAAGCATCTATTTCTCAGCAGTGGGGGAAATAACCATCTTCGTAGTAGGAGTGAGAACCAACTCCTCTGTCTCATTTGTTTGCTCATTTATTCCCCTCTGTTGGGAAAGGTCTTTCACAACACAATGAGCAAACTGTTCATGCTCTACTGTCCTTTGAGCAAGTACCTCTGAGTGAGTGACTTGGCATGCCATCTCACCATGCAACTTCAGTGCATTTGGAATATTGGAGTCTCCATCCACAAGAACCTGTTCTGCAAAATGAGGTAATCCATCCTCCCAAGGCATGCCAGCCTCCCGTATGGTGGAGCTATCCTCCACACGTGCATTCATGTTGATCGTAGCAGGATCAACAAGCCGATATTGGCCACCTTGCCCAATACCAAGGGCAATCATCTGTCTCTGTTTCATATCAGAAACAACACACTTCTTCCCACAAAAATCCACAAATATATTGGGATTTTCAGTTAACTGACAAATAGATAAAAGATTCTTTTGTAAAGAAGGTACATATCTAACATTTTGTACCAACAGTTTATGAGCATTATTCATTACAATGCATATATCTCCTATCCGTTCTATTGTAAGTGATTATCCATCAACTAGTGCTATTGATTCAAAACATATATTTGCAGTAAATGAAGCATACCACTCCCTGCGACAAGAAACGTGTACGGATGCACCGGAGTCAATGATCCAACTAGTACCATTGTCATGTGAGCATGATGTCATAAGACGATAAAGAGCATGCCCGTCATCCGAATCCCGTTCTTTTGCAATTGTTGCCAC
Source organism: Taxus chinensis (assembly GCA_019776745.2). Classification (NCBI taxonomy): domain Eukaryota; kingdom Viridiplantae; phylum Streptophyta; class Pinopsida; order Cupressales; family Taxaceae; genus Taxus; species Taxus chinensis. The sequence continues at coordinate 308,694,546 of CM034146.1, read as the reverse complement.
ATGTTCCTCATCACATGGCTTTTTGTTCTATTACAAAAGATCATACTTCTGCTTCTAACAATCCTTCTTAAGGTGCCCAACCTTGTGACAGTAATACCATGTGACCTGATATTGAGTGGAGGACTCACTAGAATGACCTCTCCACTTTCTTTTTTACTGTGTGACAAGAGCACGCTCTGATTGATCATAGCTGAATTCTACCTGAATTTGTCTCTGCTCCTTTTGTAATAAGTAGGAACTCACCTTGTCAAGCGTGAGAGTTTGACTTTCAAATATTAAATGGAGTGCCTCCACAAATGACTCATATGAGGAAGGTAAGTTGTTTAGAACTAGAGCCACCATAACATCGTTGTCCACCTTTTTTTGATGGAAGATAACTGGTCTCAGAGGTCTTTCATCCGAAGTAGGTGCTCAGACAACGATCCACCTTCTTATAACTTTACGGAAAAGAGCATATTCTTCAAATATAAAACCCAACTCTTTTTTGACGTCTGATATTTATCCCTCAGATTGGTCCACAAAGTGCTTGCCACAGTGGCATTCCGCACTTCCGATATCATATCATCCGACACCGATAACTTGAGAAGTAATAGAGCCTCCTTATGATGTTTGTCATAACCAACAAAGTTCGTAACAGGTTTGCCTTCACTACCCGTGATTATCTTATCACAATCTCAAAATTCTGCAAGTGTCAGAATTTTATGGTTCCATACATTGAAATTTGTGCCCGTTAAATTTTGCGAGTCTGACAGAATTAGGTTTGAAATATTTGCCATTTTATTATGCCAAAGTAACAAAAATAATAAAATAATATGTTTCCCACTCCAACAAACAGTATGAAATTCATTATTCAAATGCAAATCACAAACGTTCTAGGCATAAAGCAGGCCCTTCTTGATTACCTTTGCTACTAAAAATGAATATTATTCAGCGAATTTCAAATGGAAGAACTTCTCCTATCCTCATGAATGGAGGTAAATCAATATTTTGCCCTCATTTGCCCTCGTATTCAGAGGAAGACAGTTCATTTTTTCCTGCCCTCGTTTGGAGGATGACACAGTTCGTGTTTTCCCTTGTCGTGCCCTAGCGACTGTCTTTTTGATTGTTTGACAGGCACGTTCGGGTTGAATCATTTTTGTGATGGCACGACTTTTGTGCCCTATGCCCTTACGACTGCTGCAAAAAACAATATTTGCGACTGTTTATTTTATTGTTCAAAGCCGCGACTATAGGGTTATCAAGTTCGCGACTATTTATATACGATGTCCCTTGCGACTGAAGACAAAGGCCTTAAAAACCCGCGACTATACTAGACATTCTTTGCACCAAACGTCTTTGTAACAGATATTTACCCTTCCCGTGAGTCTTCTACAATAAGCGACGAAATAACTTCTTCAGTTTGTCCCCTACTAGGGCTTCCAAAAACTTCCAGTTTGTACCTCTTGAAAGACTTGTTCGAACTGCGAACCGACCGCTGTGATACCATTGTTGGCATATGCAAGAAGAATGAAATCAGAGAAAGCAAATCTGCATTGTTGAAATGTCACAAGCAAAGTTTTATTTATATGTAGGGATGCTGGTTACAATACAGTTATCGGTTATAACTCCTTAACTACTCATAACCGAATGGTTTCTTATATATTCAACAAAGCATTTCCAACAAGATATTTCAACAAGCATTAGAGGATGCAACACTCCATATTTGAACAGTGCCTCTTCCTCTTCTAGGGTAGACAATTGTATATAGATATACTTTTGATACTATAAAAATCAAAGGCTGAAAGCTTAATATCTTTTCTTAAAAATTGTTCTACATACCTCTCATATAAGTAAATTTGATAATTTCGTTATTGTTGCAAATATAGTTCTTTTTCTTTGTGAATATTGTTATTTTTTGTTTTCAGCATTATGTGCATTAACTTCATTCCTGTCATGACACATTAGATTCAACATTTAATGTGTTGTTCACCAGATCGCCCCTAAAATCCAGATCAATATGATTTGAACCATGATGAAAAATTGCCTAGAATTAATATTGTTGATTTGATAGAATCGTTGAACTAGGGAAACCGTTTCTCAACAGGATGCTAGCTATAAGCATCAGATCGTAATTATCGAGGATTGAAAATGACAGATTTGTTGATGGCTGCACTCTAGTCTTCGCTAAGAGGATTTAGTAGGAATAGTTCATTATTTCCTTTTGTTAGTAATTGCTTAGGCTCGATGCACATTAATCCCTGTGCTTCTGTAGTTGTTTTCTCGCCATTTGTCACATGGAAAGGAGACGGAGCAACTTTATCTTACCTTTTCTTGAATAACTACAATTAGCAAACCACACAACATTAGCCTAGTATGTAGCATCTGATACAAATATTAATATAATCCATGTTCTGAGGTTGGTTCACTATGCAGTGTCAAAATGATGATAAATTTGAGTTATACTTTGCTCAAATATTAAGACATGGAGCAACTTTGACTTACCTTTTCATGAATCAATACAATTAGCAAACCTGACAACATTAGCCTAGGATGTAGCATCGCATACAAATGTTAAGACAAACCATGTTCTAAGGCTGGTTCACTATACAGTGTCAAAATGATGACAAATTTGAGTCAAACTTTACTCTAATATATAACCAATGTCAAACACGTAGACCCTGCCATGATTGCAACTGACCAGTATGCTACTTGACATATATTTTAAGACCTCTGCCTAATCTGTATCAATACATTTTGGAACATGCATCATGGTTAGCTAAAATTTGTTTCTCTTAATATATTTATGCTGCATACATCAATCCCTATCCAATTTTTCTATATATGTCAGAATATGGAGAGCTAGTAACTTCTCAAACACAATATCAGAAGAACAGGGAAATGTGATTTCTTCTCTCATATCAAATGTATGTTCCTTGTGAGTCATTCAAATTTCATTTGAGAGTAGCAGTTATGATGCATCTCTTTATTGGAATGAAGGCTCAGTCTTGCCAGGGATTCGGGATAGTCAGATACTAAATAATTACATATTTTTTCAAGAAAACATATAACAGTACATTTGCATGGAAAGAAATAAAGAAATTATATCAACTTAAGACCAAAGTAAGGTCAGTGGATTTGAAAAATACGAGAAGTTACAATAGCAAATGAAAAAATAATAACTGTTCCCTCCATTGCACCTTTTTATCTTTTTAGGAAGCTTGTAATTACTAGCCACTTATCTACTGCTTTGACACAACATTATTTGGAAGCATTTGGAGTACGATAGTCTCATGAAAGTCTTCTGCAATCATTTGAAACTCTTAGCAATGACTATGTAAGACTTGCAATTATAACTTAGCAGTATTGTGGGGAGCACAAATATTGCAGCTTCCAGTTCTTGAAACAGAACATGGTGTAACACTTTCATGGTGATGTGAATGGAGACCTTTTCTTGATAATGGTTGGCACATTACCTGTCTTTTATCAATATTTAATATTTCCTCATATCAATATCCGATAAATAGGACTTCGAAGAATTACCCATGCAAGTTGATACAGTTGAAAGATTCTTGATGTCTACGCATGTGCTTTTTGATCCTTGTGTCCTTCTCTTGAGATAAGCATTGCATTCCTAATGATATACCAATCAAATTATCTGTATATGAACCGAATTTGGCACCAAAATTGAATAATATAAAATGTGGTGACAAAACTGGCTGACATAAGAAATCAGCTTAGTGGCACATTGAATCTGCATACCTGCTCCATGTTTTTGGCAATGACTTGAGAGAACTCTTCTTGCCATAATCGATGCCCATGGACATGAACATAATCCTGCATTAATATGGCATAGGATGTTACATGATATGTTATAGCTTTCATGGCTTCATGAGAGGCAAAATCAACTATTCACCCAAGAATCAATTTCATTTTCATATAAATTTTTAAATTTTCATTGTCAGTATAATCAATGTTGCATCATTAAAATACAAAGAAAATCTAAACAATCCAACAACAACGTCCAATGTTAACAGCAAGAATACTTGATAAATTCTGTAAACTTATCAAATAGATAGAGAGAGTTTGATCTTAATTTGACTCTCAAAGTCAATGTGCAGGTATATTATATTTTTTGATGTTGAGTCTTAAACCTATACTGAAAAAATTGTTTACCGTAAAGGGTGCAACCTTTAATGACAGCATAATGCTTCCATCCATGCAGAGACTAGATATCCCATTTATGATAAAGTATAGATCACCATTGTCCATTACAACAAGATTTAGAAGCATTACCTCAAGAATGAGAATGAGTGAAATACAAAGTACACACCCTTGTCACCCTTTCTACCCAGAAAGGAAATCAGTATCTAGGAAATATATGTGCAAGTGTAATTGAAGACTTCCATCCCAACCTCATTTTCAAGACCAACTGGGAGAATTTGTAGAGAATGACCTATCAATATCACCTTAGGCAAATGATGTGAGTGTTTGAGTGGTTTCTTACATAGGAGATAAAGGAAGCATATAAATAAGGTCCTTGGGTTTAGGATACTAATAAGTCTTTGTAATTTCCTTCAAATTTTCCTATCCAGTACACTAATCGTAACTTCAAATGTCGCCAAGTACACAATCCTATTTTAGTGGCACAAAGAGCTTATGCATGTTAAAATCAAAGTGACAAGTCATAAGAGGCAGTAAAAAAATCTACCTACAGAAAGGTTTTTTAAACCAAGATTCACAATTATGTTCAAACCTGTGAAAGACACAAAGTCAATGAGGCAGAGGAAACCAACCAGTACGATAAGCATTCATATCTATTTACGTCTTTATTTCATCGCCATTGACCAGATACCAGCTAAACCAACTTTTTTGGTCTTTGTCAGTGTTATAAGAATGGAAACATCCATGCCATGACATAAAACTCACAAAGGTACAAAAAATATAATGGAAAATGAAATAAGTGAAATGTATGAAGTTTCTGAGACTCCTGCTAGTGACAGAGATGCTTAGTTTATACGCTTTATAAGGATATATTTCTTCCAAACCTTGTGCGCATAATAGAATTTAAATAGTGGAAAGGACTCTAAGAAAAATTGGCAAATGGATAGGATAAATCAAATGAAAGAAGAAATGTTGAGGTCTCGCGTAGGCAGATAGCAGACTACTTGAAGAAGAAACTATGGTTTGTGAAATTTGCAAATAATAGTAGACACATGTTATTCAATACTAAGGAGCCTTTGTTAGCCATGTGTGAATATGGCCGATACGTTGCTTGTAGCTGTTGCTATTTCTTAGGACAATGGTCATATTATGTCTCAACAACTCATCTGTTTATTTATAGGACTCAGACAAATCTATTTGGTAGCTGCTTCCTTACAGGCTTTTTTAAGACAGCTTAACTACTTTTTTTATCTGTGGGAATTCCTTCAGCCTTAGATGTTAGCGGTTCTTTCTCTATGGCTTCCAAATCAACCTTTGATGGGAATGTTTTTATGCCAACAAGGAGGGCCCCATCACCCCACACCATTTTCTATAGAATGTTATTCAGCAAGTGCTTTGTAAACCTTCACTATTCTTCCTTCAGAAGACGAGGACCTCTGTTTTTTTTTGTAAAAAAAATTGAATTTATAGAAGAGGCATTTTTGTTGCTAATTAATTTAGAGATTCCATCACAGGGATGAGCGGAATTAATAAAAGTGGGTTGCTCTTTCAGAGGCAGCCTGGGTTCAAATCCCATCAACGTAAATTGTAAAAGGGAGCTTTCCCCACTTCCCAGGTAAATAAAGGGGTGGGTGGAGGCTTATGTCCAGTTGACGTACTGCCCTTTGTACCTTTATAAAAAAAATAAGGTGACCAAATTAAAAGTTGAAGTGATAAAAATCGAAGTTGTAATTAAACTTTGTTTTTCTTTTTTTCTTTGTCGAAGTTAATGGAAGGTGCTAATTTCTGATTTCTAAAACAAGCTTAAAATAAAATATTGTTATTCCAATAAGCGTGCAAGTAACTTCTTTTGGTTGTTATTTTCTTTCCTTTTAATAACTGAGACCCCATTTATGAATATAACAATAAGTCTCTGCTATTCACTAGGTAGATAGATGTACCTTTTTAACCTTGTACTTCTTTTTGGTCTATTATTTGAGGAGTTTCCCTTTTTGGTTTCTCCTGCTGCTTGTTAATTTTGTGCAATGTATTCCAATTCCATAAACCTATCTTAGTCATTCATGTTTTATCAAACCTAATGTGTGTGGTTATTATGAGGATATTAAAATGTTTTAAGTCACATAGTGAGATTTGAATCATTCAATCAGCCTCACAACATCACCAACAAATAATGGGAAATATTGAAAAACAATTAGATCGAAATTACGCTACATATATACTTTGACATTTCAGATCAGGCGTAGGGAGTCCAACGCTAAGCGTTAACCCTTGATAATTAGTATTTGGGTTGAGAAAGACTGACGGTTCCTCTTATTACCAGCAACATGCTTTGAAAAGAGACTCATGAATATATCTCATCAAATCAAGTTGTGACAAAGAATTGGAGGGAAATGGCTCTAAAGTATGAAAAGATTGGCATAAACTTGGTACTTCCCATAATATTAAATAGGGGTTTACAAGTCTATCTCGAGAGAAAGGTTATTAATCATGGAATTGGTTACAATAAGAAATTTATATGTTGCCCATATGAGTGGATACTGATGGATGGTCTCCATTCGCCAGCTATCATTGAACAATACTCTTATGCCGAAGTCTCTTCCACTTTAGAGTGCTAGACATATGTATGTGATTGAGATATTTGCATGCTGATGTTGTTTCTTGACATTCTTGTAGGTATTCATTAAGAGTTACACAAGTGCTTGATCAGGTATTGAATATGAACTCTGAAATTCATGTGCAAGCCAATTCATTAATGGTAAGCATTTTGGTGTTATGATTTTTAACATACATTTACTTTGAAAAGATTTTTTTCCATGAAATTAATGTAATACCAATGATGAACACAACAACAAATTACTATAGAAAAATGAACACACCACATACGATAGAATAGATAGATAACTACAACGTTATTGATATAAAGTAGTGTACATCCAGTAGCTATTGTACATGGAGAGTATGATAATGCAAGAGATCTCTTCTCTTACTATCATCATCCTACATATATGTTGGTCAAAAGAGAGATGCATTGATTAGACTACAATCGTCTTAGAACCAATACAAATTAGTCAAAAATGTAATTAAGTAGTCAAACACATGTATTAAGAAAAAAACATTGTTAACTACAACTACATAACATTAAAATAGTAGATGATTACAATTAGGCTTACTACATCTATCCATCCCTTTCGATAAGTTGGTGTTTACACCGACGGAAACTCTAATTATAAGGAAGGGGATATCATAAAGACATCCCTAATTGAGGAGAGGCTGAAATAGAATGTATTGTAGCTATTGCATGAGATGGCCCGGATGCTCCTACTGACGATCCATCCGAATTGGACATTGAAGAACCGGATGTTTCAACTTTAAGCAACTTCATCTCGGCTTAAAGGGCTTGGATCTCCTCTATTTTCTTCTTCATACTTCCCGATTATGCTTTAACATTTGGAAATATTCCTTCATCTTCATTGTAAACTCTCTCTTTGGAAAAATGATTCTATCTCTACCTTTGCTAACTCTAAAAGCAAAGTTGACATAATTGCAAGATCCTCTTGTAGCTTAGACAAATGAGCCTCCTCCTAAATGAATGAATGAATGAAAGTTTTTAATGACGTCCACGAGACCGAGCAATCTATGGGACCCGAAGGTAAACACGAGCAAGGCATCCAAACACCAAAAGATGCCCGAGAAAACTGCTACTTCAACCTTTCTTCCAGCTCTTTGCAATTTTTGCTTCTTCTGCTATGAATTCTTATCAGGAAATCTGTTGTCTTTGCTACCCTCTCCTCTTCAAACAAAGTTGTGAGATCAGTCCCTCTTAAAATATCCATGTAATTTCTCCTCATGTCCCTGTAAGCGTCACATTCCATGACAAAGTGCCATTCAGATTCCACTGCACCCGACTTGCAAAACTGACAAACCCTTTCAGACCACTCCTCCTTGGGCATTTTCCATCTCCTTGTTTCACACCTAAGGTGATGTGAACTAGTTTTTAGCTGTACAATTAACATTTTAGCCTTCCACTTTATTGTCGCTCCAATGTAGTGCTCTTGTCTGTGATCACAGGTGGGATTAAAATTCTTGACATAGTATTCTCTTTTTCGACCAAGCTACTTATTCCATATGGTATTTCTGAACTTCTCTCTTACAAACTTCTTTATTTCTTCATTAGTGCTAGGGCACTCCTGCATGCTAATGCCCCATTTTCTCATCCACTCGCCGTTTTGCTTCATCCATGTTTTCTTCCTCCTGCTTAACTTTTCCTCAATTGCTATTTTAGGCCACCGAGAATCCTCCATGTTTTCCACTTTTTTGAAGTATCCTTATAGTCGGGTCATCGCCGTCACTTCCACCGGAAAGGCTCCGACTTCCGCTAGAATGATTTCGTATGGGACTGTGGTTTTCATTTTGAAACTACTTGTAATTAGATGCTTATGAATTCTTTCTATTTGCTTCCATGTTTTCATGGATGTACTGCTGCCCCAAATCTCACAACCATATAGCATTACCGGGATTACCAGTAACTCAAAAAGGTTCAACCGGGTCTTCCAGTCCCATAATTCCGATGTTCTGCATGTGTTCTGGAGCATATATAGTGTTTTCCACCCCCCTTGGATTCTCTTAGCTCTACAAGTTTCCCAGGTGAGACAATTGTGAAAGTCCAGTCCCAGATATTTGTACTCCTTGACAACTTGCAAGGAGTCCCCTTTGAACTCAAAGCTTACTTGTCTCCTTTTCTTCTTTAAGGTAAATATCATGATTTTGGTTTTACCAATGCTCACTTGCATTCCCACCTCTTGGCAAAATAGCTCTAGCGCTCTCAAATGCTCCTGCAAACCTTGCTCTGTTTTAGCCATTAGGATAAGATCATTTGGACAGAGCAACAATTTCACTACATAGGAAGCTAGACGGATCCCGCCTCCGCCCCTTTTGTCAATGCATTCCTCTAGTTTGTCTATATATAACCTGAACAAGGTGGGTGACAATGTACAACCTTGTTTGACCCCAATGTCGCTCCCAAAGCACTCTGATAGGCCATCTTTAGTCCTGATTTTAGCCTGTACCTGCTCATAAAGTCTGTGCACCGCTGCCCTATACTTATCCGGAATGCCCAACTCTTCCATTATGTTCCACAATTTGCTTCTCGGAACCGTGTCAAAGGCTTTTTTGAAATCCACAAAGCCACAATACACCTCTTCACCCTTCCTGTCCCAAACCTTTTCAATTAAGTGCCTAAGAATGACACAATAGTCAATGGTAGAGTGCTTTGGTCTAAAACCTTGCCTGTTCTTTTGCTCTCTTACCCTCCTTTTCAGCCCAAAGGCTAATTCTACTCTCCACCATGCCACTAAAAAGTTTTCCAAAAAGCAGATTAATCATAATGGTGCGGTAATTGCCTAGGTTGTTGACATCACCGCTTTTGTGTAGAGGGATGACAATGCTAGTTGTCCAGTTGCTTGGAAAACCGAACTGAATAACTCTATTAAAGATGTTTGTAATGTGCGGAGCAAGATCTTCTGCACCCCAATATAAGAATTCTGCTTGCAACCCATCTATGTCTTGAGTCTTTCCCCCTACTAATCTTGTGATCCCTTCCTTGATGTCTTTCGTGGAGAAGAGTTTGTCCCTGTTTTCAATAACATAAGGAAGAAGTGGCAAATCATTGCTTCTTTCGTAGAGCATCTTTGCATATTCAAGCCACTGGATATCTGTGATGTTGTTCTCCACTGTAGTTCTACTCTGCTAAAGCTCTCTCTAGAAACCTCTCGCATTATGCTTCCCCATGAAAATCAGCTCCTCTCTCCTACCTCTCATGTACTCTTCCTTTTTGTTTCTCACTAACTTTCTAGATAGCTTTGTATATGTCTTTTCTTTTTCGGAAGCATTCAACCTTCTTTTCGCAGCCTTGCACTCTTCGTCAAACCATGGATTTGCCGGAAAACTGTTTTTAGCACTTCTCCGAGTTCTAGCACGTTTGCACTCCCTTAGCGCATTGTGTATTATATTCATTAATTGCACACTATTGAGCATGTATTTTCCCTTGTTGGAGTTAACCTCATCCTGCATTTCCTGTAACTGTTTTGCAATCCTCCCTTTAAAGATGGCGTGGTTCTCTTGATTCACAAGGATTATTAGCACTTCTCCTGAGTGAGTTGCGACTCCTATTGGAGTTGATCCTTGAGCCTATGATATTGCTCCTTTGATCAAGTTTGTAGCTCATCCTTCTCTCTCAACTACTCGTGTTCCCTAATTGACATACTATTCTCTAATAATTCCTTTTTAAATGTGAAACATAGGATCCTGAAGTTATGCTCAATAGCATTCAGCTCCTTGAGTACTTGGCACACTAGTGGGTATGTCATATTTGGAAGACACAATGGAATCATCTTCTAAGTATGCTTCTTCGGTCACCTTTGACTCTCATAAACTTGAACAAATATCGTGTGGTAATCTTCCTCCTTAAATCTATGAATCCGAGTCACCTTATACGTGATAAATCTATGAATCTGATGAAATTTGGCATGGAGCACTCCAAGACATCCCTCTACACATTCCAAGTGTTGGTTAGCCATAGGTGCCTGTGAAACTCTGACCAATCTCATTTGCATGCAAGAACACCATTGAATCTACTTGAAATCACTGAACACCATTGAATATCACTTGATATGCATGTTCTTGCACTCTCCCTTTGCCATCAATGCCATTGACATCAATGAAAACAACCACCAATGCAACAGGGTGCAACAAGTCCTAAAAAGCTCTCTGTCTGGATCCACCTGCCCATTTCCTCTCAATGACACCTAAATTTTAGTGCTCCATCAATGATGATTGTCAACTGTAGGTTGTCCAACCCAGCCTCAAAGAGTACTAAAGAAGAATGAACATAGAAAACGTTGCACACAATATAGAATAGATAACTACAAATTTATTGATATAATAATGTAAGTTGGTCAACAAAGAGGTATGTTTGTACAACCTTACTATCCTTGTACAGAGCTCTTGTCGACATATGTATTAAGACAATAGTGTTGGCTACAATTGTATCACATAAACATGACAAATGATTATAATTATGTTTAGTAAAATAAGTTGTAAAACATGACAAAAAAAAGTAGACCTCTTATTGAGATTTATTTTTCTTATTGGCCTAGTGTGGATCATGAAATTGTATGTGATAATCTTGTTTGCTAGTGCAATAGTTGACTAATGTGTATGACATTGACATTGGAAAGTTTGTTTTTTAATTCACAAATATGATGAAAATGCAAATTTCATTTATTTATAATCTAAAAATTGGCTTTAATTGGGCATAACATGTTCAAGCCACATATTATGTGGGAATTTTTTGAGTTGTTGACTAGTGCAACATGTTATTAAGCACAAAGTGAGAAAAAGCAATCACAATAATATATTCACATATGGAAAATCATTCTTAGATAAGGTGATGAATTTCCCAAATTAGTAATTTTAAAAGTCATATTAGGTTGAATCATATAAGCATTGGAAGTACACGTACAAATGGGGTTCAATGCCTATATTGTGGGGAGTCCACTGAATATTCTCTCAATTATGAGATATTGACCGCCCAAATGACTATGAAGTCAACGTTTAACGTAGGAACTCCTTGTGCAAGTGAGGGTCTTTTACAATTAAAACACGACAATGTGATTGGGATAAAATGCTCTCCAACCCCTACCTCACAAGATCATACTTCTTATTGAGGGTTATCACTCCTTGTTCTAGAAACTTCACAAATGAAAATGTTACTACTACTGTTTATTATCCTTTACTAAACAACATATTCACTTTGCTATAAACTATACTAAGTATAAATTGGAAAGACTTTATTACAAAATACAGCTTAAACCATTTTAAGTTGATATTTCAAATCATCACCATAATCACAACAATTGAACAATCATCTAACTCCCGTCTATACCTGAAAATACTCCATTGATCGACACTGTGAATGTATTGAATGCAATAAATCCTGCAACTTCTTCTCAAATTCTTCTGCACGTGCTATATAGACAAGAAAACATAAAACTACATGAGTGCAGGGTATAATAACTGGTCAAATGAAGAAGCATAAATACTTTGTGAAACGTCTTAAAATGAACTATTAGGCTACAAAATCATTGATATCCGTGATAGAAAAAAACCTTTGGGAACCTTGGCTAAACTAATCCATAAAATATTTATGAGAATGAATGGGAAAGGAACCATTAAATTATGTGTACAATGCAAAAACTGCAGGCAATGTGTAATGTCCCCATTCCTGCGCCAGAGGCATAGAGGTTTATTTTTGTCTTAGCTTTGGTCATACCCGAAGGGCTGGAGACGTGGAAGTTATTGGGTATGGGTTATTTTATTACCACCTTCACTTTATGTTATATTTTGTCATTGACTTAAGTAATGGGCAACTAGGTGGTACTTTATATTTTATTTCTTCATTGGGACAACTTAAGTGTACTTTTTAGTATGTGCACAATAAAGTCACTTAAGTTATATTTATGTTTATGAGAAAAGTCCCAATGGGGTGTGATTAGGGTTTTCTGGAAGAAAAATGTTATAAATATACCTTTGGGGGTCTTTTGGAGGATTCATTCATGCATTCACTCATACAGATATTTAGAGCCTTTGTTGGTTGCACTCTTTTCTTGTGGAAGTAAGATTTTACAGGAACCCTAGCTTCAATGGTGAGAAATCCACTCGTAGCTAGCAGAGCACTCTTCGGTGGTGAAAGATCCATCCCTAGTTTGCTATTTGGGAGCATTACTCAATTCATATTTTCAAACAGCGTTTTCAGAGAATTTCAAGGGTTTGTTCAGTGCCAAATAGAGGTTATTTGATCCGCATGTCAACCACCGTCAGATCAGCCAACATGCATAATTTTTGGCTCAAGGGTTTTGTACTTTTCAGCTGTGTCTAAGGACAGTTGTCTACAATTTTTAAAAAATAAAATCAGCCTATTTTGAAGACCAAATCTGGTATTTCTTTTATGATTTCACCTTTGCAATATTTGGTGAGTTGTTTGAGTTAAATATTCAGTGGTTTTGCATCAGTTTTGAGTGGTTTTCATCTCCTATGCAAGTCGTCATGCATGTATAAAAAATCAGATCTGCTTTGTAATATTTTATAAATTACTTACAAATTGTTCTTTGGATTGGGGTTTTGCCAATCATCTATATGGGGGTATAAAGTGTCCATTTGGGGACATTACAGTGGTATCAGAGCCGGCTTTCCTCTACCCTGTTGGGTAGCCAAAAGAAGGTCAAAATATGGCAGATTGGAAAGATCTCAAAATGGGTTTTATGAATAAATTATTCATCAATATGGTAAAACAACAGGAAACCACTAACTTTTATTTGAGCCAACTCACACAGAACATGAATCAGATTAGATCTGAGAATAATGGGGAAAAAGGTGAGAACAGTAATAAAGGGCAGCCAATAGAGGTGATTAATGAGGAGTCTTGTTGGGAAAAATACCAATCTTTGAGTAAGGGTTTCAAAGATAATATGTCATTTCCAGATTATTGCATGATGAAGATTGGTCACAAACCCAAGCAAGATCATCATATGTCGGTACCTGAATTACAAAAGAACTCATTAGAACCAATAACAACACCACATGAGGTAATTTCAGATGGAGTTGATGGACATAATGTTGATCCAAAGATGATTGAAGACCAAGCGAAAGAAGGAGAAGTGGTTATCATAGGTACCACACTTGTACGAGATGTGGATTGTATAGAAAAAGGTACATACTCTTGTTTATTGCAGCAGTTATATCACGAAGATATTCTGCCCATGTTGAACAATGATGCTAAGGATTCGGTACAACAAAGCCACGATATCATGAAGGCAAAGAATATTCAAATTTATTTTCTTCCTGAGAAAAATGAGGAATTACAGGATGAAATCTGCAATTTAAAGTATGTGATACCCTTGATGCAAATTTGTGCATATGATCATCATAACAGCTATGTATTGTAGCAAGAGCTCTCTCACTTAATAGGTACAGGAGCTCGGATCTTGGAGCATTATAGCATGTTTTATCTCTTGCACATGGCTATTGGATATATGAGTTATAATTGCTTGAGGGAAAGCAATTTCGGGAAGGGAGCACTGTAATGTCCTCATTCCTACGCCAGAGGCCTAGAGGCTTATTTCCATCTTAGCTTTGGTCATACCCAAGGGGCTGGAAATGTGGAGGTTATTGGGTATGGGTTATTTTATTACCACCTTCACTTTATGTTATATTTTGTCATTGACTTAAGTGATGGGCAACTAGGAGGTACTTTATAATTTATTTCTCCATTGGGACAACTTAAGTGTACTTTTTAGTTTGTGCACAACAAAGTCACATAAGTTATATTTATGTTTATGAGAAAAGTCCCAAACCAAAGGGGCATGATTAGGGTTTTTTGGAAGAAAAAGGTTATAAATATACATTTGGGGGTCTTTTGGAGGATTCATTCATGCATTCACTAATACAGATATTTGGAGTTTTTGTTGGTTACACTCTTTGCTTGTGGAAGTAAGATTTTACAGGAACCCTAGCTTCGGTGGTGAGAGATGCACGCCTAGCTAGCAAAGTACTCTTCAGTGGTGAAAGATCCATACCTAGTTTGCTATTTGGGAGCATTACTCAGCTTAGATTTTCAGACAGTGTTTTTAGATAATTTCAAGGGTTTGTTCAGTGCCAAAGAGAGGTGATTTGATCCGCATGTAGGTTATTTGATCCGCATGTCAACCACCGTCAGATCAACCAACATGTATAATTTTTGGCAAAAGGGTTTTATACTGGTTAGGACAGTTGTCTGCAGTTTTTTACAAAATAAAATCAGCCTATATTGCAGACCGAATCTAGTATTCCTTTTATGATTTCACCTTTGCAATAGTTGTTGAGTTGTTTGAGTTAAATATTCAGTGGTTTTGCATCAATTTTGAGTGGTTTTCATTTCCTATGCAAGTCACCATGCATGTATAAAAATCAAATCTGCATTGTAATATTTTATAAATTATTTAGAAATTGTTCTTTAGATTGGGGTTTTGCCTAAAATCCATTTGGCGGTAAAAAAGTGTCCATTGGGGACATTACACAATGTACCCAATAAATTAGATATATGTTACATACAATTGAAGGTATGTGCTAAGAGTGTGTGTGCATACATACATACTTACATATACCTAAGTCTCAAGGACGGTGAGGAGAATGCAAGAAGCGGCGATTAAAATAATATATAAAAAATATTGTTTAAATTTTACAACTTCATTCAACGAAATTTAGGGGTCCAATCTTTTTATAATGTTTTTGAGTGCACTTTCACAATTAGGTTTCTATATTTTCATGGAAATAAAGGCTTTTATTACGGGGAGGGGTGGAGGTTATACTTTTAAGTAAACTAGTCAAAAAAATTATAATTAAAAAACAGGAGCCATCCCCACCAAGTCCCCAAAATGTTCAACATGTTTGACAAGTCATCAAAATATAGGGGACATGTCCTAATGCAACAATAATATGTGTGTATACAAGTACATATACATATAGACATAATTTTACATATATACATAATATAATATAGAGGAACACTCTCTCTATATGCCCCCAAACCCAAGGCACTCACCCATGGAGGGTTCGGATCTATCTATATCTTGCCCCACCCTTCCGTTATTTTCCCCTTTGCTTCTATAGGGCATATAGAATACAAGTCACTCTACCCAACCCCGGAGAGGAAGGCTCGGCCCTCCCCGATGTGGAGGATAGTTGTACAATCAAAAGCTATAGATGAGCCGGGCAGAGGGGAGGGGAGGAAGGCCCCCTCTTCATATGTATATGCCGGGAAGGGGATCCCTGGAGATAGACACCAACAAAATTCTCATGAAGGAAAGGAGACGGGGGTGCCACTGTCCCTCTCCTTCCCCCTCCTTCTCTCCCTTGTATAGATAGAAGGGGGGTTGGGGGGAGAAGGGGGCCCTAAAGATATAGGCATACGATAAATGGACATGGATTCTATACGTAACATAAGTGGCACCACTCCCCGCCCCATATGTAGATACGTGCCCGACATCGCCACGAGATGACAAATATGATTGATTGGTGAACCCATCAATTCAATCAATCACAATCATATTCCTCATTAATTAATTTGACTATCGATAGTCAGCCAACAATGAGATGTCCACGGTCAAATATTTGGCTGACCCCCCATATACAGATAGGCCCCCCCCCAAGGGAAAGGACCCTAGGCTTGGTATATAGATAGATAGGGACCCTCCCACCAACAATGTCTAGATCCTTTCAAGCATAACATCTAGTCTATATAGAGATAGGGAGATGGGGGGCCGTCGGATCCCTCCCCTCCCCTCTATATAAATGGTAGATGGGCTCGCCTCTATCTATACAGCCACACTCTTGTGTCGGGTGAGTGCAGTATATTTTTTAATTAGCATTGTATAGAGATATAGAGCTTTGGATGGGATTGAGGGCTGCTACGGCTATGAGGAGTGCCCCCACCTCGAACTATATAGTTATAGAGAGCGGGTTAGAGTTGACTCAAGTGCCCATATATTCTATACATCATAGGTCCCTATATCTATATCTAGGTTGCGCTATATGGTATGGCTAGAGGGCTATCTCGACTTTAGAGATCTGTCTAGTTCTCAACTCGACATGACCATTAGTTTGAAGCCCCCAATAGCTCCATATGGGGTCAGTTTAGAGGGAGCTAAAAAGGGTCGATAGTGCCTCAAATTGGAGCAAATGCATTTCAGCTAGAAGACACTAGGTATAATGGAAAAAGACATCACTTGAAATGTAGAAAAAAAGTATCTTCAGAGTAGTTTAAGTATAAACCTTATAATGAAAAATGAATATGTACACATAATGAGCTAAGGCTTGCTTTCTAAAATTGGGTCCTTTGTCTTCTTTTAATACCAACACTCCATTTGTGGCATTTCTTCAATTTGGAGCATTTCTTTTTTGTATGCTTCTCAATGTATTTTATAATTCCTTGCATTTTTTAGTTCATGCACTATTTTTCAATTGCCTTTCATATAAAATTTATACTATTGATATCGTGTCTACAATTACATTCTACAACAGGCTTCAAAATTCAAATGGAAATGCCATTGACAATCATTGTGTCTTTTGAATTTATGATCTCGTACCTGCCCCACTATTTGATGGCCTCCTAGACATACATATAACACAATTATGGACTTAAGAAGTGTTTCTGAACACACCATCACTCAATTTTCATCATCTACTCCACCAAGGGTGCTTAGGCTTCCCTTTCTCCTCTATCTTTCCCTTGTGTTGGAAAGTTCATTGATCATTTATTGCTCAAGTCCTCCTTGGTGTAATGTCCCCTTTTCCAAGCTAGTCACCATGGAAGACCTTATACCCATTCCTCTTACTCATCTTCTTGTGGGCATCAAGGGAGGAGCAAAAGAGGGGAACTTGCCATGGTTGTAAGCGATGTACCTTCATAATTAACAATTTTATTTACTAATCATGGCATTGGAATGGTTCGAATAGGGGGAAGAAGACTTGTCAAACAAAGCAAGAAGAATTTTCTATTTCTTTATTATGAGGTAGGTCTTCTTAAGGGAGGATTAAAAAGTGCATTAGGAGGTCAGCCACGAGGATTGGGCCCCTAATTCATCCTTGGTGCCAAAGAAGGGGTACTTAAGAAGGATCGAATGCAGGAGGAGGATTATCATCTATTTTGACATCTACTTGGAGTGGAGCTAGTGTAGCTTTTCTTCTTGCCATTGAAGGACGAAAACCCTTCATTGGTCACCTATTGACAAAGAAACCCTTCAATAGGATCACACTAGGGGACGAAAACCCTCTTGTGTGTAAGGGTGATCTCACACAGAGGTCACATTGGTACTTCAAGATGATTTTATACAGCTGATCGACATTTCCATCCCTAGGCGACTTGCTTGAGGGTGGAGTTTGGTGCCTTCTGGGGCACATTTTGGTATTTTGAGTTGGCATTCTTGTTCCTCATAATTTATAAGGCCAGAAACTACATTTTGGTGATTTTAGGACTTTATCTATTTTTTCCAGCCCTTGATTTGGTTGTATGGTTGTTGTAATAAAAATTAATTACAGCTGTGATTTATCATTTGTTTCTCCATATTTTTGATGTATTTGAGATTGATAAATATTGCCATCGTTGGATAAATTATTTTGGTGGCATTTCAGCTCTATTTGCATGGTTAAATGTTGATGTGAATCTCATATGCAATTCGTTGCCCTAGAGGACTGATTTATATTATGTATTGATTGTTTGAAGAGCATTCTCAGCTATTTCAGTTGGATGTGTGTGTTTGAAGGTGCAATTTCAGATTTGGATTTAAGGCCAAACCCTTATTTCCATATTTATCCCTAGAAAGGGACATTACACTTGGCTTCCATCAAGTTTTGCTTTTTCTTAAATATGTTTGAATATTCTACCATCTTTACTTGACCTTTTGTCACTACCACCTCTACTTCCAACTATTTATACTAGGCTCACTAGTGTAGATCAATGCTTTAGGCAGTTGCAACTACCATCTTGGTCTCCCAATCCACATCTCATCTACTTCAAAAAGTAAATGCATTCTGGAGTAATAAGGTACATACTTGACAGAGGCTAATCCTAGACACTTGGAAGATGCAAATCCCTCCAAAGCTTATAGCATTATGGTACAAGGAAGGAGACTCATTTGCTCCAGTCATATTATACCTACAAAAGGTACAAATCTTTGACTTCCTCTGATTTTGGAATTGTAAAACCAATGCTGAGAGTCACTTGGTGAACACAAATCTATTGGTAATACAACGATGGAAATCATTTGGCACTTGACCCAAAAGAGGAGGCTTTCACATGTGAAGTTTGTCGGTAGTCCTCCCATCCTGCCTGACTCTAAGGTGTTGACACAAATCATTGGGAATACAATGTAGAACATCAATTGGCAGTGGACCAAAAGAGTAGGATTTTGCATGTGAGATTTGTTTGTAGTCCTACCATCCTTCCTAACTGTAAGGTGTACAATGAGCTCAATTGGCACATACCTTATTGCATGAAAAGGAAATCATTGCAAGCTAACCATAATAAAATATCTTTTCTTCATGAGTAAGTGCAGGTTCAAACTACTGAAGATGGTGAATCGTATGCAATGGACTCCTATTGTCACAGAACCCTTTTTGAAGAATAAATGTACTTCTATATGTGTTCCATAGATCTTGTTGTGTAGAAAAATGACAAAATGCTCTCTAGTTTATTTGACAGAAAATTTTCTCTTGAAGAGGACCATCTCATAATTTGCATTCCTTTTCCATCTATAGAAAACAAAGTATGTCATCCAATCAAAGAAAAAAATCTTAGAAGAAATTAACAATATAAACAATCTGTGGCATACATACTAGTACAAAATACAAGGGAGGAATTAAGCGTGTTCTCTAATTGCCTAGCAAGCTCTTTTCGGATCCCATCCTCCAGTAGTTGTCTGGGATCCTACAAAAATCCACAAAAAAGCTTTCTGTTAGATCTCTTCTCTGATATGGACTGCACATGTAAACGAATAAAGAGGATAAATACAAAATCATTTCATACTGTGATTGATCATTTAACTTGTAATTTACAAAACAAATTCAAAAGAACTCAACAGGTTCTCTAATACTATTTGTGTACTTGATTTCTTTCTTACTTCTACATTTCAACATTAGTTCACTTAGAAAATATTTCTTGATTCCAACGTATCTTTCTAAAATTTAAAAAAAATCATGTTAAACTATAAACTAGAAACTATATACTTGGGAACAACCTACAAACATGGTTTTTAATTCATGTAAACATGCCCAATATCTTCAGAGCATCATAGTACTCATCTGCAACTGTGATGGACCACATTACTGTTCTTTTCTCAGATTCTATCAATATCAATGACTCAACACTATTAATCATGCCAAAAATTTAGTTGATAGTGCACAGATATGGTGATTGGCAAAGTCAAGGATTTTAGCAAAGAATTTATTGGATGCCAAATAGAAGCATAAGAACATTTACACTAAAAAGAAATGTCAGATGCAGTGCTCTTTTAGTATGCAATCATGAATTCTTCCATTAGAGATTTGACAGTGTAATTTAGAAAGTGAGTACCTCAATTGTTGATCAATTTTCCGCATAAAGGACACCAAAAGGGTCCAACCATGCCTTTTTTCATCGAATTATCACCCGTAAGAACCCTATGATAGATAAGAAGCCAAACAAAGAATCTCACCTTAGGCCATAAAACAGGTTGCCAAAGGTCCATAACGATATCTTTCCAAGGATGTGGATGAGGAGCCACTAATACTCTATAACCCTCAACATCTGAATATTTTCCATCCTACTCAATTCCCCATCCCAATGTATTAGATGATGAATTCGTACAAAGGATCCTGTTTTGCAGAAGAGTTTGGAAGAATTGAACTTGTGCCCAAGTCAAGTTAATCTACCACAGAGATGGAATAATCCATTCACTCCCTGGGTAAGCAGGTTGTATGTAGTGCTTTACCTTAATTTTTCCTTGTCCATGGAGGATCTCCATAATATTCCTAAGGTGTGGATA
Source organism: Taxus chinensis (assembly GCA_019776745.2). NCBI lineage: Eukaryota > Viridiplantae > Streptophyta > Pinopsida > Cupressales > Taxaceae > Taxus > Taxus chinensis. The sequence continues at coordinate 308,673,793 of CM034146.1, read as the reverse complement.
TTGTTTGATCAAAGGAGGATGACCGTCCCAAGAATCCGTCTAAAAGTTTGCCTGCTTGTTGTTACCAATTTTCCAAAGCAATTGTTGCTTGATAATTCCATCTCCTATTCTGAGAACTGAAAGAATAGGAGATCCTCGGGAAGCTAATGAGTGTCGGACTATGTCATGGGGCCTCATTCCATGTGTATATTTTGCTCTTATATTAATACTCCATAACTGGTCCGGATTTTGCAGAAGTCTCCAATATAATTTTGTTGTCAGGGCTTTGTTATTCGGGACATTAGCTCTGAATCCCAATCCTCCTTTCTTTGGCCAACATAAAGTGGTCCACTTCACAAGGTGCCATTTCCGAGCCTGTTGGATGCTTGACCACAAGAATTTTTGACTGATAGAATCTAACTGGTGCAAGACTATTGCTGGAATATTCAAGAGAGAAGCAAAATATACAGGAATAGCTTGCAACACAACTTTGATTAAGGTTACTCTTCCCCTTCATGATAACCATCTATTAGTCCAATTGCTAAATTATTGTTGGATCTTAGCCGGGAGCCAGCCCCAATCAGAGATTCTTTTAGAACTCAAAGGGATACCCAAATATTTTAAAGGTAAAGTCGCCTTCTGGAATCCAAGTTTCGTCGGTATGTCCTATTCCAACCTTAGCGAGCAATGGAAAAAAAATATTTTTGACTTAAGGCTATTAATATCCTGACCAGTGGCCTTTGAAAAAAGTTCCAAATTTTTTATGGATTTGAGAAGCTGTAATATCCCCTTTTGGGATATAATCCAAATATGCAAAATTACTTTACTGAATCGACTCTAGAAGGACTAAACCCTCCTAGTTCGACCTCAAATAATCCAATGTTAGCTTCAATACAACCCTAAAAGGGTTAGAGTGAGCCAAGGTGGTGGATTAAATGGGAGAACCAGTTAGGAAATTAATCACTTCAAATCTGAAATTAATTATAACAGTAATTAATTTATAAATGCACTAAACTGCTGCAAACTTCAAAAATTAATAACTCCTTCACCATCCATTATTTTTCTATCAAACTCATGCCAAAATATTCTTAATATTTTTAGCTTTCTAACAAGCTATAGATCACAATTTTTGGATAAGTAGAAGGCATGCAAATCAACCCACTAAATCTGAAAATGTGTAGATAAAACCCTGGCACAAACAACTGAAACTTGGAAAATTCATAACTTGCTCAATACTTCATCTTTTGCCATGAAATAAAGTGTAGATTAATCTATAATTCAAGAGCTTTCCAAAGATATTAAAATCTGAATTTTATGATAACTGAAACCCCTTCAAAACAGCCCCCGAAATCCCAAACCCAGTCGCTAGGGTTAGAATAAATTGCACAACTAATTTCTAGCACCTAATAATCCTTCAAACATGCTAAAAGATACCCTAATCAAGTTGTCTTAGTTAGAATAAAACCAGCAATAACCAGCAGATCTAAAACACCATAAAACCCTTCATAATATTCAATAACATGCAGATTTTACTCTCAATAAAAGGCGCCAAAGCTAGAAAGAGAATCACCAACAAGTAGATTTGCAAATCTCATGAAAATACTTCAATTGAATATCAAACCAACACAATAACTCCCACGCAAGAGAGGGAGAATATTAATGGGCATGCATCCCAACTCCAAGCATGGAGTGAACATCAAATGATAAATCAACATACCCTCTAAGGAAATAGGACCTCCCTTTTATAGAACTAAGGGGTGCAATATCCAATAAAGACTGACCTTTCCCTTTTGGAGGGAAAACATAAACTCTCATTAAAATATTTAATACTAAGACTATGTGCACTTTATTTATTTTTTAATTAAATAAATAAAAATAACTAACCTATGTGCACATTAAACTAACTAAAGAGACTCTGGTGTCACTCAGATTTCACCCCGAAATCTGTGACTACCCAATTCGAAAAAAATTCGTACTTTTAAAAGTACGAATTTTTTTCGAATTGGGTAGTCACAGATTTCGGGGTGAAATCTGAGTGACACCAGTTGGCTCCGTCTGTGGACATCTTTTGCTCTTTTCAGAATGACAAAGGGAAAAGATGAGATCCCAGCATCTCTGGTTTCGTATCTTGTCCTTTGGGCACGGGGTCAGGCAAACAAACACAACACAACACAACACCAAAACAAGACAAAACAAGGAAAACAAACAAAGTTTATTTATGTACATACAGGTTTTACCCCGCTTTTTATGTCCGGAACAGCTTCAAGTGTTGCCCATTGAAAGGCAACGGTAATTCAGCTCCATCCTGATGAGCAAGAATGAAGCTATCTGCTCCGGCGATCTTTTTGATTAGTCCTTCCACCAGGAAGGAGAGTACACACCCATCCAGATCCGGATCGTATTCAGCATAATCTGGCGGCTGGAATTATCCATCAAGTCTATCAAGTCTACACAAGGAGGAGACGTGCTCAAGCTAACATGGCGCACCAAATTGTACCTGTTCCATGGGGAGCGGTTTTTGGACCTCTCAACTTAGCTCCACCTATGCACGAGCTGCCAAAGGGATCCAGAAAGAATTTTCCAAAATTCTTTGGAGATGGAAAGCAAAACCCGGATGATCATTTAGCAGCCTTCTTCATATCTTGTGGTGTGCTTGCAGTGGAGCATGAAGATGTCTCAGTCAGGCTATTCATTGAGACTCTGCACGACTTAGCTGGAGAATGGTTCTATCGGCTGGCTCCTGGCACCGTAACCAACTAGACGACTATGCGTGAGCAATTTCTGAAAAGATTCAAGCCTGCAGAGGACGCGAGCACGATGATCACCCAACTGACGCAGTTGAAGAAAGAGCCAAACGAGAACATGTGGGACTTTATTGCAAAGTTCCAAAGGATTTTGTATAAAATCCCCACTTTTGCTGCATTGAGCGACGAAAATCAAAAGACGTTTTTTATAAACGCTCTATTGCCTAAAGTTGGATATCAGCTAAGAAGGGCAAGACCTGCAAATTTGCTGGATGCACAAAATGCTGCCGTGGAGGTTGAGGACGACTTGATCATGGCTGGAAAACTCAAACAACTATCTCACAAAGGTGATGGTGCTTCTTCTAGTACTTCTGATCCTTTGTTGCAGAGATTGGCTAAAGACATGTTGCAGATCAAGAAGCAGATCTCTCAAACAGGGAATGCACCCCCCTCAAGAATAGCTCCTACCCGGACCTTCAATGGTCAAAATCAAAATCAAAATCGAAATAGACTTGCTGCTGCACCACAGCGTTTGGCAATAGAAGCTGCTCCAAGGAATAACTTGGAAACTAATGAAGAGGATCTCGACATTGATGAATCATTTGATGATGAAGACTTTATAGATCCCGCTGGCGACTCCAATATTGGTTACCTGGACTACGAATCTGATGAGGGCTATTATGAATCTTTTGAAGATTCTGATGGTCACACTTTTGCGGTGTTTACAAGGTCTCAGACACGCCAAAATGCCGAAGCATCCACAAGCGGCCGGAAAGAGAGAGAAGATCCTGGCCCGGATGTTACTATCTTGAAAAGAGGTAGCATTCTTCCTTCTTCATTAGCGCCCAAGGAGAAATATTCAAATTCTTTCAATTCGCAGCAAAGAACCAACGCACATCCTGCTGAAGCAAGTCAAGCTTTTGACATAATTGATCACATCAAGAGAAATAAGGTCCAAATGTCAGAAGCTGAGTATTTGAGGGCATTTCCTGATCAGTTGAATAGATTGGTCAAATATGTGCAAAGTAATGGTCCTAGCCCAACGAACAATAATCCACGGGGTATCTTGTCAAGTCCAAAGATTACCTTACCGTCAAATAATGCTGCTGCAAGTTCTTCTCCTTCCACCCCTTCTCCTGCTACATCAGAAAGGATTGAGCCATTCTATGTGTCTTTGCTCATCAACGGACACAAGCTAAGCAATTGCATCCTGGATTCTGGAGCTTCCGACAACGTCATGCCTGCCAAAGTTGCTGATGCCTTGGGTCTTACATTGACAAAAACCATTGGAAGATGTTATTCCATGGAAAGGCAAGTCCCTCTTGTGGGGCAAATCAAAGATGCGCAGGCAGTACTTGCTTCCTTTCCAGACAAAAGACTGAAAATGACTATCCTTGTAGCAGACATTCCAGTCTCTTATGGCATGCTTTTGAGTAGAAATTTTTGCAAGGAGCTGGGTGGAGAAGTGAAGATGGATTGGTCTTGTGCGCACATACCAATCAAAGGAGTAAATCAGAAGCTGGAACCTGAAAAGAAATCCAAGTACACAGTATCAAAATCTGAAAATCCTAGATCTCAGATCTTGTTTCAGGAATCGGATCACGGAGTCTATTACCTAGAAATGGATAAAGAAGAAATTCAACCGGTGATTCGAGAATCACATCAAATTGATAACAAGATTTGGACTCTGGAATTTGATGGTAGCTGCTGTTCATTTGGATCCGGTGCAGGCGTTGTTCTTATCTCTCCTGAAGGGAAAGTGCATGCGCACTCCTTCAAATTGATGTTCGAGAATACTAACAATACGGCTGAGTATGAAGCATTGTTGTTAGGCATGGAGCAGGCGAGAACAATGGGAATCAAATTATTACACGCAAGAGGAGATGCTGAGCTGATTGTAAAGCAGATAAGGGGCCTCTATCAAGTCAAAAAAGACAAACTGCGGCACTACAGAGATCGGGTCTACTCTGCTATCCTAGATTTTTCAGCTTTCTCGGTATCTTACATTCCGAGAGAACAAAATTCAAGAGCTGATTCGCTTGCAGTTACTGCAGCCTTGTTGAATCCAGATCAGCCCCCTGCATTCTTTAGACAGGGAGACTACAAGGTGGAAATGGTTTTTCGCCCAAAGGTTCCTGACAACGTCCAGCAATGGCAGGTTTTCAACGATGATACACAGATTGCTGCATTTCTCCAACAGAAAGACAACTTTGAAGAAATCTACTATGAGGGAAGCAATTCACCTCCTAGGCAGACCACTGTCGGAGAAATGGATGCTGACGTCTCAGGAGGTCAGGGGATTATCCAACTAAAGGGAAATAAAATTCCCAAAGGCTTGGTATCTCTTGAGGAAATGTTTGATAAGCATGATCAGATGCTTAAGAAAAGTGAAGAAAATGAGGAAGGCTCTTCCTCCGACACACAATTACTGAATTTGGGAGCTAGCAATGATCCCAAATTAGTAAATCTGGGTAAGTGTTGTTCGGAAGCTGAAAAGGAAGCTTTCACTAAGCTTCTTAAGAAATACATGGATATTTTTGCCTGGTCCTATCAGGATCTAAAAACATATCAGCCTGTGGAAGTTCAACACTACATCCCACTTAAATCAGAACAGAAGCCTTTCAAGCAGAAGTTGCGGCGGCACAATCCTACCATTTCAGGAACCATCTTTGCAGAAATCCAGAAGTTGTTAGATGCAAAGATTATCTATCCCATACACCATTCGGAGTGGTTGGCCAACATAGTCCCTGTAAGAAAGAAAAGTGGCGAAATTAGGTTGTGCGTGGATTTCCGCAACCTTAATCAAGCTTCATTAAAGGATAACTACCCTATCCCCATCATGGATCACACTTTGCAGGTGGTCACTGGATCTGAGATGCTTTCCATGCTTGACGGCTTCTCAGGATACAATCAAGTCAAGGTGGCTGAGGAAGATCAATACAAAACGGCGTTCATCACACCTTGGGGAACCTTCGCATACCAGAAGATGCCGTTCGGCCTGATCAATGCTGGTGCTACATTTCAAAGAGCTATGGATCTAGCCTTTGCTCATCTCAAAGATATAAGCATAGTTGTGTACCTGGATGATTTGACAGTCTTTTCTAAAGATAGAAGCACACATATTTCAAACTTAGAAGAGGTCTTCATACAATGCCGCAAGCATGGTATTTCTTTGAATCCTAAGAAATCTATCTTTGCTGTAACCGAAGGAAAGCTGCTTGGGCACATTGTTTCCAAAGAAGGAACAAAGATAGATCCAGAGCGTGTCAAATCCATTCAGACATTACCTTTGCCCACATCCAAAAAAGGAGTTCACTCTTTCTTTGGAAAAGTGAATTTTCTCAGAAGATTCATTCCTGACTTTGCTGAGCTAACCCGTCATATTTCAAATATGATGAAGAAGACACAAGATTTTAAATGGAGCAGCGAAGGGAAGGAAGCTTTCAAGAAAATCAAAGAGGCCCTGTCTAAAGCTCCAGTCTTGGTTTCACCTGACTTCAGTAGAGAATTTATTCTTTATTGTTATTCTTCTAAACATACCATGTCAGCAATTCTTATGCAGAAGAATCAAGAGGATGCAGAAGCTCCTATTGCTTTCATGAGCACGCCCCTTAAAGCCTATGAGTTGAAATACACTCCAATGGAAAAGCACACATATGCAGTAGTGAAGGCATGCAAGGCATTCAGGTATTATATTCTTTCCTCGCACACTGTGGTTTTGGTTCCAGATACTGCAGTTAAATCTATCCTTACTCAGCAAGAGTTAGGATTATTGAGAGGCACATGGGTGACAAAAGTTCAAGACTATGACCTGGACATTAAACCAACAAAGCTAGTCCGAGGAAGAGGTCTGTGTGAACTAATGACAGAAATAAAAGCATCAGTACCTGAAGCAGATCAGGATGGGGTAGATGAAGATTTACCTGCGGTACTGTTTATAGATCTGGTAGAGGAGTGGTACAGTAACATTGCTTACTTTCTAACGTATGGAGAGTGCCCAGATCAACTTTCCAGAAAAGAGAAACGAACAATCAAGCTTAAATCCAAAGATTTTGTTCTTTGGGATAATGGTTTGTACAAAAGGGGAATTGATGGTGTATTTCTCAGATGCGTGGATAAAGCTCAACAGGATCAGCTACTGCAACAGTTTCATGACATGGCTTGTGGTGGTCATTTCTCAGCCCGAGTCACTGCACACAAGATCCTTAGAGCAAGGTATTACTGGCCCACCCTTTTTCAAGATACTGCAGAATGGGTAGCTAAGTGTCAAGCATGCCAACATTTTGTTGGGCGTGTGAAATTGCCTGCATTACCTCTAAAACCCATTGTGATTGAAGAACCTTCTCAACAGTGGGGTATGGATTTTATTGGAATGCTTAACCCGGCTTCCAGCGCCGGTCATCACTACATTCTAACAGCTACTGATTATTTCAGTAAGTGGGTAGAAGCTATTCCTGTGAAGAATGCCACTTCCGCCGAAGTGTGTAATTTTATAAAAGAAAATATTATTGTCAGGTTTGGCGTACCCAGCAAAATTGTAGCAGACAACGCTCCGAATCTTTCTTCTGAGGAGTTGGTGGAATTCTGCTACACTTATGGGATTCAACTTGTTCATTCCTCAAACTACTATCCACAAGGGAATGGTCAAGCTGAATCTAGTAGTAAGAACTTGGTAACTATCGTGCGCAAGCTTGTAACAGAAAATCAAAGGACTTGGCATAAAAAGTTGTTTGATGCATTATGGGCCGATAGGATCACACCAAAGAGGGCGATAGGCATGTCCCCATTTCAGCTGCTATATGGTAGAGATACAGAGCTGCCTCTCACCTTGGAATTGCCTGCCCTACGACTTTCTAAAGCCCTGGAGGATTCCACATTCACAGATGCTATAGATAAAAGAATCATGTACCTAACTGAACTGAGGGAAGTACAAACTCAAGTTGCAGATAGGTTGACAGAGCATCAGAAGAAGGTAAAAGTCATCTTCGATAAAAGAGCCAGGGAAAGAAAGTTTGAAGTTAATGACTGGGTCCTGTTATGGGACAAGAGAAGAGAAACAAAAGGCATGCATGGAAAGTTCGATTCACTATGGAAAGGGCCTTTTGTGATCAAAAAGATCGCTGGAGCAGATAGCTTCATTCTTGCTCATCAGGATGGAGCTGAATTACCGTTGCCTTTCAATGGGCAACACTTGAAGCTGTTCCGGACATAAAAAGCGGGGTAAAACCTGTATGTACATAAATAAAAAAATTTGTCTGTTTTTCCCTGTTTTGTTTTTGTTTGTGTTGTGTTTGTTTGCCTGACCCCGTGCCCAAAGGACAAGATATGAAACCAGAGATGCTGGGATCTTATCTTTTCCCTTTGTCATTCTGACAGAGAAGAAGATGTCCACAGACGGAGCCGACTGGTGTCACCCAGATTTCATCTTGAAATCTGCGACTACCCTATCTGAAAAATTTCGTACTTTTAAAATAATGGGTCATTTTGTGTTTTTATTGCCTGAAAGTTCTTGTATTGTGTCAGGATATTCCTGAAGAGCCATTTTAGCCTTTTTCGCCAAATACCCAGATGCCCAAAATTGTTATATTCTATCGTTGGGATTTGTCTGCGGGAAATTTGTATTTAATTATTTTGAGCCCCGTTTGAGGCTATTTGCGCTCTGTTTTAACTCTGTTATGATTGAACATGTCATTATTCCTATGTACCAGAAGGGTTTTAACAAAGAATAAGTTCTGGGCTTTATTTGCGACTTTTGGCAATTTTTCGTGTTTTTGTGTTGTCCCGTTTTGTTTTCTGTAAAATTTCTCTAGAACAATTCCTTTGTCGGGCAAGCCCGATTCTTGGCCTGGAGCGGCTAGAGAACATATACGCACATTGTGCCTGGAGGAAGTCACCATCGGAGGTCTGGATTACTGGGAAAAAGCGAAGTCATGCACAGAAAAGCCCCTGCGGGGTTGGGCACATTTTTGAAAAACAAAGGATTTACGCTGCAATGGGGAAAATATAAGCTGCAGGCAGGGTGGGAATTTTGTACTTGCCTAGCAGGGTACTTTTTTCTCATGTTATTAAATTCACTTAAGTTGTAGTGGGAAAAATAGAAGCAGCAGGTAGATGGGAATTTATTGCCTGCCTTGCGGGGTACTTTTTCCCGTGATAGTAAAATTCACTTAAGCTGCAGTGGGAAAGTTAGAGGCTGCAGGCAGGCGGGAATTTAATGCTTGCCTTGCAGGGTAAATAATTCCCATGGTGAAATAAAAGTCAAAGTGAGTTAAGTGAAATCACGGGATTTTATTGTCTGCTTTGCAGGGTAAAAAAATCCCATTGTGAGAAAGTTCTTAAAAATAGAATTCTATTATGCAAAAAAAGTGCAACCCAGCTTCGGTGAATAAGAATGGCAGCCTTAAAGTGGATTAATATTAATTAATTTTTCTTCTACCCAATTTTGGCACCTAGGCTTGTGGAAAAGTCAACAAAAGCAAAAGGGAATAAATCAATTGGAAATAGAATTCCAAAATTAAATAAATTTAATTTATTTAATGAAGCCCCTTTTGAGAAGGAATTAATACTTTTTAAAGTATTAAAAGATTATATTAAATTCTATTTTTAGTGGCTATGGTTAAAGCACACTGTGGAGCTTAAGTGAAGTGCTGTGTGAAGGATTAAATTGGATTAATTTAATTTATTGGATGGTTGTCCTTAAACATGCTATTTTTAAAAGAGAAAAGCATGATTTTTAATTAATTAATTGCCTTTAATTGTTAGGGCAATTATTAATTATAGAATTGTGAAGGTTATATAAGCATGGGCAGCCATATGGGTGAATTATTTAATTCACAGGTCAAGAATTGCAGCCAAGTGGAAAAGTGCGCCCCCATTAAAGGAAGGATTTTGCTCAGGCAAGGTGGAAACAAGGCTAAAAGCTTCCAAATTTGGCGCATGCTTTGAAGGAGGTTGATCTTTGTCTGCATAATTGTTTGCACAGGTGTTACAGAAGCTCAGGTGTTGTTGAAAGGATTCATGCTCTCTTTATGTGCAAATTAAACACCATTTTTTGGGGTAGCAGGGTTGAAAAGTGTAGATTTTTACAATTAAAATTCACTATTCATGCTCCGGTGGCCATTTTTGTCTGAATAAATTGTAGGAATTCATTACAGGTGCTTTACAAAGGAAAATGAGCTTTTATCAATGTCCAATACATTGCATATATCCTCCAAATCTGAAGAATTGTCCAGATCTGCACCAGTATTGAAGAATTCCCAGTCAAATAAGAAGAAAAAAGACATTCAGACAAAGATAGACAAAGTTATGGCGAAGAAAGTTGAAAAAGAAAGCACAACGGAGTCATGCATCACTTCTAAATTTGCACACGGATCTAGGCTCAGAACCTCTTGCTAAATTGATAGACAGATCCAGCGCAGAAAAGACTTCACTCATGCGTGCAGGAGAAGACTTCACTCATGCGTGCAGGAGAATCTTCACTCATGCGTGCAAATTAAAAGTAGTGGAATTATTCGAGCTGCAACTTTTCCATCCATAACCCAGTTGCAAGAATTTGTTATGCAGGTGCAGATCCATATCCAGATGCAGATGCAGATGCAAATCCGTATGCAGATCTAGATCCAGATCTTATAGTTGCAAAATCTTCTAGCACAAAGGCTTCATCCTCTTGTTTCGAATGCAGCCCATGAAGAAGACAATGCGTGGGAAATTCCTTCTAAGACCTTGTGCATGTGCTCTTATCTTCTAGTTGAAGCCTTCATTGAATTTTCATTCACCCTGAGTGCTTTCCAGAATTTTTAATTGCTCATATGCAATTAAAAATAAGGATGATGAGTTATCTACGGCCAACCTTGCACTGATGCATGTACAACAGAAGAACTGCAAAAGCTTCAAGGATAAAAGAGAAGACAATGCGAAGGCAAAATTCCAGCTTGCTTCCAATTCCAACTGCTTGCAATTTCAGCTTGTTTCCAGATCCAGCCACTTCAAGATCCAACTAATTCCAGCTTGTTTCCAAATCTAGTTTGAATCAGCTGCATGCAGACATTAAAAAAAAATAAAGTTAGCTTTCCTCTTCCTTCTTCTTTCCTCCGACAAAGTCAGCTTTCCTCTTCCTTCTTCTTTCCTTCGACATAGTAATTGAGCGATCAATTCAATTATACAACTTAAAGTGATTGGTTTAAAAGCCATTACTTGAAGAAGTCAACTACTTGGAGATAGGTGGCAGGCATGCAAAATAGAAAGTTCTATTTTCAGTTGCAAATCATACATGTCATGCAAAGAGGAATTCCAGGAAGGAGATTGCCAGTTGTTTCTTTTCCGACTTCCACATGTGTCAGTTCAACTAAAGCTTCCAGCTTGTAATTGCCCCTCTACATTCTATAAGTAGAGGAAGAACCTTCGGGTTAATGATCGATCAGAATTTGTAAGAAGCAATCTTGTGTTCTAGACTTTGTGCTAAACCCCTGAGAGCAACTTGTAGCGGAGGAATACAAAGAAGCAGGTTTCCAGAGAACTTTGTGTCACGGTGTACTGTGTTTCTTGCTTTTAAATCTTAGATCTTTTAAGTAAACTTTGTGTTATTTTAGATCTGGATCTAGAGCTGCCTTTGCTTTATAATTCTGTGTGTTCAAATCTATTAAGTTTCTTCTATGTGCATGCAATTAGCTCTGCTATCTACTAATTGGGATGCACATCTTCCCCATTTCTTCTCTGTAATTCCTTTACTTCCTTCTTCTATAATTTTCCTTTCTTAAACAGCTGCTTACTTGCTGCAGAACTTCTTAGTTATGGTTCATGAACTAAGTGGTTAAAGTAAAACCCCTGATAGATAATAACACATTTTTATTGACAAATCTGACACGAGAACCTCACCGGTTAAATGAGGGAGATTTATCTCATGACTGCCTAGGTTTGATGCTATGCAGAAAATCTAGCCAACAGTTCTATAGTGAACATTTTCACATCAATCTAGGTTCCCTTTGTATATTAGATGTAGTTGATTTCCTACCAAAAAAACCATAAGGCCACAAATTTGGTCATCTTATTTCCTAGGGTTTAACACAATGTTGTTTGATTCCCGCTTATCTTTATATATTTATTGATTTTTTTTGCCTTGTACTCCACTTGTGTGCGAGAATAATGATAGCTCATGAAAGGTTGAATCTAAATTTTACTTGATTTATTCCAATCCATGGGTAAATAACTCCATATTTTGGGTTTTCAATCCTTTCCATAATCAAGCCATTAATCATCACCCTCATGTTTCACGTTCTTCTAAATCAATTTGACCACCCTTATCATTCTCCATCCTTTCTAGCACCATTCAATTAGATTTTTTTAGTTCATGCTCCTACATCTTTACCATCTAGCACTAGTGAATTTCCATGGGGATTTCACAAGAGATGATTTTATTATGTCTTTGATTCCCAACTCTATATTGCCCATAGGGTTTGTCAAAGGATTTACATGGAAAATTGGCCTTAGTGAATTCTCCTTTCTAATGTTCATTGGGGCTTGCAAAAATTGTCAAAGTTCCTCCATTAATTGAAAGCATTTTTCTACTTGTGGTTTATTTTAGCATACACGCATACACTCTAATAAATTCTTGATCTTTTAGTTCCACTTTTAACTAGATGATTGACTAAGCTTCCCTTCTTTGAAGATTTATGACAATATTGTATCATGTGTCCAATCTCTGCATTTGTGATAGCTAAAATACATACAATCACAATCTACTTGTTGCCTTCATGCCCCTGTTGACGAGCATATTTGAATGGCTTAGGGGATGGGTTTTGAGAGGTTTGCCTATAATGCAAAACCTTGCATATGTAGACAATTATTTGGATTTTGCTATGTTTGCCAAGAAAATAAATTCCATATATTTGAATTGCTCGGGGGATTGGTTTTGAGAGGCTTTCCATAATGGAAAATATTATATGCATAGACAATTATTTGGATATTGTTGCCATGCAAATAAATTCTTCAATCTATTCTACTACTTTTTTAAAGATCTCTTCATCCCAATAGTATAGGGGTTAATTTGTATAAATGTACCCACAATGGCACTTACGTCAAAATTTCCTCTTCGTGATTAAATAATGTTGACAACGGTCTTATATACATATATTTGAGACTATCTACACTCAACAAAGCCCCAATTAATTTGCACATAAGGGAATTTTCATATAGACCTCGAGTTGTCCTATATAACAATATTCAATCTAGGTGCTTGGAATTTCAATAGTTACTTGGATTTAATGATATTTGAAATGAAACATGTATAGTTTTGCCCTAACACCTTTTATCATCTCTAGACGTGTTCACTCAATGCCATGTGACATTTTTTTTAATATTGAGCAAAGCTTTACATAATAGTGATAGTCAATAACGTTGTAATAGAATAATCTAAAACTACAAAGCCAGAAAGTAAATAATAGACAATAGAAACATCTCACTAGAATGATGGAAAACCACATATATAAAAGACCACGAGAACAACACCACCTTACAAAACTACATACATAAGCTGAATAAGCAGCTAATTGAATACAAATTCCAAAATAAATTAATCCATCTTACTCCCTTGAGATTGTATTGACACTAGTGACGTGTTATCAGTTCTTTGGCTAACTTGGAGTTGTGTAATTTGTATCTTGATTTGTTCCAAATGGTAGGCAACCTCTTTAAACATATTAATCATATAAGCAATCTGAAAAAATATGTTATAGAGTAAAACATTAAAATTATAGTATATTGAAGAATGTAAGAACTAGAAATATTGTTGAGCATTTAGTTTTCCATATAAGCAACAAGATAACATGTCTAATTCAATCAACAATAACATTATTTCTCATACCCAACCCAAATAAAGCTTCTTTCCAATTTAGATGATGACCAAATACAGCTAGTAAGATTTTAAGCACAACATACCATTGTTTTTTAGCAAAGCTACAATCTCAGAATAAACGTTTTATATTTTCATTGAACAAGCATAATGGACACTTCACTTGCTAGCCTAGCATTCATTTCAATCTATCTCCAACTATTATCCTACAATGTAAAGTTTTCCAAGACAAAAATTGAGCATCAACATCAACTTTAGATCCTCATATTTGTGCACTCAAGATTACTTTATAATTATTGCTAAATTTGTACTGTCATTTAATGTTGAGGCAAGGAGCTAGAGACAATTTGAGGAGTAGATATACCTACTTTATAGGAATGAATGATAAATGATAAGTGGATGACCATGTCAATTTTTTAAGAAATTACAATGTGTTACAAGTGCATAACTTAATCAACAAATTAAGAGGAATTAATGACTACAAAAAACTAAAAATATATATCTAATTTTATAATTTTATGTCAGGGAGACCATTGCAATGATGTGAAAGACCATATGTCACTAAACTATCCAACCCTTTCTTGAAAAAATAGTAGGCATGCCCAAGAAAACTAATGGTTTGCGGTTGCTCACAATATTGAATATGTTTGTTCCATTGGATTGAAGAAGCAAAACTACAACTGTGATGTAAAGAGAGTTCTTTCCACTTTAAGGAATGACAAATATATTGTCAATCCTTCCAAAAAATGGATTGGATAGGAAAGAAAGCTCTAATCTACAAGAATGATGCAAGAAAAATCTTATTCAACCAATTAACACCCTACCATTTTCTTTTAGTTGATGGTGTTGTAATTCTATGTCATAGTAAAAAATTTGACAATTCATCACTTTTAACAACTTTAGTGATCCATTTAACAAAACATACACCTTATGTTTTGGGGTCTATAATTCTCATACCTCCTTTAGACCTACATTAGATGCAATCAAACCAAGAAGTACCGCTAAAACCAACAACACCATCCCACTTGGATTTGTTGAATTAATGTATTTAAGTCTCCAAACTCTTTATGGGTTGGCATCCAACAAAACAAGAAGTACAATTGGCAAGAAACAATTTGCTAGCAACTTGAATTTTTTGGCAAAAATTAAAAAATTGTTTCCCCAATTAAATACTTTATTTTTAAGTGTGTTCAGATACCAACTCCACATCTTCGTAAGAGATGCCCGCATGTCAAATGGGTTGCCAATATATCATGATATTCCTCTTTGTTTGAGATGTTTCTAATGCTTGGGAACCCACCGAGGAATAGGACCAATTTGTGACATCAAAAACTCAATTTTATGATGAGTTAATTTGCATCCAAACACAACAATGCAGATTTAGAATATCAAATGCATTACTTAGCTCTATTCTTGAAATTTATAGAAATAGAAGACTACCATCAACAAAATGTGAGTTAATCACAACATTTTGGGAAATGGTTAAATAA
Source organism: Taxus chinensis (assembly GCA_019776745.2). Taxonomy (NCBI): domain Eukaryota; kingdom Viridiplantae; phylum Streptophyta; class Pinopsida; order Cupressales; family Taxaceae; genus Taxus; species Taxus chinensis. Next base: position 308,658,734 of record CM034146.1, on the reverse strand, counting down.
GATAAATGTTAATACGAGCTATAAATACGAATTGTTAGCCCTAAGGCGTCAATGATCGAGAACATATAGAAATGGTGATCATATGACAAGCGCGATATCTAGATGGATCACTACATAGGGAAAATCAAATATTTTGGCATCCTTTAAATAACATTTCCAACATGAGCATGAGATTCAGAGGTCTAAAACCCAGACCATTGCATCATTTTGATGAATGAATTCCCATTGAATTTCATCATAGACATTGTCAAAGTCTCACGTTTGACCAGCAATGCATTTTTGCCCTAATTGTTATGCATATTCACTAATTTCATATGATATTAGTGATAATATTAAAAGAGCCAATTTATTCAAAATAATTACATTATGAGACATGCGTCTTTATACGGATTACAACTCTTTTTAAAGAACTGTATCTTCATCTAATGTGAAGTGATGAGCCTAAATGTGAAAGAAACAAAGAGGCACGATTTTTGGGTCTGTGGTATTTCATAACTATAATTGTAAAATATTATATCCAGATAAGGGAGAAAAACCAGGTGAAGGACGATTCCGAGAGTTTCCAATCAAGAAAGAGTGGGAATGCACCAAAAAAACGATTGAGAATCGATGTAAGAACTGTTCACGATTCATGCAGGATTACAGGTTTTCAGTCGTACTTCCTCTTCAAACATCAAACGTTTGACCATTGTCCAAGGGAAAATCCTCCAGCCGCTGCTTGTCGACATTGTCAAAGCATTACTAGGAAATCTCGTAATATTCGTAGCTATGACCACTTATCACCATCTTTTTGTGCATGATTTATTTTATACGAAAATCCTCCACTGCAACAAGATATCTAGTGTAAAGCAAATAGCAACCTTTACCATGTACTCCATCCATCATTCTAAATTCTCTCAATAACAAAGAAAGTTACCTGTTATCGTATCTTACAAAGTTTGGCCTATAATGGTGTCTCAGAACAACCTCTTAAGGGAGACCTAAAACCCCCTTTCAATTATGGTATTTTGATAAATAATTAAAGCCAAAGCTTTGTGGCATCAAAGATTTCTTATATGAGACTTTATCTCAAGATTGTGTTAATGAGGAAGGTTAGTTTTCCCTTCCATATAGCAATGTTAAGTTGCTCAATAATCACCCTATGAGCCCAAGATGTATTTTGGTAGAGCTATAGGGATATTGATATGATAAAGTCATTCCGTTTGTTCTTGATGTACATCGGATGGAAGATTTTTCAGATAATAGAAGTCTATATGAAAAGAAGAATCCATACAATAGCTCTTTTCTACAACACACTATACTTTCTTACTTCTTTTCATATGCCTCTCATTCAATCATCAAACTTTACAATAAACTGTTTTGGCTTCATATTTTATCTTATATCATTTGAACCCATGTATTACTAATTTTCACTTGTCAAAGCATGAAAAACCATTAGACATCATGAGAAAACATTGTTCAGAGTGTGCATATGAGGAAAAGAAAGTTTACAATATTCATTTTAGTGAATAATCACATACCAGCTCTATAACCCCAATGAAAGTTTTTGACATTGCTAATATTCCCTGCACATGCATGGTATGCAAGAAAGTTAATACCTTCGTTTGTGCAGCAAATGCACTGTCAAGATCAAAAGGCATTATGAAGACATGATCTTGTTGGCAGAAAGAAGAGAAATAAACAAAAAATGCTATGGCTATTCAATGGACGTTGAAATCTATAAGGTTTTGGGAGTTAATGGATGTAAAATTGAACAAAAAATGTGTTCACCAATTGGATGCCAAAATTTGGTATAATGAACCCAAAGACCAAAAATAACACAATATCAATTTTAAAGGGAGAACTTATTTTTAAAAGCTTGTATGAAAAAACAAGCATATCGTGGCCTAGCAGATCCCTCAGTCTTAAGATTCTAGAATCACATGCTTTAACCCATCCTAATATTACATGATGCAAATAGCCAGCTCATGGTTCCAAAAAGACAAAAGTTATACATAAGAGAAACATAAAAGATTTTGTTTTATTCCAATTTTTTGTCTACCTTGGCCTCAAACCTATCAAGGCAGCTACACTTTACCTCAAGAGAAATGATTCCTCCAATTTCATAATACAGAACATGGTTTTGGTACATGCATGTTTTCATAGCGAAACCCACAATCTTGCTATAAATCACATATGACAAATACCCTTTACAACAATCTTTGGGGAATTGGTGGCCTCTCAACTGCTTGAAATCTCACTTCAGATGGAAAGAAGCCTGATAAGCAGCATGTTCTAAATTTCTGCAAATGAATAACGCCACCTTTTGTGGTGGTGAAATATGTGGCCAATTAAAAGCAATAGGCTTCACTAGTATCAAGAAAAAGTGCACGAGAGACACTACTTTCAAAAAACTGAATATTAACTCATTCAAAACTTGTTAAATTTGCTTACACGATCACATGTATACATTGAAGGATAAAAAATAAAATGTGGAACAATATCTTATTCCATTTTGAATGGCCAGACATAATGATAATTTTGTTACTTTGTCAACAAGAAAAAAAAATTAAAGAAAGAAATTATATCATTGTCCATAGATGATCAAAATGGCCAAAGGAATTCAAAATAAAATAAGCAAATATTGCAATAAAATTAGCAACTCCCATATGAAAAAGCAAAAACAATAGACCTAGACGACAGGAAATCCTAAGAAAGAAACAAGAAGCAGATAGATACAATTATTAACTACAAATCCACATGAAAAATAGAAAAGCTAAAGAAGTTACTCCTATAGGTCAAAACATAAGGAAGTTTGAAGAAAGCCCTACTAATAATTATCAAGAGAAATTATTTGTACTTAATTATGCTTTTAAAATCAACGTCCGTGGACTCTCAAGGGTTAAGAGTAGATTGTGGGTCTAAAACATTTTTTAGATGATAAATATATATTTCCCTTTCTCCATCAACCAAAAATTGTCTGAATTTAATATCCCGTGCCTTTTCATGCAAACAACAGTCATATATGAAGATTGTTGGATTATCTTCTTCTGTTCAAAAGGATTCAAGAAAGGCAAGCCAGCTTTTTCCAGATTATTTTGGAAAGAACTCCCATCATCTTGTGACCCCACTCATATTTATCATGATCTGGTGTTTTTCCCGATCTGAGCGCATTTCACTTTTCACACAATAATCATGTATAATGTTGCTCAGTTCTAACTATGGGATGGACTCGTAGCAATGGGTAAATGGGGTGGGGTGAAATTGTGTAGAATAAATATAGCCGGTCCAATGGATCAACAAAAACATGTGATGTGGTAGCAATCATAGTAGAATCAACAGATTACTAATTGAGCCTAACCCTGAACCTAATTGATCATTGGATCAAATATCCTCTAAGGCATCATCATACTCCTTGATGAATGTGATGAGGCTCCCCTAGCATCCAAAGCTAAAGTGTCATGACCCTTTTTAGGACTAAGGAAATAATTTAATAATTTAATTTAAGTTGCCCAAAAAGTAACTTTAATAATATTAAAAGGCAGCTTATATTTTATTATTACATTAAAATGATCCTCGAAGTGATTTTATAAAGTGATTTTGAAGTGGGACTTAAGATGTTTTCTAAAGTGACACTCGGCATAGGTTACAAAGTGATATTATTTTTTTTAAAGTTCTCACTTTGAATTAAATTTTGGGGAAAAGGAGAAAATAGAAAATAATATTTTATTTTCCCAAAACTGTCAATAAAAGAAGGGTTTGGGTAAGCAGAAGGGGCATTCCAGTTATTATAAAACCCCAGTTGCTTCAGATTGAACGCTTGTTCATCTTTTTGCCCTAGGACAAAAACCCTTTGGCAAAATGGATTTGAGGACGAAAACCTTCCTATTCATGTGAATAATTCCATTCAAGGATTACCGGTGAGCTAAAAAGTTGCGAAGCAGTTCCAACTTTAGGAATATTATTGAAGATTTTTTAGTTTGTGAAGGTGCTACAGTGATAGGTACCGTGCCATCAGCTGTATTTATGACTTTGTGATCAATTTTCAGAATTAGTGAAGGAATTATAGAGGAATTTACAGGTGCCTATGGTTATTAAGACTTGTTGTACCCTTTTAGGACTGCTATGGTAGTGATAAGAGTTAATTTGGTGACTGTTATACAGCCTAAATCCCTTGTTTGTCCCATACTGCTACTGTCATGGGTCCTTTGGTGGCCAACAAGCAATATCTGGAGGTTGGCGTCACTCTTCCTAGGCAGATCGTGGGCTTTCTATGTACTGTTGTGCACTAATTTAGGAGCATCTGCATTGTCTTCAGCCTGCTGAATACTTCTACAAGCTGCTGTGACAGCTGTACCATTATTAATTAATTTACTGCAGCATTGTTTACCATTCTGAAGTTGTAATTTGGGTCTTTGTGAGGTAAGGAATTCCTGCAATTTTATTATTAATATTCAGCTGGTGTAAACCATAGTTTGCATACTCGTATTTGGGAAATATTTGGCAAACCCAAAAAAAATTGACTCGGCGGATATTCGGGAATATTCGGCAACTTAAAAATATGCAAATTTCTTTTAAAAAAACATAGATTTTGTGCAAAATATAGCTACAAAATGTATCAAATGAGTCTGTAAAATGTTGGAGAAGTGTTTTCTATTAGTATTGATGAGAAAGTGGTTAGATATTGTAGAGCTGGTTGGATTCATGAATTAGTGAGCTCAAATCCCAGTAGGTGGTCAACATAGGTAAATATCGAATGGACCCCATCTTTGGTAGGTTTTAATGGCAATATTGTTTGCTATAGCTTGAGGATTTGATAGGAGTTGTACATGATGATGATACTATTGTGTAGATGAATTGATGATATATTTGAGATTATTTTATTTATTCTATTCAAGATGCCCTATACATGTTGCATGTTGCAATGCAGTGTTACGCGGGAACGCATCCCCTAGATTTTGGTGATGTCCCAAACATTTCAGGGATTTGGGGATTTGGAGGGGACGTCCCCAATTTTTTAAAAAATCTTTCAAAAGTTTTCTGATGTTTTTACTATTAAAAAGCTGTTATTTTTACCAAGAGCATTCAATTATAATATTGAAAGTACCTAAAATACATTAAATATAGTTTAAATCCCTAAATGTTATTGAAAAAAGTTTAAAATATTGAAATATTAATTTTTATGTATTATTTTAATAGCCGTCCCCTTGCTGCCCCCAAAATTTAGGATTTTTTTTGCGTTCCGGAAACCCTGTCCCTCTGTACCCCCGTCCCCACATCCCCGAGACTTAGGTAACTATGTTGCAATGTGTACAAGGAAAATCTATCTGTAAGATTGTTGGTGTTTAAAACTTCATTCGATTGAAAGTTCTCTAACTGGATCTATTTATAAGTTTTTTTTTTTAATATGATTATTTGTATCTTTTGTAGAATGCAAGCTTATCGTTATGCAATTGTCCACCATTGCATATCTAAGACTAAGAGTTTAGATAACCTTATGAAAAAAACGTGTGAACTTGAAGAGAAAATCATGTAACTCAAATACTTATGCTAAAGAGTCATGGCATGATAGTATGCTAAAGGTTGGCATGAAGTGTGTTACCACTGTCAATTTAGTAGAAATCTGAATATTTGTTATGTATATTAGTCATATATAAATTATTCTTTCTTTTTGTGTTCCGTATCTATCAGTATATATTTTTAATATTGCATTAATAATAAAATGCATCTTTGTAATTTCAGGTGAGTATTTGGCTCATATCCCGCATCAGGGGAGTAGTTGGCACAGAGTCAACAAATATTGGCGAATATTAGCCGAATATACTCAGCGAATACTCGCCCAATATTCGTCGAGTCTGTTCGGCGAGTTATTACAGCGAATATTTGTTGTTTGGAATTTGTGGCGAGTACTCGCCGACTCAACGAGTACTTGCCGAGTATGCTTACTATGGTGTAAACAACAGTATTGTGAAGGAATATTTAAATAAAGTATGCAATGAGGTTTCCAATAGTAGTGTTGTATGTGTTATTTTAGTATTTGATTTAGATTTAATATTGGAAAGGAATTCTACAAAATTCTTAAATTACTAGGAAAGGGACATTCCAATGGTATTAGAGTTGGTAATCTTGTCAACCTATTGGTAAGCATCAATATTTTCCAGCTATTATATGATGCATAGCCTGTGAATCATAGAGTTAATGAGTAAAGATGATTTGGGAATAAAGTTGTATACAACAGGGAAGACACTTGGGTAGCCACCTCATTCAAAAACGGTTCTACTCAATATTTTGGAGGAAGTGGCAAATTGTTTGTCCATGATATGACAGTCAAATTCTAAGTCTATGTTATGGGCAGTGAATCCATCGATGACTCATTTGGCTAAGCCCAAGCTTTTGAGACACCTAGATCCAGATGTGAGACTTGTATTGGTGAAACTACAACAATAACAACCCCTGAAAAGCCATATAGCAACAACACCATGAGGGAAATATTTCAGTTGATTGTAGAAAGTTTCCAAGGTTTAGATGAAATCAAAAGCCTTTCTTTTGCTAAGAGGGTTATGATTTTAGAAATTGTTGCAAAATTCAGATCTTGTGTTCTAATGTTAGATCTTGAATGTGATGATCTTATTCTCCAAATGTTTGAACATTTCTTTGCTACTATTCATAAGAACCATGTAGAAAATATTGTTGCCTCAATGAAAACAATTGTGACGCTGATTTTGAATGAGAGTGACGATATCTTCCAGCCACTCCTATCAGTGTTATTGACTAATTAAGAAAGGATGGGTGGGAAGTTTCACCAGCAGCGAGTGCACTGGCTAAAAGTGTGGTTGATCAATGTGAAGAAAAATTGCAACCGTACTTAACAATAGAAATGATAGTTGAACTAAACAAGAACTCTCAGAAAGATGGCAGAAAAAATGATCTTAGAAGACAAACTTTGCTTCCCATACAAAGAACATTGGGAGCCAAGCCACAGTTGTCTAGGCAAAGGACATGTAGAAGTGTTGCCAAATGAAAAATCAGAAAACGTGTTAGATGCAGCAGAATCTCAAAGGGTTGAGGAAGCAAAAATTAATGAGAAATCAGCAACATCAAAGTTAGCTGAATTACAACAGTTTAACCAAAAGCAAACAAAGGAAGTAGATCATAAGATTGAAGAGCTAAAATTGTTGATAACAGACGAGAGAGAGGTGCAAGTCTTAACAGAGTTGGGTGGTACGAAAAAACTCATTGAAGATCTAAATCTAAGTTTGCAGACTGCTCAAACTGAGGCGAAGAACAACTCTATGGGTGTAATGTCTCCTTCGGGCATAAAATAAATAAATATGGATTTCCTAGGGAACCCTTGTAAAAAAATGACAACAGTTTGATTTTTATTTAAAAACCTTACCAAAAAATACAGCAATCTAAGATTTCACTTTATTTATCAAAATACCCACAACCCACAATACCAGAAGGCTTAAAACATCTAGGAGACCTTTAGTAACATCGACATGGAAGAAATTTTTTTTTTTTAACAAGGATATGAATTTATTTTAATTTATTTAAGACCTAGAAATAGCTGAAACTTCAAAATTTCATCTCCCAGAATATTTGGAGTTTCAACACAAACCAATGCTCAAAATGATCTTGAAGAGACCAGCTAGCCAATGAAAGTGAAATCACAAATTTCCAACCACGAAAACCCACTGAAAAGTGATCCCGAAATTTCCAAATGGGTAGATCAAGTTGGAAATGAATGTGAAAGTCATGAAAATGGTTGCCAAATACAACCCAAAACTATCACAAGTGACTCTCAACTGTTGTTGGCTGACCCAACACAAAAAAACCCTAAAATATATACCTGCAAATGATGCCCTTGCTGTAATAAATCTGAAAAACAGCCCCAAAACATGCCCTGTATCTGAAAAACAACCTTCCTAAAACTGAAATTCTGAACTGTAGCACAATAGTGAATCCCAGGAGGATCCAACTGACAAAGTTGAGAAGTTTTTGTTCCCCAACCCTCAAACCTTGGAGGTTTTCGTCCCCAAAGCTCCTTCTCCTTAAGGGTTTTCGTCCTTAGAAGATTTGATGCAAGCAAATAGCTTAAGATGCAATGATAGAGAATATATTGGCAAAAGATGATCTCAAATGAATATTCAAACCTCCTTTTATAAGCTTTCCTTGCCTTTTTCCAAGTTGGGTGCTCCATGTGGGACTAAAAGTGATTTTTAATTTATAAAGTGACTTTCTTATTTCTATTTTATCTTTATGAATACACTTTATCATAAAGACACTTTAATAATAGAAAGCCCCCTTCTAATTAATCATTATGAATTAAAGTTGTTTTTTCTATAAATATTAAGCCCTAATAAAGCAACTTAAAAATATAATGATAAACTACTTCCCTTGCATTTCCCTTTAAGCCCCCGAGAAATCATCTAGAGCAGAAAGGGTCTCATGGTGATCTCGTGTTAAGAGGGGACATTACAATGGGTGAGGCAAATGTTGTTAGCACTAAGCATATAATCATTCTTGCAGATTTGCAAATAATAAAGAGTACATTGGAAACATAGAAATCGGAATATCTGCATGTGTTTAAAGACAGGGATAAGGTCATCAGAATTGCAAAAGTGGCCTTAACAGCTTCTGAGGAAATGCAGGGAAGCGTTGATGCCTTTACTATGAAGTTTAGCTCAGTTTCTTCTTCACTGCATAAGACAGAAGAACCACAGATTGTTGCAGCAATTTTCAGTGAGATGAATGGAGAGAACAATTTTCATGAAGAACAGTTTCCAGGGAAGCCAGAAGATGCAAATTCAGAGTTGGGCATAACTGAGACAGTTTTCCAGGGAATTGAAGCTCATGAAGAAAAGCAACTTGAGAATGTCACAATTGTAGTACTCTTTCTAGATCCCAACTGATTCATGATTCAACTATCATCGATTCACTCACTGAGACTGTTGGAGAAGCATCACCTGGTGCAAGGCTTCCAATTTCTCATTATACCAAAAAAGTGCAGCAGAAGCTAACTACATCACAAGGAGGAACGAGGACTGGAAATTGCAAATTTCCAAGAGTGATATGGGATCCAGTGAGTATTTGAGACACTTGATACTAAAGCCTGAAATGGTGCAAGCAATGTGTTTTAACAAAAGACATCCCAATGAAGGAACCCAACACATCATAATTTTGGATTCAAGCTCCAAACATGTTAACCACCCCAAGATGCACAAAAGAAAAATTGCAGAAGTCATATTTCAGTAGGTAAATGAATCATTGTTCCATGTATTAGGCGTTGACAGCAAACAATTTGCAAGTGAATTTGAAACTTCATTAAGCACTTTCACTAAAAAGAAATGTGATAAACAAAGGAGGTCATATGATTCTCAAGGAAAATGGAATTCTGATTTATAGCACAGTTTCAGATTCTCTGAAGCAACCAAGAATTGCAAGCAAAAGCCACCTGATGCAAGTATTGAGGGTGCAATCTCAGGTGGGGCCATTTGGACTAGCAAGTTCCCAAGGATGATTTGGGATCCTAATATTTGTCAGAGGGTCAGTTTGGAGGAGTTTACTACTTGAACTAACATTGCTTGAGGACAAGCAATCTATGGGAAGGGCGAACTATCATGTTGTTTTTTTGGATTTTTAACATCTCCAATTGTTTGCTAAGGGTTTTCTACTAATTTTGGCATAAGATTGGAAGGATTTTTGCAAGGTTGGACCCCTGTTTGAAGGGCTTATCTCATCTAGGGTAGTCGCTGCCCTAGGAAAAGTTTGAAATTCAGTTTTGCAAGGTTATAACAGCAGTTCTATAAACCCGATTTGTGAGCTTTTTTTCGTTTCCTGAGTCCCCCTACAAAGGGAACATTACAATAGAGATACCAATAGATGATAGGAGAACAACATCAATTTAAGGAACATCTCTTCCACCAATTTATCTAGTGAATACTATAAAAATTTACCATGATGTATGAGAACCTAAGTCATCATTAACCATACAAAAATGGCGTAAAAGGTTCAAACCAGTAATAAACTGTAATAACCCTTTTTGAGGGTTTCAAATAAATAGGCAGATTTGAAAATAAATTGCAGTAGACTGGAAAATAAAATCCACGACTTCTACTTGCAACGAAAAATTGCCAAAAACACCATAAAACATCACCAATATTTTATATATGATTTACTAAATTTTAGAAGCCAAATCGACCAAGGAAAGCAAGAGAACACACTACTGGAAATTAAATAAACCCTAGAAATTGCAACCACAAATAAAAATATATATCTAGGGCACAAAAGCCCCAAAAATTACCAAACTCTAGATTATGGCCTTTAAAAATATTGTGAATCAGATTATACAACTAGATTTATCAAATTCTTAACCAATGTTACCAAACCCTACCCAATGTAGGTCGCTCCACCCTAGATAAATGCAATAACAGCTGGAAATGACAAAAGGATATTCAAATTAGCTCTCTACTTCAATGCCAAATGATGATGAAAGGTTTTCGTCCTTCACCCAAGCCACATGAAGGGTTTTTGTCCTTCAATGAGGCCTCACAAGAGGGTTTTCATCCTCAAGTGGATGACTAAGGAACAACTAGCTCTCTTTGCCAAGGTATAGTAAAAATGCACCACGCTAGATACAAATAATGCCCTCTAATCTCCTTTTATATCTTCCTTTTTGGCGCCAAATCTCAATTAGAAAAGGTCGACCTCTAATGAACAATTATAATCTTTCATTAAGCCTCATTAAAGGCATTAAACAAAGCCGACCTCATTGAGAGGGGAAAACTTTAAAAGAAATTATAAAATATTAGAAGAATAATGCAAATAGAGGCTCAAGATTCTCCTCTATCTTCTTCACTTCTTTGCCATGGAGAAGGAATGGCAAGAAGACCAATTAGTAGCTCAAATGGGAAAAAGGACATTACAGTCCTCCCTTCCCAAAATTGTTTGTCCTCAAGCAATTGCAAGAACCTGGATCCCAAATGATTCTTAACTGCTTCTTCTTTGTCATTCCTGCATGTGAAACAAACATATTAGAAAAAATATGTGTCTCCCTCTTCATCCACTTGTGCCTTGTGGAAATGATGGCCAATCCCCCTTCTTTACTTGCACAACTCTCAACCATGCATTTGTTGCCCCAAAATACCAACATGTTGCCCCAAACTCTGCTGAAGTCACACATTGTCCACTCAAAAATCAGAATTCTCAAATCTGAAAATAACTCACCACGACTTGAGTTCTTTCCTTCTTCCAACGCAAATCCTCCTTCCTCATTTTCTCATGATAGAATGCTCTCAAAAAATGAAAACATACCGTTGTTCATGACTGGAAATTGTAGCCCCAAATCTGATTTTTGCAAACTCAGCCCAATAGCCGTGACATAACAACTACCAAACTGAAATTTCATAGGAAAAACCAAATTTGTGAATACTAAAAATTGTTTTACATGGGTTGGAAAATGAAGATCAACAAGCTCATGATTGAAATCAGCAAACACAACATTCTTGCACTCCTTACTTGCCCCAAAATTAAATACTTGGAATACTAAAATAAGTATTCTGGGCTGCATGCTTACCACTGTCCATAATTCCCACAATTCGTCCAACACATGACTGAAAATGTGCATCCTATCATCCAATGAAGTGACAACAAATGGATATTCATCAAGGGTGATTAGAAGAGTTTTGAAAATCTGAAAATTACAATCTCTAATGGCTGCCCTAAACATGCTTATTACACCCTCAATGCAAAGTGGAATATTTTCCCAAAATTCTCCAATGATTTGTTGGGTCTTTGGAACCCAAATCATGACCCCAAGCAACCAAACAATATGAATTTGAGGCACTCCTATTTCATGCAAATGGGTTGTCCTATGATACTCTGAAATGCACACCATACTATTTTCCATTCTTCCACAATAATCACACAAATGAGGAAGTAACAAACAAGTGTCTCAAAATTAATGAACCAGAAAGATTACCTTGTTGTAGAAGATCTTTTGGTTGCCTCAAGTGGGGTGTTTGGAACACCCAAACTTGTTTTCTAGGTTGCCCATCAACTGTTGCACCCAACCTCCTCGAATTGCTCAATCTATGCCTGAAAATCTGCATATCACTCCCAATTGAAGTGACCCTAGCTGAAAGTGCTTCAATGGTGACCCATAATGCTTTGAAAATCTGAAAATTATCTTTCATTATGGTTGCTTCCTTGTGTCAATTAGCAAGTATGATGAAAGGAGATATGAAAATAATGTTCTTCATTCTTATGTTACAAACCTTACCCATCTCGCTTGTCACCTTGTACTTCTCACAACTTATTTCTCCCTCAAAGACGTCACTAGCAAACTTATGCTTTGCACACTTAGCTAAAATTAAGGCTTTCTAGTCCGTTGTAATTTTTGATAAAGGACAGAAATATGGCTCACATGAAATGGTATCTTCCACCAAATAACAAATTTCAAGTGTTTCCGGAAGCATACCTTGCATAGAGACCTTCTTACCTTTGTCTATGTGGCTTATCTTCATGCTTTGATAGTTGAGAGTGAGTTCTCCCAACGAATGCCACCCTTGAACCCCAAGCACCATACCCAAATCAGCCTATGCCAAGAAGAAGGAAGATAGAAAGTGAAGGGTGTAGCCAAAGATGCAAGGTATGTGTTGAAATCTAACACAGAGTAGAGCCATGAAATATAGTCACCAATAACATAGAGTAGAGCCATGAAATATAGTCAACATACCTTTCTAAAAATGTCAACTGTTTTGGCATGTTGGGGAGCAATGAATTTGAAACCCCCTTAAGCAATGACCAGCCCTTAACCTTCCTTAAACTCAGAATTTCTTAGTTAGAACCAGCACTTAGAAAATATTTCAAAAACAGTTTACCTCCATGAATTTTTGCTTTTCGGCTGTCACTCTTGAGGATCCTTTGCAAAACAAATTGGTCTTGTAGATGGTGGAGGTGAGGACATTGCAGCCATATAAGAAAGAGCAAATAGTCCTGCTTTCTTCCCCTTCGTTCATGATGTCCATCATTTTGCTTATACCTCCAAGATTCTTTAGTAATTTTCCACATGCAATCATCAAAAAACAAAGGAATATCAAGAACCCAAAGTCTTTTACCTCCTTTGCTTGATGCTTGCTTGACAACACTCCCATGTCCTTGAGCTTTCATAGGGCTGAAATTTCCCTCAAATGACCTTCCTTTCACTGCTGTTATGTACAGACCAGCAGCTCCATCTATTGTGATCCTCGGACCTTCATGGAGAAATTCTTTCTCTCCTTGCCCTTATCAATTTGGGTGAGTTGTCTTTAGTGCATCTGTCATCATGATCCCAAAATTTCTTTCTAGGCACATGTATAACAACTGACATATGATTGAAATGAAAGAAGGAATCAATTATCTTTTGAAATATACCATAGCCTTTGGGAGGGGAAAAGCTCTTCACCAATTCTCCTTTAGGATCACCCGGATCCCATTCCTTCATGTGCACACTATTAGGATTTTGCAAGCTTATCATTTCCTTAAGTATCCTCTTATCATTACTCAAGACATGTCCCAATAAATGCAAAGATGGAAACAATAATCCGGAAATGTATATACCAAAACATGGGCTATCCGTCCATGTTACACTATCCAATGTGTTGCTCCCTTTAATGCTATGCCCCCCTTGAAGCCACTTATCTTCAACAATTGGAGCTACCTTGGGCCATGCAATCATCCATACTTTGTATACACATGCATGTCCCATCCCCATGGCTTGTGCTTGAGTCCCCAACCTCATCCTTTTTATCCTTACGCAAATCTGAATTTTCTTCAACACATTGCCCCATATAATCATTAGAAACAAAAGGAATATCATTAAATATCAATGAACTATTACCTTGGAACTTTTCCTTGAAAACTTGCATATCGAACCTTCCTATGATCTTTTCACTAAAATCATCCAAGAAGCAAACCGCATCTTTTCCTTGTGTCTCTCTCACATAGTGCCCTCAATCTCTTGCTATCCCTTCCAAATGACAAGGGATGAATTCCAGGGCATCCTCCACACACATAGGGTTTGACTGCAAGTATGTCTCCAATTCTGACAACCATGATCTCACTGAAAGTTTGTTAGTGCCATCAAAAATATAGATCTTACCCTTCCATGCCATCAATTCTTCAAACTTGAAACCCTAGGCCTTTTGAAGATCAAGCTCTGATACCACTGTAATAACCCTTTTTGAGGGTTTCAAATAAATATGCAGATCTGAAAATAAATTGCAGCAAACTGGAAAATAAAATCAGCGACTTCTACTTGCAACGAAAATTGCCAAAAACACCATAAAACATCACCAATTAATTCACTAGTATTTTATATATGATTTACTGAATTTTAGAAGCCAAATCAACCAAGGAAAACAAGAGAACACACTGCTGGAAATTAAATAAACCCTGGAAATTGCAACCACAAATAAAAATATTTATCTAGGGCACAAAAGCCCTAAAAATTACCAAACTCTAGATTCCGGTCTTTGAAAATATTGTGAATCAGATTATACAACCAGATTTATCAAATTCTTCACCAATGTTACCAAACCCTACCCAAGGTAGGTCGCTCCACCCTAGATAAATGCAATAACAACTGTAAATGACAAAAGGATCTTCAAATTGGCTCTCTACTTCAATGCCAAATGATAATGAAGGGTTTTACTTTTCGTCCTTCACCCAAGCCACATGAAGGGTTTTCGTCATTCAATGAGGCCTCACAAGAGGGTTTTCATTCTCAAGTGGATGACTAAGGAGCAACTAGCTCTTTTTGCCAAGGTATGATAAAAATGCGCCAAGCTAGATGCAAATGATGCTTCTAATCTCCTTTTATATCTTCCTTTTTGGCGCCAATGCTCAATTAGAAAAGGCCGACCTCTAATGAACAATTATAATCTTTCATTAAGCCTTATTAAAGGCATTAAACCCAGCCGACCTCATTAAGAGGGAAAAACTCTAAAAGAAATTATAAAATATTAGAAGAATAATGCAAATAGAGGCTCAAGATTCTCCTGTCTTCTTCACTTCTTTGCCATGGAGAGGAATGGCAAGAAGACCAACTAGCAACTCTCAAATGGGAAAAAGGGACATTACATAAACACACAAAAAAAACCTCTAGCATTACTACAAAGAAAGGTCTTGAAGCTAATGTGACTAAATTTAAAAGCAAATTATGCAAGTTTATCAAGAATATATGGAGCTGCAACACATCAAAACTATCGAAAGATCTATAAAGATCTACAAGCCATGCAAGCAAACAGGATTTTGGAAGATGATGTTCCAAAACCAAAGGTATATTAACTTAGAAGCTTCAACCAATTTAGCATTTGCAGAAGTAAGCTGTCAAATTTTCATATTAAAACAAAATTTATATTCTATTTGGTGTATTCTATTTCTCAAACTAATAAAATAAGGTCATGATTAAATGCACATCATAAGTAACAACAGGTTCATTGTGCTGAAACCCATAGTAACAACAGGAATGGAATATATATACTGGTAATGGCAGTTAACATTCTTTCATATATCATAACACTTTATACGTTTTTAATAGTAACGTTTTGAGCATTTGCTAATATGTTGAATTTTATAAGTCTGGAAACAAACCTGGGAGAAAACAGCTAA
This sequence comes from Taxus chinensis, assembly GCA_019776745.2. Taxonomy (NCBI): domain Eukaryota; kingdom Viridiplantae; phylum Streptophyta; class Pinopsida; order Cupressales; family Taxaceae; genus Taxus; species Taxus chinensis. The sequence continues at coordinate 308,643,104 of CM034146.1, read as the reverse complement.
TCGATGAGTAGCCTTTACTAAACCATATCGCCCATCCAACTAAAACACATAAAGATAAAGACAACATTTAGAAATTGATTACATGTATCGAGTTCAAGCTAATGGTAAGATCTATCCTTAGTTTTTCATCTGAAGTTTCAAAGGTTGACTTCTTGAAAAGATAACTTCTAGTCATATAGAGAACAATATTGTTGCTTACTGGACAAACAGATTACTATTTTAATTCATCATTAGCAAGAATTGAACAATTTTTATAATTTCAATATTTTTTCTTTAATCATTTTAAAGATAAAAAAATCTCTATTAACAACAAAAAAAATGCCTATTTGACACAAATACTTTTAACTGAAATATAAAGTTTCAAATCATATAGGACCCATCACTATAAGTAGAAGAGATAACCATAAATTTTCTTAAATATTCAGAAAGATTGCATTGCATATTGTACAAGGGATGTGGAAATATGTAGTGAGCATGGTTACAAAGATGAGATCAAAAGAACTAAATGTGCAAGTACAGGAGAGAACCAGCTATGCAACTATACCTCTATACATTTATGGGCAGAGACAAACACAAGAATATAAGGGAAAAAAATATGTATAAATTTGAACAAGGTTCAAATGCATGTTCATAAAACCCATACCTGAACAAATTCGTGAAGATTGGCTTTTTCAATGCGGCTGGGCATGTCATGCAACTTTGGAGCTTGCTTTGCTACAATATCATTAAGGATTTTGAAAATATTTGTCTGCAAACACAAGAAACTTCTAAGAAAGAAAAATAACACTATTCAATAAGTCTCTCCTCGCTTTACTCTCTCATAAAACAAAACATTTAATCCCAATAGATTATATCTAGAAATATGTTATACAATATATTATATTTGGCATGTATTCAACCAAATATTTTGGCAATATAAATAACTCCACAATAGGCATGAGATACCTATATTTGTTTTATATGTTCAAAAAAAAGTATATAATTGTCACGTGATGTATTATTAAATCACTTTATTCGGAGGATGAAAGAATAAAGGAGCAATTTAGAGTTGTAGAAGCGATTCCAAGTTGCATTGAAGAGGCATATCCAACTTGGGGTAGTAAGGTATGCATATATATAGAGGTGTTTGGACAGGAATTTCTTGGCAATTATGGAGCCAAAGAGGAGGAGAAGAAAAGGTTGAGCAAATATACTCATCCTACCACCAACCAACAATTAAGTTAGCAGGAAGGCCACTTCCAATGTGGCATCACTCTCATTGGCATAGGGATCATGGTATATTGTGTTTATATGTTACCACAGACCAAGCCTACCAACCTAGAGAGATACGCAAACATGATAGAGGGATTTAAGCTTGTTAAGTATTAGATAGGCAAGAGGTGAAAGGTAAACATGATAGGAAAGGGAATTTAATATAAGGGACAGTTAAAAAGAGTTAAAATTTTGACGAAAAGACTAGACAAGTGAGGCAATACATGGAAGGAATATGTTTAGAATTCAACTTAGCAAGTTAGATCTAAAATGAGATATCTATAAGCATATAGGAGAGAGATTATGTCAACAATCGTGAATAATCATGAAGTAGTTAATGACCCTAGCTAAGAAAGCGCCTAAAGAATTTTTCATTTTACATACTTAGGGAAATTTAAAGCAACCCAATGTCATTTAATTAAATTTCCAGACATTAGTTTGACCTAGTGACAAGAACTCATATTTAAGCAGTTACAACAAAATTAGATAACTTTTTCCTTTTATGTTTTTCTTTTTGGCATTTTGATTTGTCCACATCCTGTTTTCCTAGTGTTGAGAATTCCACACTAAACTTCATTACTCAACTTTATTTTCCTATGAAAAATGGTCCAGATAAAAGCTTCAGAATTGCTAAAAGCTTTACTTAAAATTTGCTAGAGCTAAGCTTTATTTTTATATAAAGTTTATGTATTTTAAATGGGGAAATCTATCTTGTATTAAAAGTAAAGAAGCTACAAGTGAGTGGAAGCAAATTAAAAGCAAAAGATTCATTTTAGTTAAGAGAGCTCATAGGCTAGCTAAAATTTAAAAAGTTATGTAGAAAAGGAAAAGTTATAGGTGTACACATATTTTAATAGCTTTCGTCTTATGTGAATGGGTAGTTTAGTTTTGGGGACGTACATTTCGAGGACTTAGGGACTCCTCAAAGACGTCCCCTTCTCGTCCCCTAACCTGCATATTTGCCTGGGGACGTCCCAGAAATGCACAGGGAATGCCAAGCATTATAAGGGACAGCTGGATAGCCGGGGACGTCAAAGAAGTTCCTTGACCGTCCCGGGGATCTGTCCAAAAAAGGGTAAGTTGCCTAATTAAAAACGCTAAAACATTTTAAAAATTGCCATAACATACTGCTGTAAATTATCACAAATGAACGTTGTTCACGTATTAAAAAAAAAAAACCACAAAAGCAAAGATTACATGATACACATACAAAATAAATTAGAATTACTTAATGTTGTTGCATGCAATTCGCTATTAATCTACAACTCTCTCTCCTTGCTCTATTCTCTTCTTCCACAGCTCTGCTGCTTGCTCCAAACGTTTTCTATACTTCTATATTCGATAACAAAATGCATTCATACAAAATATTAATACCAGCAAGTTCTAGTAGTTTCCCCTTTACAGCTGTATGAAAACTACAACTCCAGACAATCATTGAGCAAAAGACTTTCCAGATGATTCGACAGCATTGTACAAAACTCTAAATACAATTGTTACATTAAATTAGTTAACTGCATATCATAAGAGGATGCTCTCTCTTCACCTGAAGGCTTTACCAGCAAGTTCTAGAAGTTTCCCATTTACAGCTGTATGCAAACTACTACAACTCTAGACATTTTGTTTTCTTCTTCATTCAGCAAAAGACTTTCCAGATGATTCAACAACGTTCTACGAAACTCTAAATACAATGTTACGCTAAATTAGTTAACCGCATATCATAAGAGGATGCTCTCTATTTATCATAATACGGTTCTATAATGTATATAAATGAATGCCTTATAAGATCTATATGAATAACTGAAATTTTCTATATTTTTTAAAAAAATTCCATTTTGTTAATAGCCGTCCCTTAAGAAAGGCCTCCTGTCCCCTACCGTCCCAGAAATTCGTCCCCCCTTCCCCTACAAATCCCTTGCCGGAAACTTGGTGTACCATAGTTAAAAGGTTTTCTATTTAAAAAAATTCTATTGTAAAAGAAGCTCACAAGTAAAACTGTAGCTAAAAGCTTTTATTTAAAGTAAGTTAAAGTCGAGCAACAACTATAATGAAAAGGAAAGTTTTTATGGAAAGCTATAGGCAGCATGCGCAAATATTTGACAAAGATTTCTAAAGCCACCAAAACCTACAGGAGTTGGACAATTCAGCAAGGACCGTGATAGCTTTGCATTTAAATTTATCTGACTTCTAGATCTAGGCAGTTGGGAAATAATTCTTCTTCCTCTCTTCTCTTCTTCTAATTCTCTAAAAAAGCTAAGGCTCTTATTGTAAAAGGTTGCTGCTGCTGTTTTAATCACTTTAAGCTATAGCTATTTTCTGGAAATTCACTACTCACAAGCAGCGTCTCAAACTTCTGATATATTGTATGTGTGCTTATTATCTAGCCTTTGATTTATGAATACAATATGAGTGTCTACAATGTGATTGATGGAAGTGTGTGACTTAGAACTCGTTTATTTCGGTCTTGCTAATTTAATCTCATTCCCAGATTAATATTAAAGCTCACCTTTGAGTATTCATTAATTTGATTGTGCTTATTACAAATCTGCATGCTTACTGATTAGTTGTGTTTATAAGATGGACATTACAAGCACTGCAATCATTTCTATTCTGGTGCTTCACCTCTGTTTTTTTTGCTTCTCTTTCTCTCTCTCTTACCCCTTTTCCCAACCAAACTTAGATTAGCTTTCTTTTTATGCATTAGAGTAGATCAGAACCAACTGTCTTTGGAAGTTGTCTACAAAGAGTAGTCACACACTGAATAGACATCTCATGTTATGTTCAGTATGCAGGCAGCAACTAAATCAGACATTTCTAAACATTAACACCTATCATGGAGTAGTTATATTTGGAAAGCCAAGTGTGAATGCTATGAATGCCACTTGTGCCAATTTGTAACTTTTGCACTCTTTTTATGATATATGTAACTTAAGTCACAAGGTTCGAGTTTGCATTCATGTTAAACGAGGATAAAGTTTGGTTCAAGTTCACCAAGGGATTAAGTTCAAGAAAAAAAAAAAGTCTTCAAGTTTGAACAAAAAAAAATCTATCATTTTTAATTTTTGATAAAAATGCATAAATATGTCAGAGGGTCAGAGTGGAAAGAGCTTTTTGTCTGCTACTTTCAGTTGATATATGTAAATACACATATATTTATAAAATAATGCAAAATCAAGTCAAAAACTTCCCATGTAAAAATAATGGATAAAGTTCGAGTTCATGTTCGACAAGAATAAAGTTCAGCGAAATTCGAACTTTTTCGATAAAATTGAAGAACGTTATGAGATAGTATGTAACAAGCATACAAATTTTACAATCGACAAGATGTCCATCTCTCTTAGGCATGTTCTTGTTTCTTGCCTCCTTTTTTATTGTTTTCTTCTTTTAGTTGTGATCACACATCAATTGGTATTAGAGCCTGCAATCAGACCTGTTGGAAGTCTGTAATGTCCCTTTCCGGCTCTAACTGAAACAAAGGGAAATCGCACAAACCCCAATAGATAGTAAACTGAAAATTATGACAGCCGACTGAAAATTTATTACAGAAAGGTACGGCAGTCTGATTTTAATAACAGCAGCAAGAAAAATGCAATATCTCTTCAAAAATGCATTATTCACACCATCCAAAACATATAGGGCAAATTAGAAATATTTTAGAACAAGTATAAACCAAGAAATAAGCCTTCAAACCCCAGCTGGAATTTATTCAATTAAATATAATAAAAGCAGTGTAAACCCTTACAAAGATGGCTGGAAATGAAGGATTTCAAGCCCCAAATTGAAGTCCAAATGTAGATTCTGGCAGATAAAAATATGCGAAACACAATGATGGCTGAGTTTGATGTTGTCATGCCCTAGAAACCTCCAAATGCCACCTTAGGGCAAGTCGCCACCCTAGGAAAGGGCTGGAAATGCCTTCAAACTGAAACTAACTCGTTAGATCACCTTGCTACAAGCTTGAGGGGTTTCGTCCTAAAACCAGCCCGGTATTGAGAGGTTTCATTCTCAATATGCTTTCCAAGAGGGTTTTCGTCCTCAAAGGAAGAGAGAGAGCTAGCACGCTCCAACTCCAAGAGAAATAATTTCCAAAAGATGCATAACCCTTTCCAAGCCAAGCGACCCCTTCTTATAGCTTGATGTGGAACCAAAACCAATTAGAGTCTTCTTAAGAAGAACGACCTCCTTGGGGGAATTAATAGTTCCTTTGTCCTTCTATTCTTCCATTGGCTTTTGATCTTTCCCAACCAACCTGACTATACATAGAAAACTACTAAAAAATAATGCAATGCTCACAAAAACAACTGAAAAACATGACAATTACTCCCCTTGTTCATTTCCGTCTTGCCCACAAGAAGTGGAATGGGTTCAAAGTCTTCCAAAAGAACTAGCGCTGAGAAGGGGGCATTACAAAGCCTGCAATTTTGTTAATTCCATGTAATTTTTATTCCCATCCAGAATTCTCATCTGAGTACCAACCTTGAAAAGTATAGCAGGACCAAGTTCCTATATTCAGCTTGAAATTTCATCAAAAGGTAGATCCCATTACATAGATCATTTTGTCCTTTTTGCAGCTTAACAAGATTCAAGGACTGTACAACATTTATGTATAACCTCAAGAAAAGTTCCAGAATCAAAGTCAAGCTCGGTTTGAAATTTCATCAGTAGAAGGGCCATGCTGCAATATCACCTTTTCCTTCTACAGCAGGTTCAAATTATGCCCTTCATATGACATTTTCAGTTTGAAATTTTGCAGACTAGATCTAATGAATTTTATCACTCTTTCCTTTTATTGTAAAATATAAGCTTTGCGAATTTACATTTAATTCGATATTATAAGAAATCTAAACTGAATTCTGTAGCTGACATGTTTTGTTAGTCTAATAGAAATCCTTGTTGTCATGTTAGTTGTGACCGTCGGGATAAACAACAATAATTGGCTTGTCCTTCAATTAGAATAGTAAATGCCGGGGTAGGGGTGCTTGCATCCAGTCCTCCCTCAACTAATTGAATTGTAATGGGACCAATCTTTGCTAAATACAAAGCCGATATTAATCAAATATTCTTACATGGTACTTATACAAAAACTGTTCAATGTATTCTTCTTGTTGATAGGCTATTATGTCAAGACCAGTAGCTATACTACATTTTGGCATCATTACCTTAGAAGAAGTCAGATCATACTGAGTACGGAAGTAAGTTGGTTGACAATCCTATTGATAACGATTCTTATTGACAACAATGTGGAGAACTAATGGGCCGACAACTACAAGATGATTGAAAGAAATCAAAAGCAAGAATTACACAAAATATTCCCAGTACCTGTGGGATCTCTTTGTACTAGAACATGGCCGGTAAGAAGCCCAAAAAACCAAGAACCGATTGATGCCATCTAGGGAAACTTGGCAGTTAAAAAATACATTGAGCAGCGCCTCAATCACCTACCACAACTCATTTCCAAGCACTACATGATATTACAAAATCTTCAACCAAACATGACCATGAGATTCAAAGACAACAAATACTATAAAGGTGCAAGGAAAGGAAAAGTCGGGAAGGGGAGGAAAGATCAATAGACCAATGCCAAGAAGACAAAGCGGTAACACAAATGTAATAGAAACCCAAAGATTGATTAGACTCTTGGAACAAGAGCGACAAAGAAAGTTACAAGAAGCAACCACCTTAAAAAACAAATGGCAAGAAAGTAATAGCCCAAACCCAGGTAGAAGCAGCAGGCCAAGCCAACGTAGAAGCAAAAACCCAAGCTGAAACCAAAGTGTAAGCAAGAGCAGAAGCCGGAACAAAGAGAGGATTCAATCAATACCAATACAAGTGATTGATCACCATACACCACTCTTTGCGACATAGTGGGAGAAAATTGTTAGGTAACTTCCTCTATGAATATAGTTGGAAAGCGAGTCCAATATAATAAAGTGAGGACTGAACTCAAACCTGCCTTCCAGCAGAATCATTCCTTTCAATAGAGAGATTAAACAATGACTTCCTTATGGAGGAAGAATGGTATGCATACAAATCAAATATCCTAAGAATCACAGAATTATTGACTAAGGGTCTAGTACTAAATACACCAAGGCAAACCAAGGCAACCGGGAGGAACCTAAAGCTCAGCAAGAAAAAGTTCAAATAACTGCTGACAGAAAGCTCAGGTATAAATATGCATCTAAAAGTGCAAAGGAATGTCCAATACAGACCGCCCCAAGAAGGAAGATCATATTCAGTAAGCCACTTTAGAAGAACACCCATCACACACCCATGGGTACCCCATCAACTAAAGAAAACAAATTGCCACTCAAATTTAATGGTGACGGATTTTAAAACCTAGTGCGGCACTGCAAAATGTGCACTACTATTTGGACTACCAATGGGAATACAGATAAACGTACATGGTTAAGATGTTTACTAGCCACCCTGCTAAGAATGGATATTCACTGGTTCACAAAGGCTATTGACTGGTTCACAAAGGCACCAAGCACTCACAAAGCAACATGGAGGAATTTCAAGACAACCTTCAAGAAAGAATTTTAACTCTTGAGGGATGACAATGAAATTGTTGCTGAAATTTACAACACTCAATATTGTAAGCACAAGGAAGAGAGTGGGAGATACAAGTGAAGGTAGGAATAATATTATTATCTCTACAATGTTTAAGAAAATTTAGATCAACAATCTTCCTTGAGCATTTTATCCTAAGCTTTTTGAAAATCCTTAATATCAACTACAAGAACACTTCCATGCAAGGAGATAATTAATTTTATGATGTTTTCAAAATTTAACATTGTACAAATATATCTGGAGAACTGGTCAAAAGATGTTGCCCGCGCAGAGCTTAGGGTTTCCAGGACATTTGAGCACCCAGTTCAAGTCTCCTCAATGTTCAATGGAGCTGGATGTTGAGTGTGGTCTAGATTCCAATGTAGAACTGTACCGCATGATGGCAGTGTTCGCTGAGCTCCATGAACGATGGCTCTCGACTACAGACCTCTGCAGTTAGTGTGAAAAACAATGGGGCAGCGGCTTGCGTATCCGTTTTCTCCCAAAGGGCTTTTTCCCTATCCTGTTGCGTAGCAAGACCCAGTGGGTTGAAATGATACAACACAAAGACCGGTATACAACTGAGCTTGGTTTGTATTTACGTTCATGGGCCCCCAACTTTGATCGTACTAATGTCACTGAAGAAACCCACTTGGTTTGGGTGCACCTCTACTCCCTTCCTTAAGAGTATTGGAGCCCTAGTATTCTCTCCAAGATTTGTAGTTGCCTTGGTTTGATTTTCTGGGTTGACCCCAAAACCCTTGATGGAACTTTGGCGGCCTTCGCTCAAATCTGTATTTCTATATATTCCTCTCAAGACTTTCACATATCTATCAAGATCTCTTCCCCTTCTAGCATCTAGGTTCAACCAATTGAAGTGGAGAAGATTCACTTTTGATGCTTCAAATGTAATCAGGAAGGCCACTTTCGGAGAGACTGCAAATCTCCTTCCCCCTCCCAGAATGCTCGAAAATGGGTTCCCAAAAACAAATCTCCCAATGATTCAATCCTCGGCGCTTCTCTTTTGGCTATACCCCAAGTGTCTTCTTCTTTCCCATCCTCCTCAATCCCACCTAGCTCGACCCCCGTGGCTCCTCTACAGTCATCACCAAACACCCTTATAGATGAAACCAAACAAGATGCGTTTGAATCCGCCTCCCTTCTAAATCTCCTTCAAACAAGGGTGGAGGCCGGTTTAGAAGATTTTCTAGAGTCTTTGGAAATATGGGTCGCTGAGAATGAGGACGTTCAGCCGAAACCCTTCATTCATGAAGCTACTTCCCCTTCGGATTTGCTTGAGATTGATTCCTTTGTACCGGATGCATCAGCTACGTTGATTGCTCGCACATTGAGACTGGGCAAGATTCCCACTTGCATCTATTGTAGTACACCGGGTCCCAAATCTTTTATCACGAAAGCCAATGATGAAGTGGCTGCTGGTCGCTAGAAGGAGATCAGAAAAAAAATTCATCTATAGGGTCGGGATAAGTCTCTCCCCCCATCCTCATGAAAATCCTTTCTTGGAATGTTAGGGGCTCCAATGCCCCTAACAAACAACGCCTTATCAGGCGTTGCGCATTGGAACAAAAAGATGATATCGTACTCCTACAAGAGACAAAATGTCAGGTTATGATATTTCCGCCCAATGGTTTAAAGGTTGGAAAGGGTGGAATGGAATCTTTTCTGACGCGGCTGGCGCCTCTTGGGGTCTTGGTATTTTGTGGAAAACGAGTAAGTCTGACAACTCTTTCTTGTCCAAGGGGCAGTATTAGATCTAGCATAGGGTCCAGGTTCCTCATTTTGATGTCAGTTTTCTTTTATGCAACGTTTACAGTCTTAACAGTGTTTTGGATAAACGTCACTTATGGGACACTCTCTTTTCGGAACTTTCCTCCTTCCCTGAGGAGTTGGTTCTTTTGACCAGTGATTTCAATGTTATTCCCTCTTCCAAAGATAAATCTATCGGTATGGTGAGGCAACCGCAGTCATACGACTTTCAGGCCTTTGTTGAAAAATCAACTTTGGTCAATATTGAGCCCAGTCTTGGGTGGTTTACCTAGACCAATGGATGTTTTGGTTTTAGCAATATTGCAAAAAGGCTGGACAAATTTCTTATCAATGAGGAGTGGCTGCAAATAAATTTGATTTTGGTCAGTTCAGTTCTCCCCCTTTCCGGATCGGATCGGATCGTTTTCCTATTGCCCTTGAGCTCTCGTTCGACTTGGCTCCGAGACTTTCCCCATTCAAGTTCGAAATTATGTGGCTAAGAGACGTCAATCTTAAAGGGATGGTAAAGGATTGGTGGAATTCCTTCCAAATTGTGGGTAAACATATGTTTATCTTGTCCAAGAAGCTTTCTCTTCTCAAAAAAAAACTTCGTGCCTGGAGTATCTCTCATTTTAAAAACATTTTCTTTGAAAAAGCTCGTGTCGAAGCAGAGCTTAAAGCTCTTAATCTCTCTGTCTTCACTTCCGGTATGGAGCCTAATGATTTTCTTCTTGAAAAATCTCTCCTTGCAAAGTTAGGTGAGCTTCTTCTACGTGAAGAGAATGTTTGGAAACCAAAATCTCGTAAAGCTTGGTTATGTGATGGTGACAACAATTCTAAATTCTACCATGCCTCTGTCAAAGCCAAGCGCATCTCCAGATATATTTCACAGATCAATAACAGTGAGTGTGTTGTTCTCTCCAAACAAGTGGAAATCAAATCCGAAGCGCTATCCTTCTTTTCATCTTTGCTGGGCAGCGAGGATTCTTCCAATCTCCATAGTCAGAATTCTCTATTATCCCTCTACCCCCTGTTCTTGATACCGCTTCTAAAAAAAAACTATTGTCACCTTTCTCCTTAAAAGAGATTCACAATGTGGTCTTCTCCATGGAGGGCAACAATGCACCCAGTCCTGACGGGTTTCCTACGGCTTTCTTTCAAGACTTTTCGGACATTGTCGGCGTGGATGTTTGGTCTGTTGTGGAAAAATCTCGTCGTTCGAAGAAGGTTTTGGGAGAGCTTAACCACACCTTCATTTGTCTCTTTCCCAAAAAGGATCAACCGTCCTCTTTCGACGATTTTCGTCCTATTTCATTATGCATCACGGCCTACAAGATCATTTCCAAAGTTATTGCTCTTTGCATCAAACCTTTGCTTGATTCTTTAATAGCCAAAGAGCAAAGTGGTTTTAATCCTGGTTGTAACAACTTTGATGGTGTTATGTTGGCTCACGAGCTCGTTCATTCCCTCTCTTTGTCTAAGTAACCAGGGATGTTGATTAAGCTTGATTACAGTAAAGCTTATGATCGTATCAACTGGAGATTTCTTTGTCTTTCTCTTCGCAAGATGAATTTCCATTTGGACTTCTATAAATGGATTTTCAATTGTATCTCTTCCTCTAGAAATTTTTTGCTTGTTAATGGTTCTGTTGAAGGTTTCTTCTCTAGCAATCGCAGCGTTCACTAGGGTGACCCGCTCTCATCTTTCTTGTTTATTCTTGTGGCCGAAGCTCTTGGTAGAGCTATTTAGAATGCTCGCACACTGGGCACATTCGTGATCTCAAGATTGCTAAAGAGGCACCTCCTGTTTCACACCAACAATTCACTGACGACACCTTCCTCTTTGGTGCCTCCATTCTGGAGGAAGCTCGGGCATTCCAATCTTTCCTTTCGAGCTATGCAGAAGCTTCTGGTCAGGTGATCAATTTCCATATATCTGTCATATTTTTCTTTAACACTCCTTTGTGTGTGCAGCGTCGGATCCGAGACCTCCTTGGCTTCGAGCAGGGTTCCCTGCCCCATAAGTATTTAGGTATTCCTCTGTTCGCGGGTCAAGGTCGTTCTTCTCTTTGGGACAGCCTTGTTTCCTCCTTTTTGAAGCGTTTGCAATCTTGGAAAGGAAAGTGGTTATCTCTAGCAAGCCACCTCACTCTCATTTGTTCAGTCCTCTACACTCTTCCTATCTTTATGCTTTCTGTTTTGCGCATCCATAGAAATGTTTTCTCCAAGATTGAGAAGCTTCTCCAATCCTTGTTATGGAAGGGTACTTCTGATGTTAAAAAATTTCATCTTGTCGAATGAGAGATCGTTAAATCTCCGAAGATCTTGGGTGGCGCCGGTGTTCTGGATTTGGGTCTGTACAGAATATCACCTTAAGGGTCAAACTCATATGGGGTATCATTAGAAATCCTGGTAGCCTCCTTAATCAATGTTTTAATCAAGAAATATCTTGGTAACGGGATGCCCCATTATATTCTTTCAGCAGTAGACCTTCTCAAAGGGTTACATATGTGGAATTTTTTGTCACCTTGTCATTCAATCTTTGACAATCAAGTTTCTTAGCACATCGGCAATGGCACTCTTGCTGATTTCTGGAAGGATTCTTGGAATGGCCACGCTCCTTTAGCTAGCATCCCCAGCCTCCAAACTGCTCGGGACTTTACGGAAATCTTCTGGGGTTTTAAAGTTTGCAATTACAGTTCTAAGGCTGATGATGGAGCTCCTATACTGCTTTGGAAGGATATCAACATCCCTAGGTTTTCTAACGAGCAAATGTCTATGTTTACTTCTGAATTGGATAAACGTTGTGTCGTTTGTCTTCCAGAAGAGGATCATATCATTTGGACAGGTTCAAAAAGTGGTGATTACTCATCTTTTTCTGGTTATCAAGTGCTCATTCTAGGGTGTTCCTCTTCATCCCTCCTAGATGGATTGCTAGAATTTTGCCTATCTTCCAAAAGTTGGTGCCTTCAGTTGGTTGGCTTTTAAGGGGAAAATTTTGACTCAATTGCGTAGACAATCAGTGGGGGCTTGTTGTTGGTCCCACTCGCTAGCGTCATGTGCTTGTCCAGGTGGAAGAGGACAGTAATCATCTGCTCTTGCACTGTCCCTTTGCTTCTCATTGTTGGTACTAGCTTTGCGATAAACTTCAGTTAGCCTGGGCCCCTGGGGACCCTAATAGTAATCAGTCTAAAGAAGTTAGAACATATAAGGATATATGTTCACTTCAAATTTTGAATGTTGTTACCATCAAGGACCCATTCCCAGTTCCATTTATAGACTCTAAACTAGAAGAATTGGCAGGCGACAAGATCTACTCCTTCGTAGAAGGATTCTTGAGATACAATTAGATCAATATTGCTGAAGAAGAAAAAATCAAGACCACTTTATAGTAGAATATGCAGTCTATGCATATAACCATACATAGATTGGAATTTGCCATGCTCAAGCCACCTTCCAACAAATCATCCTACACAATTTTGACAAAATGGCTACAAGCAACTTTAAATCCTTCCTAGATGACTTGCCAATCTACAGTAGACAGGAATCTCGCCTGTGAGCCCTGCCAAAGTACATGAGAAGATGCAAAGCAGAGAAGTTGGACCTAAATCCAAAGAAGTACTAGTTCATGGTTTTGCAAGGCAAGTTTCATGGTCACAGTGACTCTATACATTCTAAGAAGGAAAGGGACTCTATTTGTATGGTCAAACAATCAGTAGCGGGCATTTAAGGAACTAAAGGTTCGATTGATCAGCTCAGCTATACTTGTATACCTAGACTACGGCAGGAAGTTCCATGTCCATGTAGACACTTCCATTTATGTTCATGTAGATGCTTCCAATTATGCTATTGAGGCGACATGGGCACAAGCAGGAACTCAAGGGTTGAATCACCCAGTGTTAATTTTCAAGCAAACTGTTGTCTAATGCTGAAAAACACTACAGCACCATGGAATGTGAAGCACTAGGTATGGCATACACAGTGCAAAAAACATCCAATGCTAAAAAAACTATAGCACCAAAGAACATGAAGCCCTAGGTAGGGTGTACACAGTGCAAAAGTTTTGGCATTACCTACTGACGACTCCCTTTACATTCTTTATGGCCCATCAGGCACTATTATACTTGGTCAATAAGCCCATTATCCAACGCAGGATAAGCACATGGTTGATGTTGTTACAAGATTTAACATTCAAGATAATCAAACCTGGTAAGAGTGATGAATTGCTGACCAAATCTCTCACATAAAGTCAAGAGAACCAACAAAGGGTGTCAACGAAGACTTCCCACATGCACGTCTTTTCCAAATTGCAATTGTACTAACTTGGTATAAGAATAATTGGGACTTTTTATCCATGGCATCCTTTCAGAAGGATATGCAGCTGGCGGAGAGGAGAAAATTGGCACTAGAGGCCCAAATGTTTCAATTGATAAATCATAAATGGGTTGTTATACAAGAGGGTCCCAATCACATCATATGACAATGTCAAAAAACAAGGAAAACCCTTAAAAGGGCACTTTATGCCGTGATAACCTTCCCAACCAGAGGAATTGTTCGAATTATGGGGCTTGGAATTCGTGGGTCCCTCGAAAGGGAGCAAGTAACACCAATGCAAGTACAGTGTAATGGCTACCGAGTCCTTTAACGAAGTGGGCAGAAGCCAAAGCTTTTCCTAACAATAGTGCTCAAAGTATTGCGAGGTTTATCTACAAGAAAATAGTGACGAGATTCAGAATCCCCATATAAATTTACAAGTAATTGTGGTGGACCTTTTGTCAATTACGTAATTCATTTAATGACTTCCAGGTTACAAATCTTCCACTCACTTTTGACTCTTTACTATCCAACGGAAAATGGCCAAGCAAAGGCCACCAACAAGGTGTTAATCTCAGTAATCCAAAAATCATATAAAGCAAAAGGTAGAGATTAGCAAGAAATCTTATTGGCAGTATTGTACGAGCAGAAGACAGTAGTTCTAATGGCGTCTGTTGTGCCAGTTTACGAGTAACGGTGGAAATCATATTTGGCGACGAGGAAAGTCTTACTGAATGACTTGCCCAAATCAATGGACTCGATGAGCAACAACTGAAGGCCCTATGTATAATAAGGATCATGCAAACAAGGAAAAAGTATAGGCATGAGAAACATCTCTGATAGATGAACTTTAAAGTCAGAGCCCTAGTCCTTAAAAATAATGGGACTGCTGGTTGGAAACACCTTACACTGCTGGTAGTGTCAAAGAGGAGCCGTAGGACTTGATAAAAAAAAGCAACTCAAACCTTAAAGTGTTATTTTCACTGCCAGATTTGCGAAGTGAGGGATTTTTCAAGAGAACAGGATAGATTTTAAAAATTCAGTTTTTTTCTTCCAAGGGAGAAAACTCAGTTGACGAATCAGAAAATAGCTTTAGCACTGGGTTTAGGGAGAGGTTCTAGTGCAACGTTTAGAGTGGAGTCAAAAAATCAAGTGCCAAATCCAATATCCGAGAATATGTTGTATAAGCATTTCGGTAGGTAATTTTTGATAAATAGTTATGGTTTTGCAAGTGGCGTGATCACCAAAAAGGATAAAAACCCTCTTGTATAAACCGCAGCCCTATCTTCTATAAGGAAAAAGAAAGCCCTATATTCAACATTTCAACGATTAGGAATGGCTAGGGAAGGCCACATAACCCTCAAACCTCCTTCTACAGCAGCCCCAAGGATGATTCAAACCTCACTAACATGTGGTCCAAGCTCCAAATTTGTAGCCAAAGGAAATAAAAAGAAGGCTGCAGAACAATCACCAAAAACACAGGCCACTCTGGAAACCTTTACTTCAGAAATTCTTGCCGCCATGGAGCCTTGAACATGGTGGGACATCATGCTCGATAACCACAAACTGAGGATAACTCTGTGCAGACCCAGGATGGATCAGATTTGACAGATGCCATACATAAATACCCATGAGTTTGAACTGTACTTGGTGTGAATGGTTTGAAGCTATGAGAGGAACATGAGATGCTCATTTGTCCTTTACATGGACAAGGAACTAAACACACATACATGACTTGTGACTTTACATGGGTATTTGGGCTACCATCACATGCATTTTCAGTTAGCAAAGCGCCAAACACAGGTTACTTGAGCAAAAAAGGATTTCTTTTTGCAAAAAGTATGTCTATCGAATCCGACTTCGAAGGAGTTGGCTCGTATGTGGGACAAAGACCACCACAGACTCGTAAAGGAATATTGAACTTCTGAAGACTAGCGGTGTCTTGTGGATGTCATCCGGTGATGGTTAGGGGGAGCTACTCAGGCATTTGATATTGCAGTGTGGATGACTGACCCCTTGGTGAGCCCAAGTAAATAAGAGATTTTAATTGGGAAGATATAATGTCCACATGTATCCATGAGTTCATTTCCTTGTCTTACAAGGAGTTTTATGTGACATGCAATGCTATTGAATTATGTTTGGATGCCGTATTTATACAGACGACAATAGATGAAAGCTTCACAATTGACACTTCGTATGACCCGACTTGGTTGTTTATGTTTTGTTGGAAACACCTTTGCATCCCCCTTGACAAGCAAACTGACCACTGAACTTTAGTAAAGAAGACAAAGGTGACAGTCGACCAGTCCACTTCAGAGGAAGGAGATGGATCTAAAACTGACAACGATGATGAGAACGGACACATAGAAGGGCTTTGTTTTCCCATTTTTTCAAAGTTGTTGACTATACCTACCAACCTTTCACTGGAGCCCATGGGTGACACTCAATTGCATACATGAAATGGTGTGCAATAGACGGACTTGATAGAAAGTTGGTTGCATGAGCTAGAACTCGTAAATGTGGATGTAGAGGTACCTTTGAGTCCATTACAACCTCGAGAGTCCATTGAAGCAGAATCGGATATGACCTTCAGATGCAAAGACAGAGGCCGTCGATCCCTATGTGGGGGATGGGATTATTCCTGTATTTTTTTCCAGCCCAGTTAGTGGCAATCACTATGAAACCTTGTCTCAATTTCTGCATCCATCGGGACCCATAGCAGAGGCACTCCAAGGAATTTCCAATATAGTTGAGCATCTAGAGACTGTCAGTGGTCCTTTACAGGTGTGGATAATATTGGATGAGGCAGCCCCTAGTTAAAGGATTGTACAGGCAAAATGTTGCACACAATTTACATGGGTATATTTCAGGTAGGGGTGGCCAGAGTGGAATCTTCCTTAGATGCATGAGCAGTAGATGCCCATACCAGTTACT
The DNA here is from genome assembly GCA_019776745.2 of Taxus chinensis. Lineage (NCBI taxonomy): Eukaryota > Viridiplantae > Streptophyta > Pinopsida > Cupressales > Taxaceae > Taxus > Taxus chinensis. Next base: position 308,626,293 of record CM034146.1, on the reverse strand, counting down.
CTTCGTATTACATCTCCTGTAAGGAATGTTCTCATATCATTATGTAGTAATAAGTATGCCTATAGATACCAATACTTGTTTCTCCAGACTTCCATGTGCAAGAAACATCATATGCAAGATGAGAAGGATGGTATGGGTGAAAAGGTGACTGCCCTGTAGTAGAAGATAGGGGGTCAACAAGGCCACTTCCAGAAGCAACTCCCCCAACAACATAGCCCACTCAGGCACAGAGTTGAAGGCTGTCAAAATGTGAACAAGAACTCCAACAGGTGAAGGCCAAGTATGAGCTAGAACTCGTTAAGATACAACCCAAGTTACAGCTTGCAGAACAGGAGGGCCTCAATGGTAAAGGCACGATGCAGGAAGAAGTGTGCATGGTGAAGTGTTCATAGGAACATGAACTTGTAGCTGGCAAATGTCTTCAGAAACGGACCTCTGAAGTTTATGCCCTGCGAAATGAATTGCATCAGTCAAAGGCTGCTCCCTCAAGCTCTTCAACGGTAGGGATAACACATTTTCATCCAAGGGCGTCTTCCTCTTCCCCTACTCCCGCTTCTTCTTCTTGAGATGCTTTTATATTATAATAATCAGAAGGGACTCCAAATTTTCTAAAAGGGAGGGTGCGGGCTACAAGGGATAGTCTAGACCACTAAATTGAGATTTATGAATAAATGTAGCCAACATTTGTTAGTACATTTTTCACCATTCTATTAGTTTATATTTTATTAGAAAGCCTTTTCGGTATGTCAGGTGTGATAGTAGGGATAACTGATATACATTGGGTCTTGTCCTTTAAGGAGCATAATGAATGTCAAGGTAGGGGGGCTTGTAGTACGCCCTCCCTGAACTTCGTGAATTGTTCTGAAACTAATCTTTGATAAATACAAAGCTTTCATTACTCAGATAATCTCACATGGTATGTTATGCAATTATTGTGTTATGTATGCTTCTTGTTGATAGTCTACTATCTTAGTAGACATTATCTCTTCTACAAATACCTACTATTACACAAGAAAATTACAGAGTTTTCTTGCAGATCTTTTTTCTTTGATATTTTTACTGCTTTTGCTTTATGGCAGCACATTGAGATAGCTCACGTGACTGTCCACAAGAATCCAAATCCATTTCATTTTCTTGCAGAAAAATTATGTGATCAGGGCCAACAACAAAACAACTTTCAGGTAAAATTGGAGCATGACATAACTGCAATATTTCAATGGCTCGTGATGCAACAAGTGTATGCCCGATTACAGAACATGCAAATTGCAGTGCTCCTTGCTCAACTCTAACTCAATATTGATAAATTGTACTCTGAGCTTGGAAGCCTCGAAGCATGCCTCAAAACACAATAGAATTGTTGGAGACCCGAAAATTTGCGAATATAAAACAGAAAAACCCTAACATGAGGTGATACAATACTACTTGTAATGCCTTATCTATCACATTTAAAATATAATATCATATATGTATGCCATAGTAATGAGACTCGAATCTAGATGAGGACTCGCCGATGAGTCCGAGTTGCCCTTGCTTTACATTATAACATTGGTGCAGTACTTAAGCATCTATATGAGGCCATAGGCAAGGCCAAGGAAGCCATCCAGCATTATTATAGAAAAATAAATAAAAGAAATTATGAACCCATTTGGCGCATAACTTATCGAAGATGGAACGTGCAACACCACCAACACATACATGCAATGGCCAGATACTTGAATCCCATATATTTCTTCTTGGAATCTTTTAAAGTTGATAAGGAGGTTATGGATGGCATCAACACATGCAAAGAGAAGAAGACACCCAACGAAACCCTTAGACACACAATTCTAGATGAAACCTTGACAAAAACTTAGACAGTGAATCAAGACTTGAGGAGTCTCTACGAAGACTCGCATATCCGGGTCCGGGTCTACCTTTGCGAGTTGTTGCCAAAAAATTGGCAAAGTCAGTGAGTCTGCAAGTGAACCTCGCGAGCCTTGCCAAATTCACAAGTCCCGCGTCTGGACTTGTCGAGGACTACCAATTTTCTATTTTATTTAAAACGCAAAAAAAAAAAAAATACAACCACAAATGGAAAGCATGGGAAGTCTATATAAAAAAAGCTTATATAATATACATTTGAAGGATTGGAATTCAAGGCCTATTATAACCCTGATGGTGTCGTACACAATGATTTGGCTCAGTACAGATCTTTTATCATAAAGTATTGGAAAGAGAAGATATGTACATGGCAGCTGGGTTCTTTTAGTACATGGAAGGTCATCTCCCAACAGGTTTAATGGGAGGCACGAAATGCAAAGAACACATTGGTGATCAAATTTAGGGTCCAATTAGGCCGTAGGAAAAGGATCAAAATTGAAGGAACAGAGAGAGAAGCTGAGTGAGAAAGATAGTAGGATTGTTGGACTTGTTCTATTACTAATTGTAATACATATTTGGCCATAAGAAGATAGGAAGTTGGGAAATTGCTAATTCCAATTCGTTTTTCCCCATCTCGGAGTTTCCCCGACCAAAATCTCGTGTCTTTGTGGTTTCATGTTCTTTGTTCAAATGTTTATGTTAATTAGCAATCATAATTCAGTTTTTTAAAATAATGTTAAGCTTCACTAATTTTAAGCTTCATACGAAATCAGAACTGATATTTTAAAGTAAATTTGAAGTAGAACAGCGTAGTTTGATTTTGTAAATCTAACAAGTATCCAATCTTATGAATTTACAAATCATTTATCATCCATCTTTTGGATTTGTAGCACTCTTGTACACATCAGACAATTTAGAGAAACATGCAGTTGTTAGTGACTTGCTGCTTTTGGAATAAGGAATGACCAAGGCCCAAGTGTCACTTGTCTCTTTATTTGTAGGTAAAGCATGTTGTTGCTCTCCTCAAAATGAGTAGCCCTTTTTCACCTTTAGGGGCAAAGTGTAAGAATTGATCTGGATGGAGAAAGATGATGGCATGTGTTGATTTGGATCATGTAGTTCACAAGTAACATGATTTCACCTCCCCGATCGTCATCTTAAAGGGTGGAAGTTAGAAAAAAAATTTCCAAGTTGTGTCAATCTTAGATACGTGTTTATATGTTGACCTTAAGACATGGATTTGGGTTGTTTCCAAAGTTTAAGCCTAGAGTGCTTTTCTCAGGGTCTCAAGTATTTTTGTTTATAGGATGCAAGGATCATGATTGTTTGACTTCTTGGTGCACTCAGAGATTCGTGGATTTTGAGGACTTCGTACAGGTTTTACAGTTACAGGCTAAGGAAAACAACACTCGTCGCATTGGAGCAGTGTTGGATATGTTCTGAAAATGTTCACAGGTACATGGTTTTGGGTTGATTGTGAGTGGGATTGACCCTCAAGCATCATTGAGATCACCGGGACACAGGTCCTGGACTTGCACAATTTTTCAATCACATGATGGCAATAGTTTTTTGTGTGTCTGAGAATGTTAGGCTGCAACAAATTGTAGATATAGGATGTCAGGTTGTACAGTTATTTGCATAACTTTATATAGTTTTGACAGATTTCAAGCAGCTTTCCAGGATCATCACTCATAAGGATCAGATCATGAGTTCATGATTGAGGAATGAGGCCGTGATGATTTTATCGACTTTTGAGTAGGGAGAGAATGTTAGAATACTTACTTCATCTAATCCAAAGTCCTTACAGTCGGTTGGATAACCATTGCATATATTTTTATGGTTGTGTATATAGTTAATATAATTGATCGCTGCTGCATTAGGGGACACCTTGTGTTGGATTCTTTTGATGTTCATTGTCCCATTCCTTAAAATGGCATCGTCACCATATTTATCATGCAATTCTTAAATTTGTGTCCCTCTCCTAGACAACTTGGCATTTAATAACAGCATTGAGTGCTCTAAATTGCTTACAACAAATGCCATGTCATCTCTCTAAGAATTTGCAATTAATACCTATAAATATCAATCAATGAGCTTCAATAATGATCATATAGGTCAACTTCTTCACTTGAACATCACAGATCTCAAGGAAGAAAGAGAAACAGCTGACCTACTGTTGACAGTGACATCAGCAAGGTCTTGGGGCATTGGCCAGTACATTGATTGATGGGATGACAGAAAACATGGCTAGGATGGGATGAATGCTACTTCATTATAGAAAACGAGTCTGACCAAATAGATTTGATTCTTGAATTAACATAGCACCCTTCAAAAGTTGAGTAAAGTGTATTACCATCTCTTAAAACCTTACATATCTTTGTAGATTTGGGTGTACTTCTATTAAAAAAATTAAAGAAGTTCAATTTGCTCCAAGATACAAAGAAGCAAACATGAAAGAATGATAAAGCATTAATTTATTATTTTCTTACATGATGGCTTTTAACATATAATGATAAAACTGAGATAAAGGCTGAAACAACTTTATATATTTGATATTTCACTACAACCATAGGAAAATTAACCTCGCATGAACATAAACTGCAAATCTGAAGGCAGCATAAGAGATTGTTGGGTTCATTTAGTATATAGTTAAGAATCAACTATCAAGTATACTAAGTTGATGATTCTGCTAGACATATTTTAATTAATTTACTCATTATTTTCAAAAGGTATCATCAAAGGTTGTGCATTTGATGACAACCTTCTATTCTTTATCAAGTATACTAAGTTGATTATGCTGCTGAACATATTTTAGATTAGTTAGTTATTTTTTTCAAGAATATTTATGTAAACTCATTCGAAGTTATGGAATCATCAATCTACCACTATGTATTACTGTTATTTTCATTCATAGCTGTTTTATCATTGCTGCATATATTGCTCTAAATTTCATTTTACTTTACTTCTCTGTATAGTTGTTAAAGAACACAGTAGGCTGAATGTATGTTATCAAAATCCGAGACAGAAACCTTTACATGACTGAGGCAGACTTTATCTATACTTTTTTCCTTTTTATAAATACTTCCTTAACAATTTCATGGATGCTTCTATGCTCAACCACCACACAAACTAGAGAATTATTAGTTTGCTATGATTATTAGGTTCTGTATCTTTCTCAAGATTTCTATCTTGGCATTAAATTTCCTTGTTGAAATATGCTCCTACGTTAGAACTTCCATAAAAGGAATTTATTTCTGGCATGCACACGTAGTTGGTGAATTATTAGTTTGCTATAATTATTAGGTTCTGTATCTTTCTCAGGATTTCTACCTTGGCATTAAATCTCCTTGCTGAAATATGCTCCTAAGATAGAACTTCCATAAAAGGAATTTATTTCTAGCATGCACACGTATAAAATATATCAATCTGAAGCAATCCTACAGCACCAACAGATGGTAGTGACACATCAAATTTTTACCTATAAAAATGCGATCAATGACGATGGTACAGAAAGCACACTGAGAATAATTTTTATTTTTCAATTAAAATATCACTTTCATTTAATTGCAGAAATCAGTTAGAAACTCACAGGGATTATGTCCAATACTGTACGCACATAAGCTACAAGCTCTGATGAGTAATATTCAGAGACAGAAAATAGATCTGCACTGAAGAAAAGTAGGAAAATGACTATTAACTTTTGCAAATTACAATCTTGTGCATCTTAGTTGCTTCCACTAGACAAACCCAAAAATTATCAAGAAAAAACTGTTCCTTGAATGAGAACATAGAAACGAAATGCCAGTTAAGCTACCAAATATCAATATTAAAAGATGCGATGTGTCGGAGTGCAGTAAAAACTCCTTATTTTCAACTTACATTTTATTCTAAATAACATCTAGAAAATCCTCTAGCAGCATAGATTTACTTATAAGAATGCAGTCATTTCCAATTCTATTTCGGTATAACAAAAATGAGTGCAAGGCTACCTCTCTTTAGTATACTAGTACTGAGATTCATTCCTAGAGGATTCTTGCTATTACAGCAGGACAAACACAAAGAAATGTATCAAATTAGATTTAAAATATTATATGTCATGTCCCTTTTTTGAAGCTCATTTATGAAGACCTTAACCCATTCTTCTCCCCGTGGGTCTAAGGAGGAAAGCAAGGGGAAGATCTGAACTATATCTTTATTGTTGTTTTATTTATTATCATGTATCCTATTGGGAAGCCTAGCGCTTCAATAGAAGGACTTAAGTAGTTAGGAAATAAAGGTATTATGAGCATGTAGGCTCTAAATGCCATTTATATATTTAAAAGCACTTACCTTAAGGGATCGGTCGTTATTTTATATTGTAAAAACCACTCCTTGTGGCTATATAAGGAGGTCACTTGGGCATTATTGATTCATGTTTTGGTGATTATTCATATTTTGGTGAAATTTGGCTAGTGAAGCCCTTTTACTCTCTCTCGAGGATGAAACCCCTTGGGTTGAGGATCTCATCCAAGGACAAAAAACCTTGGTTGGGGAACTTGTGAAGGACGAAAACCCTTCATGAGGTTTTTGGTGTGCAAGCTGATTTGAAAGGAAATAAAGTATCTTTCTCTTGCATGTGTTGTCTCTTTGGTGCAAATTATACTTTGTTTAGAGTGGAGCAACCTATCTTGGTGTTGGAAATTGGTATGTGTGATGCACTAGAGGCAAATCTAAAATTACTCTCTTATTCTTTATATTTCTTAAGACCAAGTTTCTGAGTTTGATGAATTTTGGTGGTGTTCTACTATTTTTTATAAGCCTGAGGATGTTCATTGGTTAGTGCTCTGCAATTAATTAATTCTACATACAATTCTGATTTCTAACTGCTGCAATTGATTGCTAAGGGTTTTCTATTAATGTTGGAATAAGTTTGGAAGGATTTCTGCAAGGTACAACTCCCCTTTGAAGGGTTGTTTTCACCTAGGGAAGTCGCTGCCCTAGGAAGGGTTTGAAATTCAGCTTTTGCAGGGTTATAACTGCAGGGTTATAACAGCAGTGCTATAAATATGATTTGTGAGCTTCTTGTCATTTCCTAAGTCCCCCTAAAAAGGGACATTACATTATAGAAAGTATTTTTTGTTGTATTATCATTCTCCATTATCAACCTTCTAAACTACGTACCTTCCCTGGTATAAAACTTACCAAATTGGAGTCTGGAGTCAACCATTTCTTCAAAGGAATGAATTTTTCAAATGATGGTTGAAATTGCAAAACATGCCTTTTTTAGATTTGCTACAAAGCAACTTTAACAATATCCAAATCATCTTTATGCACATTGGATATCATATGTTCACAACTCTGAGGCTTCCATCAAAGATTTGCAAGGCAAAGGCCATAATAAAACTTCCTCATACACACTACTTTTTCCACTAAGTGGGATTTTGTGCAATAAGACATTTCAATATACGAATGACAGACACAATTGCATTCCAGGAGAATTAGTTCCTCATTTATACAGGCTATGCAACACTAGAAGCCATAGATTAATCACTTTATAAAGAACATACCTATTCAACAAACATATCTACCAATTACAGTAGTAATCACTTCACCAGAGTTATAATTGGTTGTGTCTATTGAGCCCCATAGAATATCTTGTTCTTTATATATGACTCTAGAGTCTAGAAACAATTTCTTATTTATTCGTTAATTTCTAACTAAACATCACCCAGGCACATATGCATGTTCGTAAATTACATAAGTATTCCAAATCATTTGCACCAAAACAGTACATCTCCTTCTACAATCCTTGAGATAATTCTCAGTTAACTATGAAGCACCAATTACCTATACTGGACAAAAAAAATTCGCTACAAGACAATCAAAAAGACACTAAAAATATTTCAAGGACAGAAAAACATGTAGATGGATTGCAATCTGAATTTTTAAATTAAAAAGCTGAAGTAGTTGATCAAATACATTATCTTGCCAATCAGAATCAAAAAATGGATTCAAACAAAAGTGGCGCCAAACAAGTCCACTCCTTCTCAATGGGGACGTCAATCACCCTTTAAATGAGAGAAATATCATGTTCAATCATTTATTGGTCAAATTACACATAACAAAAGTTCATAATAAAACAAACATATCAATGTAAAGATATTTGTTATAATCACAGCTCAAGAATACCAAATTCGTATGCAAATAGAAATCATTATGCAGAGAAAGCAAATAATTTGTATTGCATTGCCACTTTTAGAAGGAAACCTCCCAATACAAATAATCAATACCATATACTACATGCCCGACAGAACTGTAACTCCTATTTATAAAATAAAACAGAGGCACGTGTTCTTGAGACCAACATGCGAGTGGGCACCACAAACAAGAGGGAATACTTTTGAAGATGAAAGACAAGATACAGAGAGAATGAAGAAGAAGAAGAGCAGGAGCTGCAAGAAGGAAAAAATGCTGCTAAGATAATTGTGACCAGTGGTGTAGCATGTCCTCAGCTAATTGTGATCAGTGGTGTAGCATGTCCTCGGCTTCTCTCCCTTTGTAAAAGTCTTACTCTCAAATATATGATCAACAAAGAGTCAGCATTAGCTATGTACCTTATCTGTCTATCATTTAGTCAAATTCCAAATCAGTAAATCACAATATCTGCTATCAAATAACAATTTAGATTTATTGTATTTATTGCAATTATTTCTGTAATCTGATTTAGTAAAATATATCTGCTCATGTTTAACACTTATTTATACCACTGTGTGTGTATTAATAAAAAAAAAAATTGGTTTTGCTTCTCTAGGGTTTGCATGTTTGCCCTTATTTTAGGATTACATCTTGTGATCTTATGCTTTATTCTTTTAGGGTTTAGATTTATTTCCATGCATCTAGTCTACCTATGATGCCTCATCCAATACACACGTTGTATGGAGATGATTATGTGAATGATTATGCAGATGATTACACAGTCAATGATAATGTAGATTGGTATGCTAGTAATGTATCCTTGTGCAATGGTAGTGAAGGAGAATCAAGTCAAACCAACGTTGTAAATGTGATTATTGCTACATAAATTTCTCAGATCCTATGTAGCATCTTATGGAGATGAAATATCCCTTGTGGAATACCACAAAACGATACACAAAATATAGAAAAAAATGCAGCAAAGGAAATATTGATTTTCGCAGATTTTTAACAGCTAGGGCAGCAAACTGAAGAAAATTGATATCTCTCAAAATACTCACTCAAGTCACTTGAAATTTTTAGGAGAGTTTGCTAATATTATAAGGAACATAAGAAAAATATTTTTGGAATTTTTGGAATAATATAATGCAGCCAGAAAATTACAGAAAGCCCTAAACAGTGGTAAAACTTCAAAAATTCATAACTTCTCCAATAAGCAAGATAAAATTATGAAATTCTGGAAATTACATAAACTAATATGGAGAATGAAACCCCGACCTTCAGATCTGAAAATGGCAACCCGGAAACCCTCCAAATAATGGCTGCAATCTCCAAAACAAGTCGCCCCCTTTGGAAAATGATCAAAACCCTTTGAAAAGTCTCTAGAAATGATGTCAAACCTTGCTCTTATAGCTTTCGTAAATCTGATCTGAAAACCCTTTGATTTTCTCCACAAAATATCTCAAAAAACCTCAAAACCCTTCCTCTGAAACCTCTGAAAATATCTTTGTAAAACAACTCTGAAACAGCTCCAAAATGACAAGCTAGGTTAGATCTCTCACTACCGAAGAATGCCTTGTTAGCTAGGGATGGATCTCTCACCACCAAAACTAGGGACCCTATGGAATTCCACTCCACAATCTGTAAATTTGCAAGCAGCAGTTGCACATGAAGGAAAATAATTATGTATGCAAGAATGATCCTCCCTTTTTCCTCCCAACTCCTTATATAATTTTCTCCAAGGCAAAAGAGCCCCAAATAGCCCAAGTCGCATTTTTCCTTACGAAGGACCAATAAAATAGAAGTAACTTAAGTTATTTTTCCCCTTTTAAGTTGCCATGGTCCAAAAGTGACCCCCAATGCAAAATTAGAACAGTAAGTGTCATGAGACCCCTTCCTAACGACAAAACATAATATCTAGCCCCTCCAAAACACTTTACTCTCATGTCAACGAAGAATTATAACAAAATGGACTAAATATTCATACCCAATAGCTCCCAACATCCACAACCGCTTGGGTATGACCAAGCCTTGGACTCGAATTGGCCCTTAGGCCTTAGGCGTATGAAAGGGGACATTATAGGAGGCAAGTGTTTCGGTTTGTAGAGAAACATGGTGATGGCCTTGTCATATAGATGTAGAATCTGCCAATTAAGCACTATTTCCAGTTCTAGGTGCAGCTTCACTTCCTCATTCAGTTCTGGAAATTCAGACTGCAATGGAATTTTTTGGCCAATATCTTTATTAAGGAAAGGGTGATCCAGATTTAATTGGCAATCTAGTAGACAACACACTAAATTAACAAATGTAATGTGTTTAACGGAAAGAAATTGTAGTAAGATGGCATACAAAGAGAAGAGGAACAACATTACAATGTAAACAAAAGATTCTAATTAATGTGAGAGGCCAAAGTACAATGGAAGCAAACTCAGTAATGAGATGTCTACAACCCACCCACCCACGCACCCCCCCCCCCTCTTTATGAGTTAAGTAACTCAATATACAGGGTCAAGTACATCAAGAAATGAAAATACTCAGAGTTCCCCTTTCCCTCGTCCAAGGCCTGAGGGCCAGTGCGGGTCCTAACCCTAGTCATGCCCAAGGGGTTACGGACGCTATGAGCTATTGGGTATGAATATCTAGTCCAGTTGTTATTATTTTCCATTGACAGGGTTATAAAGTGCTTTCGAAGGGACTAGATGTTATGTTTTATCATTGGGAGGGGCCACTTAACTCCTAATGTTCTAATTTTGCGTTGGGGTCACCTTTTTGGGCCATGGCGACTTGAAGGGGAAAAAGTAACTTTAAGTTACTTTATTATTTGGGTCTTCTCTAGGAGAAAGTGCGACTTGGGGGTTTTAGGGTTTCCTTGGCGTGGGAAAAGTTATAAAAGGAGAAGAGGGGTGAAAGGAAATTCATTCATGCATACACTTATATTTCTTTTCATGTGCAACTGTTGTTTGCAACTATTTAGCTTGTGGAGTAAGATCCCACGGGAACCCTAGCTTCGGTGGTGAGAGATCCATCCCTAGCTAGCAGGACATTCTTCGGTAGTGAGAGATCTACCCTAGCTTGTCATTTGGAGCTATTTTCAGGGCTAATTCACAGAGATATTTTCAGGGTTTTCAGAAATAGGGTTTTAAGGGTTTTGGTGAGTTTTGGTGGAGATAATCAGTTGGTTTTCGGATCAGACCTACGGCAGCAATAAAGGAAGGATTTGGCATCATTTTCAGAGGTTTTCACAAGGGTTTTGGCCATCTACCAAAGAGGGCGACTTGTTTGGGAGATTGCAGCCCTATTTTGAAGGGTTTCCAGTTGGCCGTTTTCAGATCTGAAGGTTGGAAAGTCATCTTCTATATTTGTATATGTTATTTCCCAAGTTTCATAATTTTTGCACTTGTATTCGGGAAGATATGAATTTTAGAAGTTTTCCAGCTGTTTAGGGCACGCTGTAATTTTCTGGCAGCGTTATATTGACTGAAAAATTCCAAAAATATTTTCCTTGTGTTCTTTATATTATTATCTAGTTCTCTTTAAATTTTCAAGTGATTTGAGCGGATATTTTGGGAGTTATTCATATTTTACTGTTCGCTGCCCTAGCTGTAATTTTCTGCAAAAAAACCAGATTTCTGTTTGGCTGTGTTTTGTCTATCTTTTGCATATTTTACAGTGGTATCCTATAAGGGATATTTCAGTGGTATCAGAGCTGTTGTTCCTCCAGCCTGTTGGGGTTGAAAGATGGGAGACAGAGACAGAGACAGTGAAGAGATGGGAGTAGATCTGATGAAACAACTGTTCACCAATATGGTGAAGCAGCAGGAGACTACCAACCTCTATTTGAGCCAGCTCACTGAGAGGTTAGCACAGGGTAGGATTGAGGCTCATGCGGAGAAAGGAGAAGCTAGCAATATGGGACAACATGGTAATAGAGGTGAGAGTGGACATTCGGGACAAGGGTCCCCTCATGCTTCTACCAGGCCCTTGGGACTCCACGAGCCTTCTTTCTTGAAGGATCCGGAAGTTTCGCAGACACGACAGCCCGCAGACGTTGTGGATGAGGAATCTTGTTGGGAGAAGTACCGGACATTGAGTGAGGGTTTCCGGGACAACATGCCATTTCAGGAGTATTGCAAAATGAAGATTGGCAGCAGGCCCAGGAGAGATTACCAGACACAGGTACCTGAGTTTCAGAGGAGATTGGGACAAATCTCTATTCCGCACTTCGATGGCTCTAAGAAGTGTACTGCCCAGTCTTGGATTCAGAAGTTGAAGACTTACTTCGACTTGAATCCCATGCGCGAAGAGGATGCAATTAAGTTTGCTATCCTACACCTCGAGGGAGATGCTCATGACTGGTGGCATCATGGATTGATCACACAGGGGCACATGCATATCACTACGTATGCAGATTTTACACAGAGGTTGATGAGCAGGTTCGACAGGAGGGACCCAGATAGGCACTTCAGAGAGTTGACCCATTTGAGGCAGACAGGTTCTCTAGATCAGTACATTGCAGATTTTCAGAGGTTATCAGTGATGGTATCTGATGTTTCAGAGATGAGGTTGACTTCACTCTTCATGGCAGGGTTGACTGACGCTTTAGCAGGATTTGTGAAGGCATTTGAGCCTTCCTCCCTACATGAGGCGATTAGGCGAGCACGTGATTTGGAGTTGTCCACTCCAAAATCGAGGTTTCCCCCTCGAATTCAGCCTAAGGTATTTCCTTCGAGAGCTGATGGTTCACAGCCGAAGGGGCCCCCACCTAGGCAGGATACCGCAAGGAGACCATTTGTATCGAGAGAGGACAGGGAGGAGTTGAGGCGAAAGAAACTATGTTTCGATTGCCGCACACCATGGGTTCCAGGACATGATTGTAGAGGAAAAGGGAAGGCCCAATTCATAGAGGTCTTCGAGGAGAGCGAGAACGAGGAGGAGCGGGACGCTCAGGAGTTAGAGGATGAAGATGAAGAGACATTGGATAGTGCAGGGGTTGAACAGGAGGAGGAGACTTTTCCCCATGAGACTATTGCTACTTTGTCGAGTACCCCGAGGTACAAGGCATTCAGAGTCAGGGGAATATTACAGGGTCAGAGAGTAGTAGTACTCATTGATAGTGGGGCAACCCACAACTTCATTGATGCATCTTTGGTAGAGAAGCGGGGATTACAGGCAGAAGACTTTGAGGGCTTTCAATGTAGTGGTAGCCAATGGTGAGTCCATGAGATGCATGCAGCGAGTTCCGCAGTTGAGTATCACCATGGGTAACCATACAGTTACCGATGACTTCTATGTGGTTGGTATTGGAGAGACCAACCTTGTGCTCGGTGTACAGTGGCTCCATTCTCTTGGAGAATTTCAGACTAACTTTCAGACGATGGAACTCAAGTTCAAGTCCGAGGGGAAGAATGTAACCTTGAGGGGTTTATCTTCAGATGCACCCAGGGTTGTTTCAGCAAAGAGGATCGAGAGGATTCACAGGCACAATGGGGTTGATTGGGCAGTACAGTGCTTGGTTTCTACCAAGAAATCAGAGGATGGACAGCCAGAGTATCATGTGGATATACAGGGGCTATTGGACAAGCACAGTACAGTTTTTAGTGACATACCACCTGGTGTACCTCCAGATAGGGGATTTGAGCATGTGATTGAGCTTGAGGACACTAGACCAGTAGTTACTACTCCTTACCGTCACCCCAAACGGTTTAAGGATGAGATTGAGAGGACCATCCATGAGCTTATTGACATGGGACACATTAGGCCGAGTTCCAGTCCTTTTGCTTCTTCGGTGGTGTTGGTGAAAAAGAAGGATGGGACCATGCGGATGTGCATCGACTATCGGGCATTGAACAAGAAGACAATCAAGAACAAATATCCAGTGCCGCGTATTGATGAGCTACTAGATGAGCTACAGGGGGCAATCTATTTTTCTAAAATAGATTTGCGATCTGGATATCACCAGATCAAGGTTAGGGAGCAGGATGTGCATAAGACCGCTTTCAGATGCCATTATGGACATTTTGAGTTTCTAGTGATGCCATTCGGACTGTCTAATGCACCAGCTACATTCCAGTCTTGCATGAACCACGTGTTCAACCGCCATTTGCGGAAGTTTGTATTGGTTTTCTTTGATGATATATTGGTCTACAGCAGGACTTGGGAGAGCCATATCCGCCACCTTGATGAGATATTGGGAATATTAGAAGCTAATTTGCTATATGCAAAAGCTTCTAAATGTGAGTTTGGCATGACAGAGTTGTTATATTTGGGATATGTGATTGGTGGAGGGGGAGTAAAGGTGGACAGAGAGAAAATACAGGCAATTTTGGATTGGCCACCACCCAGGACATTGACACATCTGAGGGGATTCTTGGGACTGTGCACCTATTACAGGAGGTTCGTGAAGAATTTCTCACGGTTGACTGCCCCACTGACAGATTTGACCAAGAAGGGAGCTTTCGCTTGGTCAGAAGTGGCACAACAGATTTTTGATCATCTCAAGGAGGTGATGAGTTCATGCCCCGTCCTCGCATTACCAGATTTTTCTCGGCCATTTGTTCTAGAGTGTGATGCATCAGGTGAGGGGGTTGGATCGGTGCTTATGCAGGATAGGCATCCCATTGCTTATGAGAGTCAGAAATTGAGCCCAGTGGAGAGAGGGTATTCGATTTACGACAAGGAGATGTTGGCCATCATGCATGCTTTGGCCAAATTCAGACAGTACCTTGTGGGCAGCAGGTTCGTGGTACGTACAGATCACAATAGTTTGAGGTTCTTTTTGGGGCAGAAGGATCTCAACGACCGCCAGCAGAGATGGGTGAACAAGGTACAAACGTATGACTTTGACATAGAATACACTAGAGGTAAGAATAATGTTGTTGCTGATGCTTTATCTAGGAGGCCTTACCTTACTACTATGTTGAGTTCTATGTCCGAAATTTCAGCAGATTGGAAGGCTCACATACTTGTTGAGTACTCCAAGAATCAGTTTGCATGCGAGATCATGGATGGTATTATCAAGGATGACCGATACAGGGTGGTAGATGATCTCATTTTCTACAAGGATCGGATTTTCCTTGTACCGGGGTCTAAGATGAAGGACAAGATCCTTCGTGCAGTACATGATACACCACTAGCTGGACACCCCGGATATTTCAAAACATACAGGTACATCAGGGAGAGATTCACTTGGAAGGGGATGAAGGACGATGTCCTTAATCATGTCAGAGAGTGTATGGTTTGCCAGCAAACCAAATCGGAGCATTCTTTTCCTGCAGGGTTACTTCAGCCTCTTCCCATCCCTGAGCAGAAGTGGGAGAGCATATCGATGGACTTCATCACAGGACTCCCTATGGTGCATGGGCACAATTGCATTTATGTGGTAGTTGATCGATTGACCAAGTATGCACACTTCTTTTCTCTACCTAAGAAGCATGAGGCAGCTGACGTGGCTCAGGTATTTTATACAGGGATTTTTAGGCTTCATGGGTTGCCTAAAAATATTATCAGTGACAGGGATAAGATCTTCATGAGCACCTTTTGGCAGGAGATTTTCAGACTTGCCGGTACCGAGTTGACTCCTAGCACGAGCTACCACCCTCAGACTGACGGGCAAACGGAGATTGTCAACAAATGGATAGAGGGCTATTTGCGGAGTTATGTGACCGGACATCAGCAGGCATGGATCAGATGGTTGCATATGGGTGAGTATTGCTACAATACCACATATCAGATGAGTATCGGCATGACTCCTTTCAGAGCTTTGTATGGATACGATGCCATGTCATTTGCTGATTTGGTATTATCAGATAGTCGAGCTCCCAAAGCTCGGGATTGGTTACAGGAGAACCAGGATATCCTGCGAGCTCTTAAGGAGAATCTCCAGAAGGTGCAGAATCAGCAGAAGGTTTATGCAGATCGGCACAGGATAGAGAGGTCCTTCGAGGTAGGAGACTTGGTGTTCCTACGTCTGCAGCCGTACAGACAGTCGTCACTCAAGCAGAAGGGGGCAGAAAAGCTGAAACCACGGTTTTATGGTCCATACAGGGTAGTCCGGCGAGTGGGTGCAGTTGCATATGAGTTGGATCTTCCAGAGCACAGTAAGATACATAATGTCTTCCATGTGTCATGCCTTAAGAAGGCCCTAGGACAGCACATTGTACCTTCTACAGAGTTGCCACCATTGGATGAGGAGGGGAAGCTGGTTTTAGAACCAGACTCTATTATTGAGGTCAGACAGAGGAAGCTCAGGAGCAGAGATATTACAGAATATTTGGTACGATGGAAGGGTTTGCCTCTTGAGGATGCTACTTGGGAAGGAGAACAGATTCTACAGCATCCTAGTTTGCATTTGCTTGGGGACAAGCAAATTTTGGGAAGGGAGGACTGTAATGTCCCCTTTCCCTCGTCCAAGGCCTGAGGGCCAGTGCGGGTCCTAACCCTAGTCATGCCCAAGGGGTTACGGACGCTATGAGCTATTGGGTATGAATATCTAGTCCAGTTGTTATTATTTTCCATTGACAGGGTTATAAAGTGCTTTCGAAGGGACTAGATGTTATGTTTTATCGTTGGGAGGGGCCACTTAACTCCTAATGTTCTAATTTTGCGTTGGGGTCACCTTTTTGGGCCATGGCGACTTGAAGGGGAAAAAGTAACTTTAAGTTACTTTATTATTTGGGTCTTCTCTAGGAGAAAGTGCGACTTGGGGGTTTTAGGGTTTCCTTGGCGTGGGAAAAGTTATAAAAGGAGAAGAGGGGTGAAAGGAAATTCATTCATGCATACACTTATATTTCTTTTCATGTGCAACTGTTGTTTGCAACTATTTAGCTTGTGGAGTAAGATCCCACGGGAACCCTAGCTTCGGTGGTGAGAGATCCATCCCTAGCTAGCAGGACATTCTTCGGTAGTGAGAGATCTACCCTAGCTTGTCATTTGGAGCTGTTTTCAGGGCTGATTCACAGAGATATTTTCAGGGTTTTCAGAGATAGGGTTTTGAGGGTTTTGGTGAGTTTTGGTGGAGATACTCAGTTGGTTTTCGGATCAGACCTACGGCAGCAATAAAGGAAGGATTTGGCATCATTTTCAGAGGTTTTCACAAGGGTTTTGGCCATCTACCAAAGAGGGCGACTTGTTTGGGAGATTGCAGCCCTATTTTGAAGGGTTTCCAGTTGGCCGTTTTCAGATCTGAAGGTTGGAAAATCATCTTCTATATTTGTATATGTTATTTCCCAAGTTTCATAATTTTTGCACTTGTATTCGGGAAGATATGAATTTTAGAAGTTTTCCAGCTGTTTAGGGCACGCTGTAATTTTCTGGCAGCGTTATATTGACTGAAAAATTCCAAAAATATTTCCTTGTGTTCTTTATATTATTATCTAGTTCTCTTTAAATTTTCAAGTGATTTGAGCGGATATTTTGGGAGTTATTCATATTTTACTGTTCGCTGCCCTAGCTGTAATTTTCTGCAAAAAAACCAGATTTCTGTTTGGCTGCGTTTTGTCTATCTTTTGCATATTTTACAGTGGTATCCTATAAGGGATATTAAAGAAGATAAAGTTGCCGGTGAGTACGTAAAGCAGTAGTTGAAGGTACCAAAGGTCAAACCGGTCTTTCGACCTGAAAAGCCGAGTCACATGAGTGAAAGATGCAATACGGCGCTAAGTTATAAAAACGTCCATTTTTGAGAAAATGGCTGCTAGATCTAACAGAGGTTTTACTTGGAGTTCAGTCCATGGATTTGCTAAAAGCACAATAAATCGTCATATACATGAGAAAACAGGGCAAGTCATATTTTGTGTGCAACCTTGGAATGAGCATGGTATTCCAATCACTTCGAAGTATAGTTTTCATTAAAAGCCCTCAATGTGAATGTTTAATGTTTTTAGTATGACCGGTTTCATAAAGTTTGAACCAATCCGGTCCAACCCTTGAACCAGTCGCAGTCTAGTTCCAAGGAAAAACGACTGGCATAAATACGATTTGTACTTATAGGTTCCACAATCTATCAAGGGCAATATATGCTGAGATCAATAAGACATTTGGTTAAACGTTTTTCATGAGTCGCAATTTCCAGTAGCCAAACAAGGCTAAGGTTTTTCATTTAATATCTTCCATTCATGTCTTGGACATAATAAATGGCATCCATGCACGACTATATTTCTGCCGTGATGGACAAAAGTTCAATGGTCTGTTGAGCAAATTTCAAGATTTCCAGAAGACAACCAGCTTTTGAATCATTATGCAAGCAATTACGCCACACTTTGGTGATTACAGAATCATTCAGCGGTTTTAATATCTTATGCAGAAAACAAACTACGTTGCATTATAATTTCCTAACCGAGGCTCATAATTACTTCTAACAAGTTTCGGTATCTAAACATATAGATTAACAAAAAAAAAATGCTTTAAATTGAAGGTTAGTATATATATATATATAATATTAATATTTTAAAAAAAAATTCTTCTTTCCTTCATTTTTCTAAACTAATTTGTAACTTTTAGAAGGATGCTTTCAAACCCTTTTTTGCTTGGAATTTTTGTTTAAATTTAACAAGATTGTGGCAGCCTTATTCTAAGCCTCACCCAATAGGTGCACACGACCTTTACGTTAGTGACGCATATTAAAATATAAGATCTATTTATTAGCGTTATGTTAATATTAGTTAAGTGTTAACTAATAAACGGTTGTAACCATTCAACCACTTTGTAACCATCATGAAGTACAATGATGAGGCACACAATGATAATGTGCTGCATTCCGGATTCTCTTAATTCCATCTTTGTACATTCTATTCTTTCTTTATTTTTTCTCTCCGCATATTCTAACAGCGGTATCAGAGCGCAGGGAAAGCAAAGAGAGAGAGGGGAAGAAAGACAACTTCATGACAGTCCCATTCTCCTAAGATTGCACCCTTTGTTGAAGGTCGGCTCAGCACCTCAGTGAAACATGGAAAGACTTCCAAAGTGTGGGACAATGGTGCTTTTGAGGTCAATCTCCAAAGATGGCCAGCTTCCTCTACCTATCTAACCTAACACTAACACTACTCCTAAGCTAATCTACTGATATGCAAGGGAAAAGGAGGAATGCATGAAATGAAACCTAAGCTAAGGGAATGGCAATGGCGCCAAAAAATAAAGGGGATCTCTCTCCACGCGAGGGAAAGAACAGAAAGGAACATGCAAGATGAGAGGGCAGATACATGCCACAGATCAACACCACGCAAACCCTTCCATCCCGCACATTACAAACACTGAGAAATGGAAACATGTAAGTAAACCCACATACAATATGTTATAAATGAACAGAGAGGTAAGAAACAATAAACGCAAGTAAAGGGCCAATATAAGCCACAATAATAAGATTCTATTGATAAAAGCATACACAGTCCATTACATTACTCGGGAAGGGCACTAAGCGCATTACATGTGACCAAAATAGAGGTCTGTAACTCGTGAAAGCTCGGCCACTGTTTTAACATGGTGACTTTGCAGTCGGGAGAGGATTCTTTACAATTGATATTGAGTTGCTTTTTGTTGACAAAAAGAGAAGAGAGGGAGAAGACCAAATCGCGCCAGAATTGAAGAGGGCCAACCACTAAGGACAATCACCATTGATTTCACAGGCTAACCATGGGTGCCTAACATTTCTGCAATCACACGCCATCAGATCACCGATGCAGGAGGATGGCATTGTTCAACCTTCAGTTCTGGTTGGAGTGGTTGAGCGCCTTGTTTGGATTAGTTGCGGCTTTGTCGTGCTTCGCAGAATTCAGATGATCCGTTGTCTTGATTTTTTCCTCCACAGCTTCTGATGTTCTTGTTGTGGTCTGCGGCCTTTTTTTTTTTCTTGCCTTAATCCACAGTCATACTTTGCCTTCTGTGGGTTTTTGTTTAACTTTGTGAGTTTTAGGTGACTTGCAGCTTCTAATTCTGACTTTCACCTAGATCCACGAACAATCGCTCTAATTTTGCAACTCTTTCACCATCCGCGGCCTGGTCGTTCTTCCTCCTACAGATTATGCTTCATTCCGCTAAGTTTTTTATGTTTCACGGCATCTCCTTTGTATCACGGACCTTCTTCATTGCGTGACTTTGTATCTGCCTTACTCTGCGGACGACCATTTCTTCGTCCTACTTTATTCTGCGGGTTCTATTTGATGCAGCTTTTATGTTGCGCGGCTTTCTAAACCTTGCGCAGCTTGTACCCCGCACTTAACTTTATCACCTCCACACTTTACTCACTCTCTGCAATGTTGCAAAGTGCTTTTTCCTTTGTTCCACAGCATATTCCCTCGTGACTATGTTCCTTTGTTATGCGGATTTATAAACCCGGAGAACACTATAATTCTCTTCATTCCGCGGAACACTAGCTTTTCAATTTCCGTGGAAGAATAACTTTCTTCTCAACCTTTCATCCTTTGGAATGCCTCAAAGTACTTAGCCTTCATTCCACGGCTTAGGTAAACTTGCGAAACACTAAGTTCTTGATTTCCATGGAACATTGAATTTTTCAACTCTACAGCTTTTCAAATAAAAAGCACCTAAGTACTTTACTTAAATAAAGTTGTCAAAATAGCATTGGTGCTATTTTCAACAACAAGCACATTGAAGAAATCAAGATATTTTTCATGAGGATTTTCGAGTTCACATTTTTGTGAGGATTTTAGAAAATTGAAGGGCAAAAAAGTCAATTACCAGTCGTAGGGCAGAAGAAGGGCATGAAAAACCAGAGAATTAGAAGATAATACAATCGTCATTGATTAACAGACTACAAATCATGATTTCAGGAAATCATGAAATGTACATAACAAAAATACACAATTAGAGGAGAATTTTGACGAGTTTCGAATCATTTTTATACAGACGAAAATACAATCCATTATACAATTGCAGTCACGAAAAATTAAAAAACAATCCGCAACTTTCAAGGCAAAACACAGTTCGGTCATGAAAATACAATCCGCGAATTTCAGGGCAACAAATAGCTCATGAAACACAATTCGTGAATCAATCCTAAGACTCCACTTTCCGCCATTCATTCCACAGTTCAGACACGCGAGAAAGGAAAAATACAGTCGAAGCAAGGGCATAAACTCAAGAGAATACAAAATCAAAGGAAAAATAATCATTATCAAATCAAAATCCAAAAAACACGAACTAGGGAGAGTTTTCAATTATATTCTTCCAATTTCCAGGGAACAAAAAACACAAAACGTTGTACGAATTTCAGATTGAATTTTGTGACAAGCCAAAGTGTTAATCTTGGAACCAAAAAGTTTACATTATAACACAATCGTGATAATTCCAAGACAAACCAAATGAAGCCATTGTTGAAAATCCACCGGATGCTGAAATTGATGAACTCACTGATAGAAAATGTGTATTTTAAAAGAATCCTAACACTTTGAAGACATGAAGGAATCTAGTGTAGGGGAAACTTGGCATAGATGGTTGTCAAGATAGTTCGGGAGTCTGTTGATCTTAGAAATTTACCCTTAGGAGGGTCATGAGACAACTTGATGGAGCACTGTGGGGGTAGATCAGTATGGATGGTTGTCCAACAATTCAGGAGATTCTGTAATTCGGGAGTTCGGGGAGGTGGAATCCGGGAACTCGGGAACTACACCTTTACAAGGGTCAAGGAGGCAGCTTGATGGAGTTCTACCTAGTCAAAGCATTGTTTTCAAAAGGGAAACCTCCTGAAGAATGTGTGGTCTTGTTTGGTTATGTTTTTTTAATCTTCTATCAATATGTTCTAAAGAGTAAGCCTTAAGAGGGAATATTAAAATATAAGGCTTATTTATTAGCATTATGTTAATATTAGTTAAGTGTTAACTAATAAATGGTTGTAACCACTTCAACCAGTTTATAACTGTCTTTCACATAATAAAAGGACAGACACGCAATGATAATGTGTGCATTCTTCTTTCTCTTCATTCCATCTTTGTACATTCTATTCTTTCTTTACTCTTTCTCTCTCTGCATATTCTAACAATGCAACCCTACGCTATCATTGAAGCCTTTTTACCAATTGAAGTCTTACCTTGCTCCAATAACCAGGAGGTCCCAAGGGCAGACCTAGCATGCAAGGAACCCACATATTTGTGGAAAGATTATTTGACAGCAAGCGTGTGTTTGTGGAGGCTTGAGAAAGCCTTTAGGATAGAGTGAGGATAAGGGAATTGGAAGGAAGGTACATACAAGGGTAGAGAGCAAGATCGCATAGGAGATGGTTGAGTAGAGAGAAGGGTACTGTATGGAGACAAACTGAGAACGAGTGGCAGAAAAGAGAGAATAATGATGTGTAGTGAGGGATGTGAAAGCAAAATGTGTGGGGCATGGATAAGTCTAAACGGATGGTTAGAGAGTGCAAAAGAAGGCTTGTGGATGGTGTCATGTAGATGAAAGAATACGGAGAGTTTTTGGGGAAAACTGATGTAGAGGCATGAAAATATTAGATATGAAGGAGGGAAAGAAGAATGATATAAAGGCATGGAATAGAGGAATGCAGGAGGGAAAGAGGAGAAATAAGGGTGGTTCAAATAATAAGATGGAAAAAAATTAAATGAAGACAAGTGCAGGGAAGAGAGTAAATGTGGAGGATGCATGGAAGGCAGCATGGGGTGTTGAGTCGTTGAGGAGATGGAGTGAATCATTAAGGTGTAATGGGTGCACTTTTATATGTATATATGTATATTTAATTTTCATTGTGATTTTTATGATCTATTTCAAATATTCTATATATAGTAAATTGGCTTTAATTAGCCACACACCATGATATATATAATTTTTAAATATTTTTATGATCTTTGAGAGAAATTAGGGTATTATATACATAGTAGCATTGTATATTGATAACCCACATATACTTATTAATCCACTGAGTTTCTCGTGCCAGTTTGACCCATCGAACAACATAGTGGTCAAACTTGGGAATTACCCAATCAAACTAGAAAGTTTTAAAAAAAAACATATGGTGAGTGTTTAAAAATAATAATAAAAGACTCGTGGATTTTTGGAAAAAGGGTGGGTTTTCAAATATATATTGGATCCAAAGGTTTTTGTCTCTCATTTTGTCGATCGATTTGGCGCCAAGTACTAATGAACCTGCAGTTCCACCAAGTTACATTGTCTTCAGCATTGGAGCAAAGAAGGTAGAGGTTGAAGAACAACTTTACAAAGGTCAAGAAAGTCTTTCGACCCCGCTAAGTCCGCCAAAAAAACAACGAAAAGGTATTTCACTTGAATTTAGACGGAAAAAGTTGAAAATGAAGGGCATCTTTACTAGGAGGAACATCGCAAAAAAAAGTCCTCAGAGTCCTCCAAATAACAAAGGTAAAAGTATTAGTTTAGAATTAGGCACAGAAAGTAAAACCTGGGGAACAACAAGGTATGGGGAAAGATGGGAACAGAGGTCGGCCAAGTCCATCCAATCCGCCCGACAATAAATAAAATTTGTTATTTAGCCATTGAGCAAGGAAACTGGAACTTGAAAAATGTCATGAATTTTGGGAGAATGAAGGTCTGCCTAACCCGCCCACTCTTCTAGGTCCACTCACTCTTGAGATGAAAAATGACTTAAGCCCTAGATTTATGAAGACGCTCAACTATAGCAAGACAAATTTATCAGTCTAAACAAACAAGCTCAAATGAAGACAAATAATCTTGACATGATAGGGACATGATAAATTTGACACAATTTCAGTAGTACCCTTAGATTTTTTTTTTTAAACACAGATCCGAATTGTATTAGAAACTATTAAGAATACAAATTGGCACATTGCCAAGCATGCAAACTATTAGTCCAGGCTTGGACATTATGTAACAACACAGATATACAATTATTCATTGTAGAAAGTATAACTCTAAAATCTTTCTAATGTCCTGTATTTTACTAGACTACCATTGTGATGGTAAGCCATAACATACAATATTTTGGTTGTCCACAGCCCAATTGGCCAAGGCATCAACAACTTTATTGCGTTGTCTAAAGGTATGTCTAAAGAATACTTTTTGAAACTGTTCTTGCAACCTTTTTATTTTCCATATTTCTCTTACAATTTGCCGATTAGAACTCCGCTGCTCATTGGAATCCCATAGTAATTCTACTATGACTTTGGAATCCGATTCAATGTACACTTTAGTCCAGCCAATTTTCAGAGCTTCCTGCATTCCTTTATAAACTGCTCTCGGTTTTGCAACATTATAAGTAGTGACGCCTAAGTTTTCCACAAAAAAGAAGACCACTCCTCCATCATATGTTCTCGCAATTCCCCCTATTGCTGCTAGTCCCGGACTTCCCCTTGAAGCTCCATCAATATTTATTTTGCCGTATTCCATGGGAGGAGGTATTCATTGCCCATTTCTATCATTTTTCTTTTTGGTTTTCAATGCTGGCATTGTAGTGCTTGTGGGCAGCATTGATAGCATTTTACAAATACTTTCCCATGGTGGGGTAAGTATAGAAGGAAGCTAGGTTGCCAGGAAACGGAAACGGAAATGGATACGAAACGCGGAAACGACAATTTTCAAAAAACCTTGGATATGAAACGTCCGTACAATATATTATCAAAAAATAAAATATATATATATATATATATATATATATATATGCATAATACTCATTTATAATTGTAGACCATAAGAGATAATTGATAAAGCATTCAAAATATTTTGTATTCATTGAAATTTGAACTTCTAAAGAGTCATGACTCGTCATTCAACATGGTTACAATTTCAATGATTCACATATACATGATAATAATCTAGACTCTAGATTCTATAATATATCATCCAGATTTTCCTCATAATCATCTCCATGAACACAACTGGCAGCTCCACTCCCACTAGCTCCATTTTCCATCCCTTGTGTCATGGATCCCGATTCTTCTTCATCAATATCAAGCAGTGAAATTTGGCTAAGAGTAGCCACAGAAGCATCAAAGTCACTACTCTCAAGATCAATATCCCAAAGTTTGTTGGGACCTCTAATATAGCCTTCAGTCTTGTGAGAGGATGCACAAATTGGAGTGTACATACACTAAATTCTCAGCCTTCTTGGATCCTAACTTGTTCCGTTTGGCTGAGTGAATGAAGCTATATGTACTCCAATTCCGCTCTGCTGAAGAATTGCTAGCCACCTGTTACAAAAAAGAAGTTAGAAATTTTCAATTAGTAATAAAATTAATTTACTAAGAACATACATTTTTTATTTTTAATTAATAAACAAACTTTTGATTTCATTTTAATATTTAATACCTGTGAGAGGAATTTAATGGCAATAGTTCATAGGTGCTTGCAATCATGGTCATGTACATACCACCACATGAATGGCTTTAAGTTGTACTTGTCACTTAATGCATCTACTTCACTCATCCTACTATTAGATGAAGAGATAGCATGCCATTTCATAGTGGACCGCAGTAGCTACAACTGGATCAAAAAAAAGCCTCCAAAATGCTGCCTTAGTTCCAGTTGCAACTTCATGGTCATTGTATGGTGCTTGCCTACCAGGTAGCCCAAGTATTTCACTACTATAATATTTGGGATTCAAGGCATAGGCTACAAGATGCAATGGGGTGGTCATTTTATTCCACCTTCTCATGATCACAGTCTTAACTTCAATGTAGAATTTTTCTTCAGGATCTTACTATTTTTTTGTATGATGTCTCTAATTTTTTCAAGCATAGAGTCAATGCCATCATAGATCTCCCCTATGCAAGCATCATTTGTATCTGCATATCTAATCATAGATAAAATAGGCTCAGTAAAACTAAGCAAGTATGCAACGTTTCCCACCAATCATCATCAAGTATCAATGTTTTTATTTTGATGGCTCGTTCTGTGTTTGCTTGTCTCCACACGAACCAAACATCATTAATCACCATAAGCCTCAAGGCTTGTATTACCTTCACAAGTTCTCTCAAGACAAGCGTGTGAAAGGCAAATCTTGTTTCAGCAACCTATTCAAATAAATTAAAACAAGTTAATAAAATATAAAATTAAATTTAAAAGAAATTCAAATGATAATTTGATATTTCATAGAAAGTTAGCGAATAAAAATTAGAAACTAGCAAATTTTTTTGTTACCTTCAGCAACTCCAACTTTGAGAACCTCCTAAAGATAGCCTGGGATATATGATGATTTGTGACAAACATTTGAATCTCATTTGCCTCTGTATACACTTCCTCTATCCATGGTATTTTGTCAATCTTCTATAGCATCAAATTCAAGGAGTGTACTGCACAAGGTGTCCAAAAAATGTGCTCATATCTCCCTTCAACAATCCGCCCTGCCGCTCTACAATTTTTGGCATTGTCCGTGATGACTTGGACAATGTTTTGAGAGCCCACTGAGTCAATAGTATCAATAAAAATATTAGCAATAAATTGAGCATCTTTCACTTCACCCTCACAATCAACAGCCCTTAAGAACATTGCCCCTTTAGGGCACACTACAACAATGTTGATTACAGGTCTATTTCGGGCATCTTTCCATCCATCTGAAATGATAGATACCCCTGATTCCTTCCATGAATCCCTAATTGGCTGTAAAGAAGTATGTACATGGGCCACTTCTTTCGCCAACAATGATGTTCTCACCTTCTCATAACTAGGGCTTTTACACCCTTGTCGTGCATCATTAATTCCTCTCACCATTTGTTGCCAATACGGTGACCGCAACACATTGAAAGGCAACCCACATGCATAAACACATCGAGCAATCAACTCATCAACTACTTCCCTCTTCTCATTTGCAAATGCTTGCTCTAATGGACCTTTGGAGGTTCTATTTCGTGACAAGCTCTCTTCCTCTATGAGAGTTTCAACTTCAATTTGAATAAAAGGATGGTTTGATGAGGTGGTGGTTTTTGTGAACCCTTATTTTGCAAAGGAGCGGTTTTAAATATAGTTTTTGAAGCTTGCAAATCAGCCTCCTCTTGCTCTTTCATATATGCCAAAATATATTTCTTTTCAACCTTGGCACATTTTCTAATCCCCATTTATGATTGCCCCATTAAATGAGCTTTGAGTCGGGTATATAAGGCTTTGAATTCAATATTGCAATGATTGCACATCCAAACACGAGAGCCACCACCAAAAGGTTCTCCAACACTTGCACATGTCTCCAAAGAGGAGCTCTAGGATCCATAGTTTGCACACCCCCACCTTGGCTTCCTTCCCCATGCCCTCCCATTGAAGCTGAACTGGATGCCTTTTATCTCAAATAATCAAACCTACATTGAAAAACATTTAAAATAAGAACATAAACTTAGATAACAATAAATATTAAATATAACTACAGCTACTACACCCTACATATGTCATTCTGCTTTTGATCACCAAGTTCACCGTTTAGGCGCGAGGTGAGAGCATACACAGATTTTGGATTTTTTAGTTTTAAAAAATAAGAAAAATAATTAAATTATTAAACCCTATGTATCCTATTTTGCTTTTGATCACCAAGTTCACCGTATAGGCACGAGGTGAGAGAATACACAAAGTTCAGATTTTTTAATTTTAAAAATACAAGAAAACTCTTAAAATAGCAACAACAAAAAAAAACCCTATGCATCCTATTATGCTTTTGATCACCAAGTTCCCCATAGAGGTGCGAGGTGAGAGCATACACAGAGTTTGGATGATATTTATAATTTAAAAAAACCAAATATGATTTTTATTTAAAAACCGTGAAGGAAATGTTACATTTTTTTTAAGCATAGAGTTTTAAAATTACTACATTAAATCTACATATTGATATCATGATCAATATCATTAAATCAAGTATTTTTCAAGTTTTTTTTATAAAGAAAATGTTAATGTGATCAATGATCACGAATGATGTGTGCATAATTCACATTAACATTTTCTTTATAAAAAAAAAACTTGAAAAATACCTAATTTTTCCTCCTTGAAGCTTCCAAATCTGCTTTGAAATTCCTCCTTGATGCTCTTAGCTCTTAGTAGCACCTTCTAAACTCTTCCTTCATGTTGCTCCTTGATGTCTCTTTGCTCTTCACAATGCTAAATGTTAGTTTAGTGAAAAACTGAATTTAGCAAGAGAAAATGAGAGTGTGATTTAGAATGGCCCCAAGATGTCATTATATAGCTTTTAGGAAGTGTCTTTAGCAAGTCTAGGTAGGTAGATTAGGTTTAGGTTCATTAAATGCATTTATTTTTTATTTTTTTTAAAGTTTTTTGGCTTTAAATTTTGAAAATACGTTGGAAACGTCACAGACGTTTCCCCCCTCGTTTCCATTTCTGAAACGTTTCAGGGGAGAAACGTTGCCCTTCCAGGCATTTCCTGGCATCACAGGAAGGAAGAGATATTTTATGTTTGATGGTTTCAGCAAGGTTAATCCTGGTTTTTTGCCACACATATACCATGTCTTTGCTTTCTTGTTGAAAAATTATGGCATTTCGTTCTTTCCATATGTTCCAAAGTAGAAGAGAAAGACATGTCCACAGAACTAGAATTAAGTTTTGGCCTTTAGGTATACATCTTTGATGAGCTGCTCAAAAGACTGTATACCAAACCATTGAATATTTAGCAATCTAGCAAGAAGCTGCCAAAGTGGTATAACCCATGGGCAATGAAAAAATATATAGCTACTAGTTTCCTCTGCCTCCCTACATAACTGACATCTAAATGGTCCATAGATTCCTCTTTTCATAAGTCATTCTCTCGTTAAGACTCTTCCATGTACTAACAACCAAATAAAAAAGCTGACCTTTGGCCATAGAGCTGGCTGCCATATTTGAGGAAATATATTTTTGAGAGGATGAGGCGTACCCTTAGTCAATGCAATATACCCCGAACGAACAGTATACTCTCCTTCAAGAGAGTTTCCCCATCCCAAGGAGTCCGGCCTTGGCGAGGTACTTAAAGGGCGATCTTTCAGAACATTATTAATTGTAGCTTGCTCCATCAGACCAATAGAAATGGGCCATTCAGTAGGTGGGATCCAGCTTTTTCCAATTTCCCACGGATGATCTGCATTTCTAGAGTAAAGTATAATCCTTGTCCAGCCTATTGCATGCATCTCTACCATAATATTCCTTAGCTGAGGGTATTGTCGAATAATAAGAAGCTATCCATCCCAAGAATCTATCCAAAAATATGGCTGATCACCATTATTTATAATCCAGAACAGTTGTATTTTAATAATGTGTTCCCCTATTTTAAGGGCAGCAAGGATAGGCGAACCTTTAGTTGGAAGAGAGACTCTGATGATTCTTTTGGGAGAATGATTTCCTGCATATTTTGCACGAATATTGTTTTCCCATAATTCATCTGGATATTTTAACATTCTCCAATATAATTTGGCTTCTAGGGCCTTTACTTGTTTAGAAGATGATCTAAATCCTAATCCAGCTACTTGCTTAGGCTGGTACAAGGAATCCCATTTGATAAGGGACCATTTTTTAGTATTTTGTAAGCCACTCCAAAGAAATTTCTTACAGATACCATCTATTTGTTTTAAGATTGTTCCTGGAATAGTGAGTATAGTTGAAACATATATGGGCATTGCCTGAAGAACAACCTTAACCAACGTCGTCCTTCCACCTGTAGAGAGCCACTTGGTTGTCCATTTCTGCATTTTGGCCTCCAATTTAAGAATGACCAACTCCAATCTCTTATCTAAATAAGGGCTATAGGAACACCTAGATATTTGCTTGGAAGAGAGCCCCTATTATAATGAAGGGTATTAAGAATTTGTTCTTCTTGTCTATATGAAGAGTGGAAGAAAATAATATTCGATTTTGTGTCATTAATTAATTGGCCTAATGGCCGAGGAGAAAACATGAAGAAGTTTCTAAAATTGTTTTGCCTCCATACATGTAGCTCTTCCCACCAATAGTTGAATCATCTACAAGCCACAAATGGGTGAGTGGCCTAGTATATTTGGCTAACTGTACCCCCTGAATTTTTTTCTCTTGAAGAGCTTTTCCAACAAGTCTTCCAAGGCATTCTACCAGGATGATAAACAAGAAGAGTGATAATGGGTCACCCTGCCTGATCCCCCTTGATGCTCCAAACAGCTGAGGAGTACCATTCACCAAGAATGAGTAAGAGATAGAGGATAAACAGGCTTTAATCAAGTGTATCCATTCTTCTAAAAAACCAAACTTGGCTAGAACCTGATATAAAAAAGTCCAATCAACTCTGTCGTATGCTTTGGATAGATCCGATTAAATAAACATGAAAGGAGATTTTTATGAGTCCATTAGAGTGCATGATTTCCTGGCTAGTACAATGTTCATCCTGGATTTGTCGTCCTAAGATAAAACCAACTTGTTTAGGGGAAATTGATTTTATAAAGAAACGGTTTGAGCCTTTCTGCTATCACTTTAGTGATTATTTTATACAAGACATTGCTCAAGGCTATAGGCCTAAATCCCGAGATAGCTTCCGAGGTTCAAAAGATTTAGGAATAAGGGTGATAAAAGTTTTGTTAATCTCCTTGAGTATAGTTTTGGCACTTTCTTGCTTCTTCCACAACATTGAGAAAGTCATGTATTTAACAATATCCCAAAACACTTGGTAGAACTCTGAAATATCCCTGGTGGGATACCACTTAAAAATGGCACAAAAAATTGAAAATTTGCAGCCAAATAAAAGGAATGATTTTTGCCAGATTTTTAACAGCTAGGGCAGCCCCAACTGAAGAAAATTAATATCACCCAAAATACCCACTCAAATCACTTGAAATTTTTAGGAGAGCTTGGCTAATATTATAAAGAACATAAGAGAACTCATTTTTGGAATTTTTGGGATTATATAATGCAGCTAGAAAATTACAGAAAGCCCTAAACAGGGGTACAAAATGTATCAAATAAGCCCATATACTAATATTGGAGAAGTGAAACCCCAACCTTCAAATTTGAAAATGGCAACCCGGAAACCCTCCAAATAAGGGCATGCAATCATCCAAATACAAGTCACCCGGCTTTGATAGATGGTAATATGAACCCTTTGGAAATCCTCTAGAAATGATCATCATAACCCTGTTCTTATCGCTGCAAGTAACAACTGATACTAATAAATTTGATTTTCCTCTTCACAAAATGTCTCCAGAAACCCTTCCTCTGAGCACCTCTAAAAATACTCGTCGTGTAAATCAGCCCTGAAAACTCAGCTCCAGTTTTGGAAAGCTATCCAGTATTTTTAATTACTAATCTGTCTACAGGCGATCAAAGCTCATTCTTTCTTTCACTCCACAAGATTGCAAGAAGTTGCTTGGTCCAAAAAGGTGCAAAATGGATTTTATGAAAATAACTCCTTAAAATATTGCCATCAATGCAAAGAGCTCGAGAAAATATGCACTTTTAGAGAAAACGGCACCTGAAACAAAGCCACAGAATGAAAGTTATGGCACATGCCTCCAAGTTTTTGCTTAAGTACATCTTCCCGGACCCTTTCCACAAAATGGCAAATTTTATTCTATGCACTTGTGTTTTCTTCAACGAAGAATTATAAAAAACGGACTAGCTATTCAAAAAAGGAAAGAAATGTTGTCTTTGGCGAGTTTTCTAGCGGTTTACTCAAATTGCCTATTTTTTGGCGAGTTTTTGGCGAGTTTTCCTACTATGGTTTTACCTTTCTCCATAGAGAAGACCACATTCTTTAATTCTTGTTCCTCTATTGGCTTTACAAGTTGTTCATTGTCCTGCTCGGTGATCATCTAAGGTACCGTATCTAGAGCTGTTTGTTGTGAAATTCTATTAAGGGTTTGCGCAGTGAACAGCTCCTTAAAAAATCCTACAGCCACTTGTTTCATTCCCTCAAGAATACTCCTTCTGTCCATCGGAATTAATAAAGGAGTTGATGTGGATATTTGCCCTTTTATCCAATAATGATTTATGAAAGAAGGCAGAATTTCTGTCTCCTTCCTTTAACCATTGTATTCTCGATTTCTGTTTCCACATTATCTCCTCCCGTGTTTCCCATTCTTGCAGCTCTTCTTTTAGTATAAGTTCTTTATGTAGGAGATCCCGTGTGCTTCCCCCCATACGAATTTGCCCATTTATTTCTTGTAGCTGTGCTAAAACTTCATTTTTCTTTTCTATTATATTTCCAAATTCTTTCTAGTTCCGTGCTTTAAGTTTAGATTTAAGATAGCTCAAGTGTTTTACAAAGGTGTACATGTGAGTACCATAACTGGCTTGCCCTCCTTCCACCATTGTTTGGTATAGTTTGCCAATGTTTCATGACGAAGCCACATCAACTGGAATCTAAATGGCGCATAATCTCGATTTGCCTCACCAATTTATAAACAGACTGGCCAGTGATCTGAGCCAATATTATTGAGAATTTGGGCCTTAGGAATGAATTCCTTTGTCCACCATTCTTCACAAACCAGAAACCGGTCTAATCATTCCATAATACATTGTTGTCCTTGTTGTCTATTAGACCATGTCATTACCCCATTATCAGTCATAATATCCACCAAATGGTTAGAGAGGATGAATTGGTACATAGCTAAGAAACTAGAATCCAACTGCATTTTTCCACCTTGCTTCTCCCAAAGATTAAGAATGGTATTGAAGTCTCCACCTAGAATAACAGGGGCCCCCATAAAGGCTCGAGCCATGAGAGATATTTGCTGTCATTGTTGTATTTTAGCCT
This sequence comes from Taxus chinensis, assembly GCA_019776745.2. Taxonomy (NCBI): domain Eukaryota; kingdom Viridiplantae; phylum Streptophyta; class Pinopsida; order Cupressales; family Taxaceae; genus Taxus; species Taxus chinensis. Next base: position 308,593,637 of record CM034146.1, on the reverse strand, counting down.
TCAGAGTCCGTGGGGGCATAAACATTAATTAAGACAAATTGCTGGTCATCCACCTTAGAGTATACATGAAGAAGGAGACCCCCCCCCCCACCTTATTGCACAGGAGTTCAGCACTGTAATAATCTGTGGATCCCACAGAGATTAAACCTCCTAAAGCTCCTTGTGAACTTAAAGTTAAATGGAGAGTTTTAGGCCAAATGCTTTTTGCTAAAATGGAGGCAAGTTCAATAGATGCTTTCGTCTCTTGTATGAATACGAGCACAGGACGGTTTTGGATAATCATTCATTGTATTTCATGTATCTTAAATGGGCTACCTTTCAGCCCTCTTATATTCCAGGTTATGATCTTTCATTGTGAAGGGTGTTGAAATATTTGGGACAAGTCCCGATCTGTTCCTGCATTACTCATCTTTTTACCTTCATTTTGAAGAGCAATTTGATTCGATTTGTGACCAACTTTAACATTTGCATCTGTCTTTAGTTTCTTTGTCTTTTCCTGGGCAACCCCTAAAAAGTTGTCTTTTGTTGATGAAGAGGATTATCCACTAACACCAAGGCTTTGTCCATCGATTCGCCATCAGCTAGTAGCTGATGGTCTGAGTTCAAAAATTGGTCTTGGTACTTGGTCTTGCGATGATAGCTTTTCAGGGGTATGCTCGCTACGTCCACAGTTGGTTGTTTCTGTATGATAGTTGATTGTTTTTTATTCACATCTTCTTGTTGTACTAAGAGCTGCTCCCCTTGATTCATCTGTGTTTTATGTATTTGAGAATCCGGAATTTCTTCATTTTCATTGTCTTCCTGGAGTTGTTGTAATCTTGCAAACCTATTTTGGTTACTTGTTTCAGGCGACTGTGAAGGGTTCTTCTGAACTGTTTTCTTCCTTTTTGGTGTAATGAAATCTTCCTGGGATTTCTGGAATTTTGAGCGGACAGTCTTTGACCAGATGCCCATGCTCATGGCATATTCGGCATCTGAAAGGAATATTTTCATAATCCAAACCCTGTTCCCATGTCTCGTCTTCCACAACCAACGAAATTTTATGAGGCAAAGGTTGACTAAGATCCATCAGGACACAGATACATGCATAAATCATTTGTTCTAACTTTATTGATGCATCAGCTGTCATCATATATGTTCCAAGAGTCATACTAATCATCATGAAAACATTCTCATTCCAAAACTCTGCTGGATGACCGAACAGCCTTACCCAAACAGGTGCTACCTAGGGTAATTCTTCATCTCCTTTAAACATGGGGTGCCAGGGTTTCATGAATAAACCTGCTCTGCTAAAGAACCACGGCCCTCCTTGGCATACATGTTCATGGTCTAGAGCTAAAGCAAAGAAAACAAGGAAGTAACCATTTGGGTAGATGGAAATAGTGTACTCATCTGGAGTCTTCCACATTTTTTTGCCCAATCTTTGAACGCTGGGAGTGAAGGTCGAAAGCCCAGAAATCAAACAATTAATCCTCTTCTTTCAAGTTCATCGATTCCACTCTCCAAATCTGCTTTTTGTAATTTTATGACTGGTGTGCCATCCATGGCTTTCATGCAACCTTTCTCATTTTTTTGAAAGTCCGATTTGGGCATTCGCAGGGTTGATTTTTGCCAGTTCCTTCCTGACGCACTGTTCTGTAAATTTACTCGCAGAATAACTTTGAAGCTAGGTTTGGAGATCTCCATTGCTGCTTAGGGGAAGAAATAGAACGTGGAATGTCAAAGAGATCTCCAGGAAAAGCGGGGGGGGAGGGTGGGGGTGGGATCAGATCATAGCACACAGATCCACAACTAAGCTTCGACCCCTTCACGTTCAAGGAAAATGCAGAAAACAAACAATATTTACAATAAGGGCCCTGTCTCGACCCCTAAAGGTCATGACGCAGGCAGAAGGACCAAGGAGTTGCAGTAAGTGACGATTTCGTGGAAGCAGATACAAGAAGAGACATTTACCAGAAATCACGAACCTTCCGATCAAGTAAATATTCTACCTCCATACTTCATCACACGGTCGTCACTACCACTCAGCACCCCTAAATTTTTTTATTCAACTTTTTTTATGCAAATTTTGAGGTAACTAGTGGCAAGACTCCAGATATTTTAGACTGCTACAAATTTCCCATAGTTTATCAGCCATCCCAACTTTCTATCCTGCCAATCTGGGTTCAAATTTTCGCTACAACATATTTGTCAGATATATATTTCATGATTTTGTTTGTATGTGTACTTCGTGTTATTTTTGCTGAATGTGTTTTTAATTCACATTAGCTCACTTTCGTCATTCGTGGCCATTAATTTAATTGATTTCTTTCTATGTTTGCTTCAAAACACATATAAGATTTGTCATGTAGAGATATGGTTATAACTTATAGCCAGCTTAAAATTTTGAGCACGCCAAAAGTTTTGTTACAGAATTTCGCTCAGGTTTGCAAATGTGGTAAAAGACCTTTCTTAATATTTAGAAACGATTTTTTCCAAAACACATGGAAATGTATCAGGAATAGCATTAAAGAACTATGATCAAGTCAATCAAGATGAAAGAAATACAAATATTGTACATGGATCACCCAATGAAACAGATCAAAGAACTCAAAAGCATGCCAATGTTATAATAACAAAGGATATCTGCAACAGAAATAAGATACAGCACCTGTTGCTCTGAGAAATTCGTAGCAGTGGTATATCTAACAGAGAACGAAGTTTTACAAACAAGCACTGCAGCTTTAGTAATGTAAAAGGATCTTCTTCAATGCTTTTATGTATCCTCTCGGTAAACCTTCCCACTATCCCCCATGCATATGCTGCATCACTGACCTGCAATAATATGATGCACTTGACTATAAATGTTTCATTTGTTGAACCAGCCAGAAAATCCATCTTTGAACATAATTTTCAAGCAATTGCATAGGTATCCCACAAAAAAATTAGTCAGTCAAATCCTGAAGGCTATATAAAATAAGTTAGTACAGCTTACACGAAGGAAAGTGGATAGGTGTTACAGGATAAGAAGGAAAAATCATTTACATCAATCTAAACAAAAGACCACCAACAAAAGCAACTAAGCCAGTTCAAAATATCCATGAAGCAATCAAAACATTAGAAATTTAATCTAGAAAAAGTTCTGGTCCATAGTAAAGGTAGCCCAATCAACAAATAAAAGTATTTTAATTCAGTCTTGAGTAAATGCTAATCACTAGGCAGGCCATCCAAACCTTGGTGAAACTAGTCATGCCATTTACATGTGCCAAAGTAAAGCAGGTCAATTCATTTGGAGAAGAAAGTTGGTGGCAGCCATTTGTAAGGAGATGCTTTCAGTTACATTTCCGGAATTTACACTCCAAGATTCACCCTTTCCACTCAATGGCAAAGCTCTTCTTTATGACTGGGAAATCTAGAGCCCATATCTATGGATTCTGGCCCAAAACTGCACAGACAGGGGTTAATGTTTCTATACTTTCCAAACATATTCATGCCGAAAAATTGGCTCCATGTGCCATCATTTTGGCATAGATTGGTACTCCTTTTTACCTCCATGATTTTCAATGTGGTGCCTACAGTCAATAGATTTGACACGTAGATGGCTATCATCCTGGTCATCATGAATATCTGTATCTTACTCTTAAATCCAGTAAGCAGTTCACAGAAGAACTATTTTTCAGTATGTTATCACCGCATCTCTCCTCCATCACAGTAATCTTGATATTGTGAGAACCTCTTCTTGTGAGTTTCCAATTTACTAAAAGAGACCAGGGAGATCAACAGAAGTATCAAAGCTAATATCTTTATGGCTTACCAGAGGACAACTTGAATTGAACCTAAAGAGCATCTTGCTCCTAAGTTTCAACATCACTTCCTCTCTAATTTTTACTTTCAACCTACCTGCCATCCTGCATCCTTAAGACTATGATTACCTTGCAGCCTGCAATTCTTTCTACCACAATATAGAATATCCTCTCATTAGCTTCATACTGAGATAGATCATCACCTTTGATGCGAGCATCGTATTTACACACTGTGCAGGAACCTGAATCTAAAGATAATTTATTTTTTATATGAATTGTTTTCTATGTCTGCAGTACGATTTCCTTTTTAAAGACACGCATAATTTTCTGCCTATACTCCACCAAGTCCCCTTTCGCAGAGGACAAGCGAATACAAAATATAAAATGGATCAAGCTACACCACTGCTAAACCACTGGATAATAAAATATATTTCTCAATGGAGCATGCTAGACCACTTCTCATCAACGATATCCAAAGTGGAATGTAACTTCATCCCAATTACAGACATTTCAAAGGTTTTCCTTTGCCAGTCTATAGTGTTGTATAAGTATCCCATAAAGAGTTTTGTCTCCATGAACAACAGACAAGACATGGACTAGGGATTTAGAAACTAATTCTATCTCCTCCAAATCGTCCAAAATAAAATAATATACATATATGCATTAATAGCCATTCCATTCAGATCCCTCAAGCTACAACATGTCCACTTAGAAGATATAATCATTCTCTTCAAGGGTATTATTTTTCGAAAGCCGGACTCCAACAAAATTAAGCTTTTTGCAAATCTCGTGGCTCCAGCCCTGACCCACTCCTTCGCATCAATCACTTTCCTCATCATTGTGTAGATTATGTTATATGTTTTCTTGTTCAACACATTCATTTACCAAATCTAAATTTATCCTCTAAAATAAGGTCTCCGTCTCTTCATTAACATTCTTCACAACACAACATACTGAGCAGCAGCAGCAGTGATAACTTGCACTACATGCTGCTCCTCTATCTTTACAAAATCATAGGGGCCCTCTGCCCTGATATCTATAGGGCTGCAGAGCTGCTGGTGACATTTTTCTTCTCTCAAATTGAGTGGTTTTGTAATGTCCCCTTTTTCAAAATTAATAATTTGATAAAGTGCAAAATAAATTATTTTACGCACGTAGAATTATTATTAATTTAATTTGTAAAAGAAAAGGGGAAAAGAAATAAATTAGCCCATTTAAAAAAGAAAATAAAGTAAATTTTACTTTATTTTAATGTGGTGGAACTCCTCAAAGGAGGTCGTCCCACTTAAGTGGGTGGAAAAAAATAACTAGCATCAAATTAGAAATAAAGTTACTGTATTAATCCCACATGGAGCGTCCCACTTGGAAAATTGTAATATCCCACTTCCGGGATCAATGGAAAATATGCAAACAACCATCTCTTTAATGCGTCAATCGACTGAATACAACAAACTATTTATACCGGTTGAGTGAATGACTCAATAAACCCGAGGGTAAGGGTTTAATGGCCTTAACTCATCTACTAAAATTCCACAATCTTATGAATATAGACTGCTGTAATAGTAATCTGATTGCAGTATTCTCCTAAATGCAAACAAGGCAAACCACTCTTTATCATGCAAAAACCTCAACCGAAATGTGCTCAGATATCAAGGTATGTTTACTTAGTCAAGCCACATATGAATCATCGCTAGAATGCTTCAAGGTCACCTTAATAATATGTTAACACAGTTCATCAAGACTGTGACATATCAGCCATTAGAAAGAGCACTCAATCCAAAAGGAATCACTGCCAAGTGAGAGATAAAGCATGCACACAACTCAGATTAACTTCCTCATATATTTCGCTCCCATAAGACTTTAAATCATGTATTCAACCCAGCCACTACACTCAGACCATTAGAGACACTCAATATGCATGTAATCGATGCTAAAATCAGTGCTTGCACACCATAATGGTGACGTTGGGCTTATGCAAACAGTACTAACAGTTCGTGGATCAAATGAAGCTTAAATATGCACTAGAACATTCATCATTTACCCCCAAATGAAGTCGCTGGCTTTAAGGAAAGAGCAGCAGTTTATTTCAAACCCTAAATCAGACCCTAACATATCAAATGAAGTTGTTGTAGCTAGTAAACTAAGATCAGCCAATTCGCTGGGAATTTAGCACACCAAACATGCATTGGAATATACAAAGCACTGTCAACGAGGTCGCCGAAATTAGAGGACAACCAGCTGGTCGATTTATATTAAAAATGCGTTTAACTCAGCCATATAAAAGTCACTGTAACAAGGGCACAATAACCTGCAAAACTCTGAACGATCCACACCAAGTAATGCATGCAAAACAGTCCACAAAATACCATAAAAGAAGTCGCTAGGGTTTAGAGAACCAAACACCCAAATCGATTTGCAAAAACACTCATAAACCCGCTGCTACAGTGACGTCGCTACAGTAAAAGGACAGATTTCACTTGCAAATTAAATCAAAATATTTACCAAGACCAAAAACATGGATCTCCCAAATAAATACTTCAAATAAATTTCAAAACCAGCTCGATCCAACCTCCCACGCAAGAGAGAGAGAACATCAAAGGGCATGCATCCCAACTCCAAGCATGGAGTATCAAAATAAGTTCATCATAGCATAATCATAATAATGACCCTAGCACTCCTTTTATAAGTAAGGAAGCACAAAATTTGAAAACCCTAGGAGAGAGAAAATATTAAATAAAAGTAGTTTGTTTTCCCTAGGTGTGGCGTCCCCTTTGCAAAGGGTGATTTTATCAATGAAAGCCACCTAACTTTTTATTTAATTAATTCCCCATTTAATTTTATATATTTTGGGAATTAAATTAAATAAATTTTATAAAATAATTAAATAATTATTGCTCCAGGCAATAATATTTAATTATTTAATAAAAATGTTCCCCTTGCACATCCCAAAGCCCACAGGGACATATAGGCTAAGGGTCTTCATAAATGGGGACATTACAAAAATAAAGAGGAAAAGGTATAAAAGGAGGTGTGGGGGTTCATTTCAAGGATTCTTTTGACCATTTTGATAATTTCAAATTTGAGAGTTGGAGTAAGTTTGCTTCCTCTTCATCCATTGAGGACGAAAAACCCTCCATGGAAGCCTATTGAGGACGAAATCCCTGAATAGCAATCAGATTTGAGGACGAAAACCCTCCAAATCTGCATGGGTGATCTCATTTTAGAGACCACATTGGGCTACAATCAGATTTCCTTCATGCATTTTCAGTTTTCATGTATTTTCATATGGTTTCTACTGTAGATCTGATTTTTAGCAATTTAGAGTATGGAACAGCCACAAGGGTCAATGTTTGGATCAGCCAAGGGTTTGTGATAAAAAATTCATCCATTTCAGAGGTGGCACCAAGCATTGGAGAATTTATTGATCAATTTCTACCCTCTCCTAGGGTAGCAACCCCTCCTTGGGAGGAGTTCATTGGTCTCTAGGGCACGGCAACTCACTTTCCTTCTGTATTTGGATTCTTCATTTTTTTGGAGGCTGATTGTACTTTCCGGAATTGTATTTGGGCCTTGGAATCATTATTTCCGGTCATATATGTGAGTTTACTCGCTGCTGTCATAAATTTAATTAAATAAAATCAGTTGGTGGCTTGGATGATCATTTCCTTGTTTGTAAGTGTTCTAAAAACATTTATACAGCTTTGGAACCATCTGGATATATTTGTATTTGAGTATTTTGGGATGAAATTGCAAAAATCTGATTGCTGTCATAAATAACTCAGTTTGTTGTACTTGTTGTCATACATTTTCAGTTCGTTATCTATTAGGGTTTGTATAATATCCGTTTATTTCAGTTTTGAGCCCAAAAGGGACATTGCAATGGTATCAGAGCATAGATCTTGCCAACTTGTTGGGAGTCGTGGAGTTAATGAGTAAAGGTGAATTGGAAACAAAGCATGGCAAAGTAGGGAGGAAACTGGAGCAGCCATCTTATTCAAAGAATGTTTTACTCAGTATTTTGGAGGAAGTGGCAAACTGTTTGTCCATGATAAGACAATCAGAATATGAGTCTATCTCTTGGGTAATGAACCCATTAATGACTCATTTGGTTAAGCCCAAGCTGTTGAGGCACTCAGATCCGGTTGTGAGACTTGTATTAGTGAAATTACTAGGATAACAACTCTGGAACAGCCATAGAGTGACAACACCATGAGGGAAATATTTCAATTGATGGTGGAAAGTTTTGAGTGTCTAGATGACATCACAAGCCCTTTTACTAGGAGGGTCACTATTCTAGAAACAATGGCAAAAACCAAATCTTGTGTTCTAATGTTAGAGCTAGAATATGATGATCTTATTCCCCAAAGGTTTGAATATTTTTTTGCTGCTATCCATAAAAATCATACAGAAAATATAGTAGCCTCAATTTAGACCATTATGACTTTAGTCTTCAATAAGAGTGATGAGACTTCACAACATTTGTTATCCGTACTAATGGCTGATTTAGAGCAGGAAGTTTCGCTTGTTGCACATACACTAGCTAAAAATGTTGTTGCTCAGTGTTCAGAAAAGTTGAAGCCATATCTGACAATTGAAGGACATGAAGAAGTATTGCTCAATGAAGAACCAAAAAAAGTATTAGATGCAGCAGAATCTCCAAAGAAGAAGGAAGAAATTTTGATGGTGGAGCATGAGGAAAAAGAGCTATCAAAGCTGCAAGAAGGTTTTGAGGTGGAGTTCCAAAAAGACCATGTTGAGGGCCATGCACATGAGATAAGGGATTTATTGGTTGTTAATGTCGATTTTCAGCTTGCTAGAATTTTCAAAACAACAACCTATGGGAAGCAAAATGATTGTGTTCATGACTTTAGCAAGAATCGTGAAGACGCTTTATTGACTTCTAATGTTTGCATGTGTCAACAAGATTCACTTGTTGAATGTGAAGAGTTCAAGGTGAAGGAGAATGCAGATCCTAACCCAGAAATTCTGAGTCACAAGGTTGGGGATGTTGAGGATATCTCAACACATTGCAATTTGGCAAAGGAAGGTGAACACTTTGAAGGCAGCCAATGATATGAAAGTGTTGCAAATTTATTGCTTCTTGCTATGTCATTGCATGAAGCTTGTCATCATGGGCAGCATGCTAAAAATGGTGATAAGATGAAGGACACATGGAGTAGCAAAGACCACATAGATCCTTTTGTACAAGTTCAAAATTGTTTATACATAAAAATATGGGATCCGGCTGATCTTTGGAGATACAAGAAGGTTCACTCCTTGGGACTAAACCCTACATTTGAAGACAATGTCGTGAAGATAGTCACCATTGTCGGGGCAACAAGATGCTTGATGTGGAAAGGTGGTAAGCATAATTGATGTTGTTGTGTTGTTATTCAAGGTTTTAGCATGATTTTGATGGAGTCGAGGCACTTACGAGGTGGCCACCATTAGATGTGTGAAGGGGAACTCAAGGAGGATGTGTTTCTTCAAAAAGGCTTCACTATACCAGGTTGTAGAGTTGTCATCCACATTTCCACCTTGTCCAATAGTTTGTATGCAGCCATACAAGTAGTTCCAGCCATACACTTAAGTAGTTTTCAGTTTGATGCGGTTGTTGAAGTACTTTCAATCAATATATGTGTAGACACCTAAAATCCACTTACGCAACCTTTAATGCTAAGATTGCACTAATTATCCTCTTTCTCGTCATTTTCGTAATAATTAGTGTTTTTTCGCTAATTAGCTAACATTCCTCTTCATATTCATTAATTAACTACCTTTCGTTAATTAATTGGCCTTCCTATCATTAAAGATGTCAATTAATGACCTTTCGTTAATATCCACTTCTACTTGGGCTAAGTAATTATTATTAATTAATTACACTCGCAACTCTAAATCAATAAATTACCATTTATTGGATCAAATTCCTCTCTTACATCCCGCAAATCATACTAATTTTCCTCTAATTAGCTTTTATAAGCTTACATCTACTTATTAATTAATCACATTTGATTAATTAAAACATCCCCCAACCCCCATGACTTACTAATGACAAATTAAACTCTTTTAAATCAAAATTACCTTTTATAAAGAAACTTTATCCATTCCTAATCTTGTTTTACCTTTATCCCACATTCATCAATTTGCTAGCCTTTCCTCTTTAGGAAAGCTATATAAAGAACCCTCCTTACCTTTCCTCTTGCACCGTGCTTTGGATAGTGAAAACTATAAGCATTTTGATCTTAAGTCATTCTCCATTGTTGGAAATAGCTTCTCCATCTTGTATCCTTTCACTCAAAATTGAGTAATATGGGAAGATCCAAAAGGGCCTTGTAGCCATTCTTGGTGAGATTCCATTCTCAATCCTTGAGATCAAGCAATAATCCACTTTGATTGCTTATGTTCTTCATAGGTTCAGAGTTTAAATTAGCAATCATAGAGAGTAGGAAATAGCTTAGCATGTAGTTTTATTTATGCATTGAAGAAGCATTTCCTTTAAGCTCTTATCTTGATGGTTCATTGTTTAATTAGCATTTGCTTTTGAAGCTATGTAGATACTAGTTTCAATTTATAGCTTAGTTAATAAAACATGAGCACAATATGGTTGATTCCAGCCCCTATATTATTGTCATTGCTGAACTTTGCGAAGGGTTTACAATATGACAGTTGTACTATTCTTTTGGCTGTTGTTTGCAGCAGATCCAGCCCCTTTTACACTTTTATGACAGTCATAAAAGAGTGTCCAATCACCTGGTGGAAGAATTTCCAGCCTACTATCAATGTTGAATTGTATGCAGCTGTTATAAAAGAATTTCCAGCCACTAAAATTTTGTTTTGGAGCGTGAAAAGGCAATGCTACAACTACAGCCATGCTTAGAGCAGCAAGAATGGACCTTTGGTATTCCTTCACATGAAAGGAAATTACGAGGAAGATGCAAGCATTGGAAGAGAGTTGAATGTTTATGTCTATGAGGATTTTATTGATATATTTGTTCTATGTTCAAGTCCAGAAATGGAGAAGAGAGGAAGGAAAAGACACGAGTGTAGTTTAGTTCAGCATGTTCATATGTATGAGAAGCAAAGTGAATAAATGAGCATAATGGTTGGCTTGCATATGAGGAGAACAAGTGATGATGTGATCCTCCGACCCAAAAACAGAAGGAACACTTTTGGGACAGCCATGCACCAAATTCCCAACTTTAATGCTTCTGTCATAAGCATTATCAGCCCCTACGGTACTTCAATTTCATTGATGTACTTACTCCCAATAGAATTTTCAGCTCCTACATGGTTCACACCATAGTTACCAAGTTCGGCCGGATTTGAATGAAAGCCGGTTCGAACCGCATTTTTCGAGGTCACAGGATAAATCCGGTTCGATTCGCTAACTTTTTGCACGAAAACAAAAAAAAAGCCCAACAATCAGGGTCGCGAGACATAGCAAAACACCATCGAGCATAGCAGAGGCTCTCGAGTCTCATTCGAAGATCGTGAGAGGTCTGAGCAGCAGCAGTGGTGGCGGTGGATGTCTACCAAGAAGCAGCGGAAGTGGTGGAGGTCTAACCAGGAAGCGGCGGCAGGGAGGAGCTCGTAGCAGCAGCAACAGGGAGGAGCTCTAGCAGTGGCAGCAGCGACTTTGTTTTCATTTGTTTTTAGGTTTTATTTAGTTTATAAGATTATTTACGTATTGTTTGTTTGTTTTAACTTTTTAGGTTTTTAATATAGTTTGTTTTTAAGTTTTTAATATATGTAATATAACTTTATAACAATATTTACGTATTGTTTATTTTTAGGTTTTTAATATAGTGTGTAATATTATAATTTATTATATTATTTATGTATTGTTTCTTTTTTAATTATTTATAATAATATTTATGTATTGTTTGTTTTTAAGTTTTTAATATAGTTTGTAATATTATTATATTATTTATGTATTTTTAAATTTATTTTTAATTATTTGCAATATCATTATTATTATATTTTATGAGTAATAATATAAATATAAAATAATATAAGTATATATATTCCGAACCGGATTTTTCCGGATTTTTTCCGATTTTTTCGAGAACTCCGGATTTTTCGGATTTTTTTGCCCTTCCGAATTTAATCAGATTTTCGAATGTGGTAACTATGGTTCACACCCTTGATTCGGGCAAAAGGATATCAATTTTGCTGCTGTTATGAGATTTCCCAAGTGTTAGGACAGCTGTTATCAGTCATGTACAGCTGCAAGTTGACACAATTTAGGGGAATATTCCAGATGGAAGAAGTTGGGAAGAGGTTTCAGTTGAAAAGGATCATCATGGCAGCCACTTTGGCATCATGGCAGCACCTTGCACGTGTGGGAACAGCCCATACAAGTGTTGGTGTGAAGACTCTTATGACTCAAGGAATGCATAGTTTTCATATGACCAAGGAGAGTGCAATGTTCCTGGCAGTCAACAAGCATGAGAGGGAGCAGTTGAGTTTTTTATCAGCCCAAGCGATTGAGGAAGACGATGTTGTTGCAGCAAAGGTGGAAAGGTTGCTTGACATATCAATGTCAACAGCAAGAGATGAGGAAGAGAAGAGCATCCTAGAGGTAGTAATAGAAACTTGGGCTGATCATTTGGAGCATAGTTCGCCTATTCATATTCGGCAAACCAATAAAAAATTGACTTGGCAAGACGCAGCGAATATTCGGGAATATTCAACAACTTAAAAAATACTCAAATTTCTGTAAAAAACATAAATTTTATGCAAAATATAGCTACAAAATGTATCAAATGAGTCCATAAAATGTTGGAGAAGTGTTTTCTATTAGATTTGAATACAAATACTATACAAAATCGCATCATCATGCGAATACAAGTTTGTTATTCGCATTGCCTAGGATTTACAAATTTCCATGCTTCAATCTAGCTGCGATTTTTACTTCTTTTGCCCTAAACACAAAATACAATTCTATTTTCTTCACTTCAAACGATTGTCACAACTTTACTACATTCTTGCCTTGGCATCTTTGACTGTCATAGGTTATCAAAGTCAAAATACTCCAAAACTCGCTATTTTTTACTATAATGCATTTTTTATTGTATTATGATCTATAAAACAAAAGGAGATGCGTCCAATGCCCTCGCCTAAAGGAACTCACAAATGAGAATGCATGATTTATCCCCCTCGCGACTGTAATTTAGTGCTCACAACTGTTTATTTGCACAAATCCCGTGCCCTAATTCATTGGTTTGCGTTAAACACTTTTCCTTCGGCCCTGCCCTCTTTTGGCGACTGTTAAACATTTGCAATGACCGCGTTAGGCGAGTTTTTACCTCTAACTCGCCAAGTTTTGGCAAATATACGAGCCCAAGTGGTGAGTTTTTTCAACGATTATTCATTTGCAATTTTCTTTGGCGAGTACTCACCAACTCGGCGAGTAGTCGCCAAGTATGCTAACTATGATTTGGAAGCTCAAAGGTATGTTGAACTTATAGGCATGATAGTGATGATGAAGAGAAGAGTGGAAAAGGTTGTTGAAGTTTTTCCACACTCTGAAGATTTGAGCGATTGGACACACCAATTCCCAAGGATGATTTGGGATCCAAGCTTGTCAGCATCCGGTTATATAAGACTCCAAAGTGGTGCTGCAAAAGCATGGTGAAGAGTTCATGAGGTTGATTTGGGATCTTGGTATTTGCAGCAAGGTACAAGGAGTTGAAGAATGGAGCTTGCAATTGCTTGAGGGCAAGCAATGTTGGGAAGGGAGGACTGTAATGTCCCCCTTTTCAAAATTAATAATAATAAATTAATAATTTGATAGTGTGCAAAATAAATTATTTTAGGCACTCAAAATTATTATTAATTTAATTTGTAAAAGAAATAAATTTGCCCATTTAAAAAAGAGAATAAAGTAAATTTTATTGTATTTTAGTGTGGTGGAACTCCTCAAAGGAGGTATCCCCACTTAAATGAGTGAGAAAAAGTGACATCAAATTAGAAAATAAAGTTACTTTATTAATCCCACATGGAGCGGCCCACTTAGAAAATAAAGAGGAAAGGTATAAAAGGAGGTGTGAGGGTTCATTTCAAGGATTTTTTTGACTATTTTGATGATTTATAATTTGAGAGTTGGAGCAATTTTGCTTCCTCTTCATCCATTGAGGACAAAAACCATCCATAGAGGTCTATTGAGGACGAAATCCCTCAATAGCAATTAGATTTGAGGATGAAAACCCTCCAAATCTGCATGGGTGGTCTCATTTCAAATATCAAATTGGGCTATAATCAGATTTCCTTAATGCATTTTCAGCTAGGGTTACTACTGCAAATCTAATTTTTAGTAATTATGAGTGTTTGGAACAGCCACAAGGGTCAGTGTCAAGAACACTTTTAGAACTTATTCATCTTTTCAGCAGTCCACCTGACAGCCATGTATCCACCCTTCATTGGTGGTGTTTAATGCTCTCTTAATAGAGTATTAGTGAGTCAGAAGACAACTCAAGAACCACAAACTCGGGCATGTGTCTGTTGAGGCTTGTAAGTAAAAAACATTTAAAGCCTAGTCAATGCTTGATACCGTGAGAAATAAGAGATTCTCAAGCTTCCTCCTCACAAACACTGGAATGACCCTCATTATACGTGTGTTGGGAAATTGAACTCCCTATTTGCATAGTTCGCCAATTGATTAGAGCTACACTTTCTATGTCTTATTTGACAGTTTTCGAAAGTGCCCAATAAAAGACATTATATTAATAAGTGGGCAATATCCACAAGGGGGTGTGAACTTGTCTATTAACAAGGTTTATAACAAGTTTGGAATTCCCTTCTACCAGGAGATGTGTGACGCCAAAGTGTTTAGCAAAGATTAGGCCTTGAGATAATGTAATGTCCCCTTTCTTACGCCAAAGCCCTAAGGGCCAAATGTTAGTCTTAGCCTTGGTCATACCCAAGGGGCTAAAGACTCTAAAGGCTATTGGGTATTATTGATGACTTATTATCACATTGTTTTTTTTGTTATATTTTGTCATTGACATTAAGCATAAAGTGACTTGGAGGGACTAGATTGTTATGTTTTGTCGTTAGGAAGGGGCCACATAGACACTTAATTATTCTAATTCTTGCGTTGGGGGTCACTTTTGGACCTGGTGACTTAAAAGGGTAAAAATAACTGAAGTTACTTTTATTTTATTGACCCTTCCAAGGGAAAAATGCAACTAGGGTTTATTGGAGAAGTTATTTAAGGAGGTTTAGGGGAAATAGAAAGAGGGTCTTTTTTTGCATACCTAATTATCTTTCTTTCATGTGCAACTGTTGTTTGCAAATCTACAGCTTGTGGAGTGAAATCCCACATGAACCCTAGCTTCGGTGGTGAGAGATCCATCCCTAGCTAGCAGGGCATTCTTCGGTAGTGAGAGATCTACCCTAGCTTGTCATTTTGGAGCTGTTTTTAGGGCTGATTTACAAGAGATATTTTCAGAGGTTCTAGAGGAAGGGTTTTGAGGGTTTTGGAGACATTTGGTGGAAGATAATCAGATGGGTTTTCAGATCAGATTTACGGCAGCCATAAGAGCAGTGTTTAGCATCACTTCTAGAAGACCCTTTCCATCAATTTCCACCCTTTTCCAAAGCTAGGCGACTTGTTTTGGAATATTGCAGCCTTTATTTGGAAGGTTTCTGGGTTGCCATTTTCAGATCTGAAGGTTGAAATATTATCTCCTATATTTGTAAATGTTATTTCCAAAGTCTCATAACTTTTGCACTTGTATTCAAAGAGTTACGAATTTTAGAAGTTTTCTAGCTATCTAGTGCACGCTGTAATTTTCTGGCAGCATTTTATCATCTGAAAAAATCCAAAAACAATTTTCTTATGTTCTTTATAATATTAGCAAGCTCTCTTTAAATTTTCAAGTAATTCGGGTGGATATTTTGGGAGATATTAATTTTCTTTAGTTCGCTGCCCTAATTATAAAAATCCGCAAAAATCAGTATTTTATATGGCTGCAAATTTTCAATATTTTGTGCATTTTAAGTGGTATCCCACAAGGGATATTTCATATTAATGGTGACTTGTTGCTAGAGAAACACTGTGGTTTAAGTTGTTTTTTGACTAGAAATGTGGCTTTGACCACTTTGAAATACAACATTGCACGAACCATGTTCATGACAATTCTATTCACCCTCTTAGCTACTCCATTTTTGCCGAGGAGTGCAAGTGAGTTTTAGATGATGCTTGATCCCATTTTGCTTGAGATAGGCTTTAAACACCTTTGATGTGAATTTACCACCATTGTCAATTCTGAGTGTCCCAATGTTGGTTTGTGCTTTATTTTCAATCAATGTTTGAATGTACTGGAAAGTTGTGAAGGCTTGTTGATTTTTGTTTCAGAAATTAGATCCATGTCATCTTGCTATAATGATCAATGAACAACATGAAGGGTTTATGACTACCACTAGAAAGAATTGGTAGAGAACACAAATTGGAGTGTACTAACTACAATTTTTCTTCAGTGTTTTGTTCTAATTTTTTGAAACGGTTCCCATGAGTACTTAACCAGAATGCAAGCTTCGTACTTTTCAAATTTTTGGGCAGAGTTGGCAATCCTGCAACACAATTCTTCTGCATTATGCAATGTTGTCATAATTTGTGTGCCCAAATCTAATATTCCACCAAGGACTAGGTGATATCCTTTCTTCTACTCAGATGAGAAAAGTTCCTTGAGATTGGAGTCTTACCCCTTAGTTTTAACAACTTGCCCTCCTCAAATCTAGTCATTACATTTACTTTGTCACAATTTTTTATAATTTTTACGTCTCCATCATCCAAGCGAACAGAGTGACCTTTTGTTGAGTTAATGTTAGGGACAACAATTTTCTTTTTAGTTGAGGAATGTATAGGATATTTTTCGGGATGATATCTTGAAGATTGGGTGACTTGAGTTAAATTGTCCCTTTTCCTTTTGGTTGCAATTTTTTTTCGTCTGCGAAGTATTTCGAATTACAATTTTCTTTTTGATGCTCAAATAAGTCCTTTCAGAAAGTTGTGTTGCGTGGCATTGGTGTTTAAGACCCAAGCACCAAATCATGTTGTATTTGTTGAGGTATTATTGACTTCATTTGAAATGGAAATCATATCTTTACTTGTGAATTGAGTAGAGTTTGGTTTTGAGGATTTTTTCTTTTTTTCCTTTGTTTGTTTCTTTTTTTGTTTTCGATAGGCCTCAATAGGAGTTTGGTTTTGTGCCCTGATGTTTTGCGTTCATGAGCTTCGTGACTCCCTTTTTGAGCACAATGTTTGCAAAACATATTTTGTTTTCCATTTTTCTTCTCCTTCTGTTGACCATTATTATTACTAATTTTTCGTCCTTGCCCTCTATAAATTCGCTTGCCTCTATCACTGGAAGTGGAAACCTTATTGGGAGAATTGTGCTTTTGATCAGGATAGCACATACTTTCACTTAAGTTTCTAGTCTTTCTTCCAAAGGTTGTTTCTCTTAACACCATCTTATTAACCAACTAATTAAATGTGAGTAATTTCGAGTGATTGTTTTCTTGCAAGGACCCCAAATATGTTGAATATGTGGGAAGAACTGTTATGGAAGTAGTAATATATACGTGAATTTTGGCACCAATAGCTTCAACATCATGAATGATAGCAATTTTTTTTTAATGCCAAATTCATTACATCACTGTTTTTGAACTCAATGTCGAACAATTTCAATTGATTTTGTATGAACTCCAACCCTGAATGAAAACCATACAAATCCCTTTGTTTAGTGCTTCCTAAGTTGTGTTTGCACCCTTGAATGTGATGAAAATCTTCTCCGTCCATTAAGGCCCTCATCAAGGCCATTGTCTTAGAATTGTTGTACTTCCATATTTGTGATTCGATCTTTGTTGTTGGCTCCATTGATTGTTTATTTCCATCACATTTGTCCAACCACAAATCATTGAAGATGAGAGTGTTCTCAACTTGTCATAACGAATCCAACTAGGAGTCCTTTCCGATTATTGTTGTGCCGAAAATTGAATTTATTAAATGCATTTGGTTTTGAAGGGGGATGGGTTGGTTCGTTATTGTTAAGAAAGGTTTCTTTTTCTATATATCACTATACCTATATACTAAACCTCTTGATATGCTCACCCTTCCTATATACTTATTGGTATGTGGAAGGAACTCGTCTTTTCAATATACATGACGGTACATGAAAAACATGTTAAAGCATATGAGAGGAGAATGATACATGGTACCTAGGTAGTATGTGAAAATGATTCATTCTATCAATGACACTTGGTTAGCAAGAAAACCTTTTACTTCGGCATAAATTCTTTATATACTCAGTATGTCTAACCTTTTATGTACTAACGATAGATAGAAATGGGTAACAGAGGCCTGAGGGAACAAGAAATTAAAAGTTATCTATATTTCTCTAGGGAATCTTCAACCAATTCTCCCAATCGATGTGATCAATGCCACAAACGTTTATTGCAGCTTTATAGGCATTAGATGCAATAGTTCAAGCGCAACGACATTATTTGTAAGCATGAACCAAAGGCATTGTCAATACCGAACATTGTATTTGCAAAATTTATTTTGTTTTTCAAAATTAGAAAAGGTTATGCACAATTTTCTTGGACTTTAAAAAGTTAGAATTCACTAAAAAATGACTTATTAATAATTTTAATAAGTCAAAATAAAATTCCCTTTTTCATTTGGGAATATCTTCCAAATAGCTATGTTGCAGGATATGGGTACAAGTACGGGTTCGGGTACGCGGATACGTTGATTTTAAAAAACCCTTGGGTACGATACATTTTGGATACATCCGTACCTATATATTTAAAACATATTATATATATATATATATATATACTCATTTACAAATACTCATTTTTTAGTCCATAAGAAATACAAAACTTAAAAGTTGTAGTAGGATCAATGTTCAAAACATTCAATATACTTAAGACTTTAAGTCTTTACATTTTCATTGATCTTGTGGCTGACATACATATGATAAGTCATTGAATATTGTGTCAATATGAATACAAACAAAACTTGAAAAATATACTAGGATCAATGTTCAAAACATACAATATACTTAAGATATTACATTTCATTGATAATGTGGCTGCCATACATATGATATATGAATATCATGTCAACATGAATACAAACAAATCTAGAATATATCATCTAGACTTTCCTCAAAATTAAATTCTTGTATGCCACTTGCGTTAGCTCCACTCTCATTATTTCTGCGCTCCACTCCTTGTGAACTCCCTTCAATGTCATCTTCGCCATCAAATATTGAAATTTTGGCAAAAGCTGCAGAGGCATCCAAGTCTGTGGTCTCTAGAAGAAGATCCCAAAGTTTGTGAGGACCTCTAACATAGTCCTTAGACTTGTGTGACAAGAGGTGCAAATTGAAATGCACATATACCAAATCCTTAGGTTTTTTAGACGCCAACTTGTTTCATTTAGCTAAGTGGATAAAGGTATAAGTACTCCAATTCCATTATGTGGAAGAATTACTAGCCACCTATTATAAAAAAGTTCGTTAGAAAATTCAAACTTGTAACATACTAAGAATGTGTTGGAAAATATCCTACTAAATAAAATTTAAAATTTGCAATGATTATGAATTTATAAATATTATTCCTATGAAAGAATTTTGATGGCAATGGGTAGTAAGTTCTTGGCATCATGGCCATGTACACACCACCATTTGGTTGGGCTCATGGTGTACTTGTCGAAAAGAGCCTCAATCTCTCCCATGTTACCTTTTGAAGCTACAAACACGCCCATTTCGTTGCAAACCACACTGGCTATAGATAGATAAGGAAAAAGTCTTTTGAATGCTGCCCTAGTTCCATTTGCAACTTCGGAGTCAGAGAATGGTGGTTTCCTATCAGGTAGCCCAAGTATTTCAGAGCTATAATAATTTGGGTTCAGTGTATAAGCAAGGAGATGTAATGGGGTGGTCATTTTATTCCACCTCGTTATGACCACATTCTTGACCACATTGTAGGTCTCTTTTGGATCTTTCTCTTTTGTTTGTATGATCTGTCTCATACGTTCAAGCATAGAATCTATTCCATCATATATATCTCCCATACATGTTGCATCAGTATCTACGTATCTGATCATGTAGAGAATGGGCTTTGTAAAACTGAACAAGTACTCAACCTTGGCCCACCACTCATTATTAAGGACCAATGATTTTACCTTAGCAACTTTCTATGTATTTGACTGTCTCCTCACTGTCCAGACATTACTAGTTACCATATTGATTAAAGCCTTTTTCACCTTCACTGGTCGTCTCAAAACGAGTGTGTGAGAGACAAATCTTGTTTCTGCAACCTTCAACAACTCCAACCTTGAGAATTTCCTAAATATGGCCCATGACATATGATGATTTGTGATAAATATTTAAATGTCATTTGCCTCGGTGTAAATTTGCTCAATCCACACGGTATTTTCCCAATCTTTGGGAGCATCAAATTAAGGGATTGGATAGGACAAGGGGTCCAAACTATGTGCTTGTATCTACCCTCTATAATCAATGTTGCTGCTTTACAGTTTTTAGCATTATCCGTGATGACTTGGACAACATTCTGGGCACCCACTGATTCAATAGCCTCTATCAAAATGTCGGCAATAAATTTGCATCTTTGACTTGCCCTTCACAATCAATGGCTTTTACAAACATTGCGCACTACAACAGCATTTATCAGGATTCTATTTCGATGGGCCCCCTAGTGGTTCAAATGGCAATCTTTTACACACACTAGTTCATTCAAACATGTTCCTTACCATGGTGTGATTCACATGATGTCCCTCCTCTTAGAAAGAGATTTAAACACAAGGTCAGAGTTGGGATGTGGAGATCATCACCTTCCTCCTCGTGACTACCTTAAACTTCATAATTCACCTCTGTGACAACTGCCCAAATGATTCAACCATGACGACCCCCTTTTGTGACTATGTCATGTCCCTTTTTGGAGACTAGCGGATTTGAAGACCTTAACCTATTTTTCCTCCCTGTGGGTTTAAGAAAGGAAGCAAGAGGAAGACTTGGATGACATTTTCTAAGTAGATATTTTCATTATTATCATGTATTCCTATTGGGAAGTCGAGCGCTCAAATAGACGAACTTGTTTAATTAGAATATAAAGTATTTTGAGGATGTAGGCTCCAAATATAAATTAAATAATTAAAAGGTACTTATTATAAGGTCAACCATAAGTTGTGATGTAGCACCCCTTATGTTATAAAAGGAGGATGCTTGGCCATTATGTCATATGTTCGATCTTATTATTTCTTTTGGGTAAAGGTTCTACCTTTCCTTTCTCATCAAGGACAAAAACCCTTGTTTGAGACCACTTTGAGGACAAAAACCCTTGATATGGAACTTGTCTTGGGGACGAAAATCCTCAAGCAAGGATATTTGGATTTATTGAATATCTCAAGTAATTCAGAGCCGATATCTTTCTATCTAGCCCTAAGCGACTTGCATTATGAGCATTTTGGATGTGTTTTGATGGATGTATGATATGATTATTGCATGGATGGACTTGTACTAATTATTAAAGGTGAAAGCAATCATCTCCTTGCGTGTTTGAGCCACTTATTCATTATTTCCAAGAGGGACGAATTGTTTGTAAGTCAGGTTTGGCATGTTTGGGTGGGATGTTTGGGCAAGTTGGTTTGATATTTGCATTCTTCATATTTTTAAACCCAAGATCCCAAGTTTCGTGGATTTTGGAGTTTCTTAGGTAAAGTTATGAATTTTTAAAGTAACTCTGCAGATAAGGGTTTATAAACAATTCATATCTTCATTTCTGTGGCACTAAAAATTATTTTTCCTTCATATTTTGATTGTGGGTAATTAATCAAAAATTTTGAGCTTGATTGGGCACATTTTCAGCGAATTTAGGGCATCCAAAAGTGAGTGGGAGTTCTCAAAACAGGTTGTTTCCCCAGGAAGGGAAAAATTGCAGGTTTCAGTATGCATTTTCAGTCATATCCAGCCCACAAAACTCTGATTACAGCCATCTAAAAATTAATTTCAGTCATCTCTCATTTAATCCTAGCTATTTTTCGGAAGTCCCCCAAAAAGGGTCATTACAGTGGTATTAGAACATCATCCTCCCAGCTTGTAAAGCATGGAAAACAAGTTAGAAATGATGGTGAGAACACAAGGAACGATAGTGGATGCACTAGATAGGCTTTCCCTAGCCATACAAAATATGCAGGGTAATGGCTCAACCAAGAGAGAAGAGGATTCCTACAACCCTTGTGATGCAAGGAAGGAATGGGTTTCATTTTCAAAGCCCTAAAAAACCAAGTTTGTGCCAAAAGAGGTGGTCGCTCCACATGGGAGCCCTAGACAGGTCAATGAGTATGCTGTGAGGTTTGAAGAATACCAGGCCTTACCGGAGGAATTTCGTGAAGCCATGTCTCTCACGGATTTCATTAGATTAAACGAAGAAGGAATGCAAAATGGGAAAAGAACCCTAGCGCCAAAGGAAGAAGTGCAACACGCCAAGAAGAAGAATGTTTCAGCCCTAGCAAGAAGAGGTCCTTCCATCAAGACGAAAGAGATTAAGGAGCATGCAACTCAAGAAAAGGGTATACTCGTGAAGAAACAAGTAAAAGAGCATGTGGCGGTTCAACTACATGATGGAGAGGATGGCCATCCTTCTAAGTAAATGAAGGAAGAAGATATATCGCAGCGGTTGCTTAGCATGATGAAGCAGCCCTTGGGAGTCCTAAAAACCCCCAACACTCTTGCTCAAATGGAACTCTTAACGGATTCTCTGGGCAACACCACGAAGACACAAGGGTTTGAAGAAAAATCAGATTTGTAAGGTGTTAAAGAAGCTCAATTGCCAAAGGATAACGAGAAGGCTATAACAATTTCTCATGAAGACCACCAAAGGTATGAGGATAATTCAGATTAGTTGCTTATCTATCATGTCATTTCTGATTTACGCTCATGGGCAATTTGTTGGAAAAGATGACCTTGGGAGAAAGTTTGATCCTCCATAGTAAATCATGGCAAAGGGGCAATCCTTATGGTGCTAAGAATGAAGGAAAATTAGGATCTGCATGGGGTTAATGAAGCTAGCATTCCGAGTGACCTTGTTTGGAGACATGCCCATGTAATGAGGGCCTTTGTTGATGCTCATGTTAATCTTCAACTCGTTGGAAATTTTAGGGCAGCATCCTATGGTAAGCCATTTCATCATCTTCTTAGCAAGGATTTGCTAAATTATATGTATTTACAATGTTTTAGTCATCATAAAGAATAACCCTAACCACTTTGTGAAGAGAAAGGGTACCAAGTGGGAAGCTACATTATATGTCTTTGTAATGTTTTGGTCATCATAAAGAATACCCTAACCACTTTGTGAAGATGAAGGGTACCAAGTGGGAAGAAAAAGAACTTGGTTTACAAAAATGGGGAAGTGAAATTAATAATATTCAACTTTTTGGACTATCCCAAACTACAGTCACCGAAGAGCCAATCAATGGGGATATGAACAAAGAACAATCCCAATTTTGTTATCATCCAAAGAAAGGAAAAACTCCTTTGATGTTCTATGATAATTTATTAGATTCTAATGGTTGTACAGGACAATCACATAATGGAGTCAAATTAGATTTACTGAGGGCCTATGAGGATAATATTATGCATGAGATTAGGGCACCATTAGATTCTTTTCTGAGTGTTATTCCTAACTCATAAATTCTAAGTTAAAAGAGGGTTATAAGCAGCTCATGGCATAAAAATACTTCAGTTTTCTTGTTTGTCAATAATTCATTTCAGATTTATTGTCACTGTGGACAACTGGTTTCATGCATATTGTTTCCTCCCATATCGCTGCCATATTTTTGTCATCATGGGAAATACACTAAGAAGCATGTTGGAGACAACTATGGGCGCATTGTTTCTTCTATTTAAGGCCAACATTACCTTGGCATGGGTAGTCTTCGTAAGATCATGGTAACTATCATTTCTTTCCTTTGGATTGAAAGGAAACTTATGAGCAATCATAGAGGGTTTGTTGTGCATTCTAACCACATGGTGAACAATTAATGTTTCCTGGTTACGAAAACACTCTTGGGGGCTAAGTAACACAAATGGAGACATGATCGTAGGGAATGGACCAATGAAGATAATTCCAGCTGAATACCTAAGGTATAAATATGGCAAGCAAACGATAGATGTTATTTTCAAGATTGTATGAAACATCTTGCTATGTTTTTGTGGGACTCAAGTTACTTTCAAGATTGCCACTTTTGGATGTATGTGAAGATGATGGATAATTCATCCACTAAAAATATGAATTCAGCCATGAGGGAGCTTTGGGGTGTAAGTCATCTTTCTGAACATGAATAAGATGAGTTTGGAACATGTGGATCATGAACCCCAAATCATTACGTGGGAGCTCTTTTAGATCTTGTGGCTATTATTTCCAATTGGTTCCACATTCTATTTGTAGCCATCAAGAGGATTTCGATCGCATGGAAGTGGTGTTCTTCTTCTAGTGGCATTGACAAGGTAAGGGTAACTCTCACAAGATGTTTGTTGGCCACTACAATTCTTAACCTAAGTAAAGAAATGCAATGCTACAACGGAAATGAGGTGTTTTTTCCAATTTCATTTGTGGGGTTGTGCATATTTTCTTGGGATAGCAATAGAGGGGCATGTTTGAAGACATTGTATTTAATTTGAAATGGTGTGTAAGAGGGTTCACTCATTGAGAACAATTAAGGCCAATGTTCCAACATATTTGGTATTGTTTGAGACGAAATTCCATGGGCAAGATATGGTTGTTATACTTATATACCAGCACTCGTAAGTTTTGATCTGAGCCAAATTTTGAAGAGATTAGTGTGTGGCAACTTGGGAGCATGTTTTGGAGGCCAAGGTAATCATTATGGAAATTGTTGTATATTTGTTTTATTCGTTTTCTACAAAAATTTCTGCTCCTTATCCATTCTTTTGACAACTAGAGAGGAGTATCCAACCATGAGGTTGAAGGGTTTGCAATCTACTACCATTGTTGGTGTGTTTCCAGCTATTATAAGAAAAATCCCTGTCATTATCCTTCTTATTTTAGGGAACACAATACATGGTTACAGACTATGTTTGGGACAACATGAGGGAAATTGGGAACAACTAATGTTTCGATAGTATTTATGAGGTCTTGGCAAGCAAAGAAGAAGAATTGATCATCATATTCACAAAGCAAGAATGGATGAAGAAGGATACACATTTTTTTTAATGAGTTTGCTTCATGTGCAGGTATATCAAAGGAGAAGCAGCTGAGATTTATTTGGGATCCGGGTGCTTGTAATTGCTTGGGGACAAACAATCTTGGGAAGGGGGGACTACCATGTCCACTTTTTTTGAGACTAGCAGATTTGAACACCTTAACCCATTTTCCCTCCCCGCGGGTTTAAGAGAAGGAAACAAGGGGAAGACTTAGATGACATTTTCTAAATAGATATTTTCATTATTATCATGTATTCCTATTGGGAAGTCAAGTGCTCCAATAGAAGAACTCATTTAATTAGAATATAAAGTATTTTGAGCATGTAAGCTCCAAATACAAATTAGATAATTATAAGGCACTTATTATAAGATCGGCCATAAGTTATGATGTAGCACCCCTTATGTTATAAAAGGAGGATGCTTGGCCATTATGATGGATATGTTGAATCTTATTATTTCTTCTGGGCCATTTATCATCAAGGATGAAAACCCTTGTTTGAGACCACTTCAATGACGAAAACCCTTGATAGTGGACCACTTTGTCTTAGGGACGAAAACCCTTAAGCAAGGATATTTGAAACTATTGAATATCTCAAATAATTTGGAGCTAATATCTTTTTATCTTAGCCCTAGGCGAATTGTATCATGAGCATGTTGGATATGCTTTGATGGATGTATGGTATAATTTCTTGCATGGATGGACTTATACTAATTATTAGTGGTGAAAACAATCATTTCCTTGCATGTTTGAGCGATTAATTCATTTTTTCCAAGAGGGGCAGATTGCTTGTAGGTTAGATTTGGCATGTTTGAGTGGATGTTTTAGCAAGTTGAGTCGATATTTGCATTCTTCATATTTTTAAACACCAACATTTTCATGAATTTTGGAGCTTTCTAGATAAAGTTATGAATTTTTAAAGTAACTTTGTAGACAAGGGTTTATAGAAATTTCATATCTTCATTTATGGGGCACTAAAAAGTCAGTTTTCCTACATATTTTAATTGCACGTTAATTAATCAGAATTTTTGAGCTAGATTGGGCACATTTTCAGAGAGTTTAAGGCATCCAAAAGTCGGTTTGAAACACTAAAACAGGCCGCTGCCCTAGGAAGGGAAATATTGCAGGTCTCAGTGTGCATTTTCAGTCATATCCAGCCCATAGAAGTCTAATTACAACCATCAAAAAATTAATTTCAGTCATCTCTCATTCAGTCCTAGCTATTTTTCGACAGTCCCCCAAAAAGGGACATTCCAGACTATTAGGATGAGTTGAATCATCCAATTTCTTGCATCTAAGTGTGCCATACATAATTCACCTTGAGACTAATGTTTTGGGAGCTTGTGAGGGCTTTCTTTCCTATTTGAACATTGAGACAATTTCCTAGCCGTGCAATTGTGGCAAAAAGCAATGAGATAGGCAAAATGTGGGTTGATACAAGTGATTTGAGCCCAATTGAAAGACTTTCTATTTTTGGCAAGTCCTGTTAGGATAGCCAATTTTAGCAAATTTTCACAATTTTCACTTTTTGGCGATTTTTGCTTTTTTGGAGTACATGGATGCTGAGAGTTTCTAACTATTTTTAGCAAGTTTTCACAATTTTCACTTTTTGGTGGTTTTTGCTTGTTTGGAATACACAGATGCTGAGAGTTTCACTGTTTTGGGAAATTAATATATTTAGGCATATGAGGCCTTGCACAACTTACTATTTTTAAATGGAGGTCTTTTGGGTGTCAAATTGGAACAAAATTGGTCTCAAAAGATTTGGTTTTGTATCAAGACCCTCCACTCCAGTTTTTGCGGATTTTTATTTGCCAGAACTCCATAGATCCAAAAAGGCAACTCTGGGGGCTGCAAATTTCTTTTAGCTGCTGTAAATTGTACAAAGCATCAATGGCAGTGTTCTTAAAGTCAACTTGAAGGCGTTTTTGGGAGGAGTGCACTTGCAAATTTTGCTAGAAATCGGGTGCACTATTTTGGAGATATGAGCAAAATTCCATTTTCGAGCTTGATGGTTTTGAAGAATTGCAGCAACATCATTGTTCAACAATGGAGTTTTGGAGGGAAAAACACAGCACCTTGGATGTTTGAAGATGACTAAATGTTTGTGAAGAGGAGTTAGTCATATTCAATTGCAATTTTTAACTCATCACCTAACCCGGAAGCTAAACCATGGTTAGAAGAGGGTTGGCATGGAGTTGCACCCTAAAAAATAAGGTGCAAGAGGTGCAAGGGGAACACAAGGGGCAAAGAAGTGCGCTTTGCACCAGATGGTGACAAGTGGCAACTTCTGGTGTAGTGTGAATGAGATGCAGGGGGCTGAAAATGGCTTCCGGGGCCTAAAAATTGGTTTTTCACGTGACCAAGGGCTGAGTGGAAGAATGGGGAGCGCACTTCCATGTCGCCCATGTCCCTTTTGTTGCTGGTGCAATCCAAGGGGACACCGCCAACTCAAAAAAGCGCCATGGGTGTCTGATCATGAGAAGGGGGCAAGGGGTTAAGTTGCTTGCAGGTTATGATGTTCCCTAAGTGCGAAAGAAGTGATTTGCAAGTTGCAAAAAATGAAACCTCATGGGGGAGTGCACTTTTGTGTCCCCCATGTCCCTTTGCACCTTGGGTACAATGTGAGGGGCCAAAATGAGTGACAAAATGCGCCATGGGTCTCAGCTTATGAGAAGGGGACAAGTGAAATGCAAGTTAGAGCCTCCCTAGGTGCAATAGTTACAAGTCTCGAGTTGCAGGGAGTGAGCTTGCATGGGGGGCGCACTTTGGTGTACCCCTTGTCCCCCTTGCACCTTTGGGACAATCCGAGGGGACATCATGTGCTTGAAAATGTTAAGGGAGTCTACTCATTATGGGAAGGGGACCCAGGCACTTAAAGTCTTCATATGCTCCACCTAACACCTCAGGTTATGTTCTAAGAGACAACCACCTGAATGGATGAGGGAGCGCACTTTGGTGTCCTACATGTCCCTTTTGCACCAAAGGGACATGAAATGCTCCAAAGTCCGCCAAAGCTGTTTTGAATTGCTGATGTGATCCGCCAACTCCCTTTTCGAACACTGGGAATGCTTTTTTGGCCCCGGGAGCAGGGAAGGGTGTTTTGGGGTAAACCCTTATGTGATTTTGACTCCAAATCACCTGTTGAGATCATTCTAATAACGTTTAGAAGCCAGTTCTTCATGCAAATTGCTTTTCCGGACCTGTTTCACTTTTGAGTCGAAAGGGCAGCTGCAAAGTCTTGGGTTATCACAAAAGATTTTTAAGTCTTGGAACAAAAGTGACGAGTCCATTATGTAGAGGATTCCAATAGAGGATTCCAAGAGCTTTCTAATGACTATTTGTTTGCCTCCCAACTCCTTCTGAAACTCCCAGAATCATCCAGAAAAGACAACTTTCACCGTTGGAATATAGCATTCCCTACACCTAAAATGACCCTGTCTTGCTTGTTTGATTCCCAACATCAATTTCTTCCACAAATTTTCCCTAAACTGCCTTGGATAACTTCATTGCTCTCTTGTACAACTCCCAGATGGCTTTGAGTCTTTCTTGTCAACTTCCAAAGGGCATACACCAGTTGCAAAATGGCCAAAAATGGCCCTTTCTAGGCCTCTGAGGATAGTTGGTCCACTTTGGATCTCAATGACTTCTTCAATCACCTGGTCATACATCCCTGCACATGAAACACACTTGAAAATCTTGTTAGCACATTCTTCCTAGCCAAAATGACGAGGACATTGTGGGCAGGCTGGCTAGAGGATGGGTTTACAGTGACCAGGAGAGGAATTTTCAAGTGGGCGCTTAATTTTCATGAACAAAATTTTTAATTTTTCATGCTAGACATTTTGCATGACAACGGGTCCCATTCAAACATTGTTATTGCAGTTGGACAAAGGAATGTTTGTTTGTGGCCACATAATCGTGTATATTGGGTCTTGTTTATGGATCCGGATCTGAAGGTTTCTTGTAGCATAATCTTGTCTATTTTTTCTGATCTGACTTTGTCTTGTTGCTTTCTATAATTGTCTTGACCACTTGTCACATTGGTCCAATGAGGTGTGGATATTCATGGTCTCAATAGGTTGGCAAAAGATGTGACCTAATTGAATTGTCTCGTCTTGTGACATTTTCCAATTCTCAAAGGAGGGATAGTTTAAGTCTTGGTTAAAAATGTAGTTGTCCCCAATGGGGAGGCATGCAAAGTCAGTAGGGCTTGACATATTTGCCATGGTGAAAATATTGGGAAACAAGATGAGGAAAAACTAAAAGTATATGTCTTCATGTCAGATTCACTAGAAATGTATGCAATGAAAACTAGCAAGTAGTCCTCGCATACTACCGTCAAAAGACCAGGTAGTCAAGGCTAAGAAATGATATACAAGATTGATTGGATAAAGCAAGCTACACTCTGAAGAACAGGTTGGATAGGTATAAAGAGAGAAAGGAAAGGTAATTAAAGGGTGTGCTGAACCTATTGCACGTCAGGTTCACAAAAAAACATATGCAAGAAAAACTACAAGGTCTACATTGCACATAACTTCCCAAAAAACAAGTTGGGAAAGCTAAGGGCTCAAGGGTTTTGCTAGTTTTGTCTCTGCTCGTGGGCTCTGTTCGCAATATAGGTTAGCTACCTCAAGTTGATTGTTGAGGGCTTGGAATTGTGAAATAGAAGAGGTGAGGGATAGACATAAATTGAAAAACCGACCTATGAAACTGCTGAAAAATGAAAAGTTCTGCGGATTGATCTTGATCGTGTAGTCATAAAATGGAAAAAGAAGCATACGTATGACAGGAAACGGATAATTCTAGGCAGCCCTACAAAAGGCCAGGTCAGAAGGTAAGCTAGATAGGAAGACAGGTGAAATGGCAAGTTCTCGGAGTAACTCAACACAAAATTATAACCTAAGTATAGGATAGTAAATCTATTCTAAGCAAACAACACATACTCAGGTACATCACAAACCAATGAAATAAAATTAAAATTAAGGCAATCAGAAAACAAATCTTCATATAAAAGCTAGATTGCTAAGGCAACAAGGAAAAGAAAAACAAATATGTATGGCTAAGTTAAGCTCAGTTTGTTGAACTACCAAACCTCCTAGAAAATAATTAGTGAAATCACGAAGGAGAATGATGCATGTACCTGATGAGTCTAGATTTATGTTTTTATAAGCAAGCAATTAGCAAATCCAAATGCAAACCTGCAACTTAGCCGATAGTACCTTCTAAAACAGCCAATATATCGCTAGATATGACAAATTAGCCAAAACTTACAGTAAATGTTAGGGGGTAAGATCAATCCTAGAAATCGAGAAATCCTGGATGCACATTGCTAAGATCAGCAAGTAAAATGACTAAAGAAAACTAGTGAGAATCTATGTAAGATGAAAGAAAGTTTGGGCTAAGCCTAATGCACCCCAAACCAGATTTCTACAAGCAAATGAGAAATGTAGCAATGTCTTTTTCTAATGTGCACATGGTATGGATTGCATGTGCCATGAACCATGCACACACCGAAATGCAACTAAGAATGAAAGGAAACTCGGCTAAAGAGACACATTCACAACAAACAAGATGGTTCCTCTAATGTATCCAAATGTTTGTATATGCAAATATTTAAGAATGTTTTTGAGGAGCTAATATACAGTTTGATGCTCGGATGCGACATGTATGCACAAAATCAACAAGAAGGCAGTACTAATGAGGCTACAAATGACACATATTTTTTGACGAAGATAAAATTATATTATATCTAAGCGATGAGATATGAGGAGAAGAGCCCACAAGGGAAGAGCTCAAAAGCAAAAGTTAATTACAAACAGAGGTCAAACCAAAAGATCCAAGTATGATATTTACCATGGACAGCGAAAACTATGAACAATATGAAAAACATCCAGTATGCTACTCGGGATAAATTATCTCAAGCAACAAAAAATGGAAAGTCGTTCTCCTAAATAGGGCGTGTAGCCTAGGCTAGGCTGGAAGAGAATGCATTCAAAGTGAAGTAAGCATTGTCCTTTGAATTATCTGCTTTAAAGGTGTCAGCATGAGTAGTTTGGCATTTCACGGGGGTTGGGAAGATCCGACTCCATGATTGTGGTCTCCTGTCACCGTTTGGCATTCTACGTTAACATCATGACGTTGACGGCATCCACCATTTTGTCCTATTTGGCCACATTGTGACGTAGATGTTCCAAATGTTTTTGGAGACAACAGTCTTTCATGCTATTGAAATGTTATTTGAGTCAACGAAATGATGACTTCCTCCATGCTAGGATAATATGGACTCCTTTATTCTCAATAGTGTTCCCCAAGTTGTTGAGCCATATCAGAAATTTTCAGCAAAGCGTTGAGGATGTTGTTATTATGTGGATTGGTGGGGGCGATCTGGCATGAAGAGGATGCAGGAGAGGAACAAATATAGAGGGTTTGTGGAAGTGTGAGCCGGGATTCAGAACAGAGCTTACGAGGACAAAGTGGGG
This sequence comes from Taxus chinensis, assembly GCA_019776745.2. Lineage (NCBI taxonomy): Eukaryota > Viridiplantae > Streptophyta > Pinopsida > Cupressales > Taxaceae > Taxus > Taxus chinensis. The sequence continues at coordinate 308,562,118 of CM034146.1, read as the reverse complement.
CAAATCATTATATGGAAGATGATGAACCGGGCCAGCAATGGGGATGTGCTAGACAATGTCTGGATGAATGCCCAAGTTTAAAAAGGAAGGGTTCAAAGATGAAGAGACATGGGGATAAGTGGGGGTAATTTCATGCTTGAGTAATCTTGAGGGGTAAACAAAACGAGAGAATGTTTTCCCTCAAAAGAAGTGGTAGTAGCAGGCAGAGCATCCATCACCTTGGTGAGGTCCTTTTCCACAGGCCTGGGATGCTGAAAGGAAGTGGACTGATTAGGGCTCCCATGCATTTAAATGTCTTCATTCATACTTGTCACTTCATCATCTTCAACATGAATCGGGTGCTGCCTAGTTTTCTTCATGTTGAGAGGATGGTTCTGGGGGTGCTGCTGTGCTGAGGTTGGGGCAGATTTGTATGCCTTATCAGTTGCCATCTGTAGACCCTAGTCCATCGCTGGCTGGAATGCCGTGAAGAAGTTTAATCCTTAGTCCATCCTCTATTTCTAAGCATGGAATGAAGTAAATATGAAGGATAATTAATTTTGATCAAGATGAACCAAAATGATAGGAAAAAACCAAAGTTTGATGATCTGCAGCTATGAAAACAGCCTTGAATATGCAAGGAAAGAAAGCTTAGAAGATAGGTTTCAACCTCTAGTTGTAACAAGAATGATGTGAAAGGTGAAATGGTAACCAAGAGAAATGAAGAAACCTGAAAATCAAACTTAAATCAGCAAAAGATAAGTGCAAGGACATACCAAATGCCAAAAGGAATGAAAAGAAATTGTATAACATGGGCAGACAAGAATCCAAAGTTTCCTATATGTTTCAAAGAATTAAAGCTGGTATATTGTGAGACAAGCTGAAAGCAGTAAATAAGTTGAGAAATGGAGATGGCAGTACACTTCAAGCAAGTGAATAGTGAGAATGAAGCTACGGAACCCTTAGAAACCAAGAAAAGGCTGAAAATATGCAAATGCAAGTGTCAAGTGAGCCAACAGAGAAAATTAGACATGGAATGAAATATGTGTTATGATCTAAATGTAAAGAAAGACTAGAAAAGTGTGTGGGACTTGAGAATGCTTTAAACAACCTTAATAAACATTCAAACTTGTCAAACAAGACTAAAAACATATGAATAAATAAGGGGGAAAAGTAGGGGTTTCATCTAAGAAGTAGTGTGGACCCTACATGTGGACTAGATGCAAGCAAAATCAATGATAACTAAGATCCTGCAGCAAATTGGACAAGATGTAAAAAAGTAACTATCAAGGCAGGGTAGCTCCAAAGCTCTCAAATCCTTATGCAATGACACAAGCAAACTAGAATAATAACAGCCTGTGAAAAAACATAATGTTATGCAGCTGACTACTCTAAATGCAAGTGTTGGGAAGTAAATAAACAAATAAACTAATATCCTGACCTTCTGAGTGATGTGATGCCAAACTGAGATGAACGGAATATCAAAGTCAGAGTGCAGTGTCCTCATTAGTTGACCTCTTGGAGGTCGAGTATCTTGTATCTATCACAAGGGGATCAGCTCTGTGATGAACCACTATCAAACCTGTAGCTAAAGGGACCTAAATGAATGATAAGACTGTGAAAAAAGTACTAGAACAGCCGAATACAGCTGTGAAATTGCAAGAAAAGGGTTCAAGTTGCACCTTTTATTTTTCATCCCTCGTGACCTATAAAACCTACATATTCATACACTTGGATAAAAATAGGACATCATGTGCATATTTCAAAAGGATAGGGAAGTGAAACGATCTTCTAGGGGGTGTCTATGACCCCTCATTTCCACTTCCTTGTCCCTTCATTTTCTTTTGATTGCAGCATTGCAGGACCGTGAGTTCACAAGGCAAGATTGTTGGCCTGCAGGGAGCAACAGTGGGTGATGATAATGTGACTCCCGAGGTGATTGTGTAACTGCCAGGCTAGTTGTGCTATCACTGTGACAAATATGTGAGGATTGGGGCAGATGCAAGACTGCCAAGGGTGATCGTGCAACTATCACCAGCAATTCTGATTTGCCCATGAGAAAATGAAGAAAAATGACAGGGAGATGAAGATGAGGCTGGCAACGAAGACCAGACGCAAATGGGATAGCAAAGACAAGTTCAAGGTGAAGATCAAGATAAAATGACACAAGGGTATTCTGTCCAAGTAAAATACAACAGATGGAAAACTAACTGCAATAGAATGTCCCAAAAAGATAGAGGTCTTCTAGCTCATCAATAGGCACTAATGTTGCACCACAGAGTGAAAATTTTCAGGTGCATAAAAGTACCTATACAATTAAACATAACACATTTGGCTCAAAGACGATTGAAGATTTTATCTTTCATTCATTTGACTTTCACCCCGTGATTCAAAAGAAAGACAAACATTCATTAGGGGCTACAAAGGATTGGGATGTGGATATTGAACACCAAACTTGAATTCAGTTATTACTAACCTTGATTTGTTTCAGGGTGCTCTAATAGGTGAAAGGTCTTCGACAAATTCTCATTTCAAGTTAAGCTGCCAAAACTTAATAGATGATTACCAATAAAATGTGGAAACTGAACCAGTATGGAAGTTGAAACGTTATGGGACTCCATGTGTCACTCCACCTTCCAACTGTTGTGGCTTGACTGAAAGGTACACATTATGCTGACAAATGCTCTAGAATAACAACAATCTTTGGAATGCCACATGGCATGGCATTGAGTTGCGCCTATTGGGATGGAGGCAGCAAATTGTCAGCACCTCGCAATACCGCACAGAGTGAGTTGTCTTTTGTGGTTTGGCATGGTGGTCTGTCAGACCCTGCAGAAGTCTGTGGTATGTAACGCAAAAGGTTTGACACACACATGGGTGGTGCCATGTTGTCTCTGAACATATTGCATTGCAGCATTGCTGGAGTGTGTATGGCATCATCTCCTGGAGACAGACTAATGTGGTCTTGGAGGTACCACAAACCTGTGGGTAACGTTTTGGAGTACCACAATCCATTGAAGCTGAACCACATGAACCACGAGATATGAAGATAGGTTTGGCGGTACTACAAGAACCGTTGTCAGTAGATCCTCCTAGATCTCCAAGGCAGCAAGGCCTTAATCTGGTAAGTACCCAAGAATGCAATCATTTCTTAAAGTCTAACATATCAACACAAATTTGGCTGTCCACTTGCATCATCTTGACTGTGTTTAATTTCTCGGAGTTTGCATAATTCTATCAATATGTATAAATGATTCACGAACTCTTTTTTTAAAAATCCATATTTAATTTTTTTATGAATTGTATATATATGTCATTTCCCAAAGTTTTGAAAGTGTCTTTTTGGGAGGTTGTACATGTTTCCCCATTTCAAGTGATAGTTTGGGATGTGCTACGCAAAATCCGCAACTTAATTTATACTAGAAGTCTAGAACTATTCGTCATTTGTACACATACACACTAACTTCATTCACTTCACTTCAAAAAATAGAGCAATATGCACAAGAGGTAGACCAACATTTCAAGGGGGAGGATAAACTTATTATAAAGACATAAGACTTACACTTCTAAGGTCCTTCATGTAAGTCGACGTAAAAAGAAATTGCGGAAATATAAGGATAATCTAATTTATATTGTTATGAAAAAGAATAGAGGTGAAAGAATGATCCCAAACCAATAAAAGTTAGGCATCAAGTTTATTTTCCCAGCACCTGATGAAATTGCTCCACCTCCTTCAATGCAGCAATCGTGCGTTGAACTTTTCGACCTGCATTTCTATCTGTCGTGTAGTCGAGAGAGCCTACCTGCACACAAAAGCTTAAATTTGAACCACATGCCTAAACAACTTGATAAACCTAATAGCAATGCATAATTCATGTTTCCAAGTTATAACCAAGAAAACACATTTTGACAAGAACCACAAACCAAAAAATAATGCACAAATAAGTAAGAAACCATAGGATGATGAAGTTCCACTATCAACATAGAACTTCAGAAAACAAAATCACAAATAAATTTTGAATGATACTTTTACCAAAAAAAAGATGTGCAGCAAGCATGTGACTACAAAAAGGTATTGTGAATTGAAGTTCAATTCCCTAAATTTACATTGACTTAGATATATAGAGTCAAAGAAGGATTTAAGAGCATATTGATGAGGGTAATTTGCATAGGAGCCTTTGAAAACGTAATCCTCAATCCATAGAATCTTTTGGTGGCACTACTATCCTATCAATAACCTTGCATATTTCCTTGGAGATAACTTTAAAATTTTGTAATATCCCCTTCCCAATCGAAGACCCTTAGCCCATTTTGTCCACCCGACTGCTAAGGAATAAAATAAAGGGGGACTTAAGTTATAATAATTTATTATAAAGTGCAAATAAAATAAAATAAAATATTATAAAGCACTTTTAATAAAATATTGTGGACTTAATAAAAAAATAGAAAAGTGAATCAAAGGAAAAAACTCTTAGTAAAATTGTTCATTTCTAGAAAAGTGTTATTTGAATAAGAGGAAGACATGACATGAAAGTTGGAATTATTTTACAGCCTTCTGGAAATGTGCCCTTGGGACTTCTTTTGCAAAAATAGTGCGCAATTGCGCACCCACACATTTCATGATTTTTGCATCTCACACTATCTTAAAATTCTCATGCCCTACAACAGAATTCTCACCCTTCCTGTTCCTATTTTCTTCATTCCTACAAATGGATATTGTAAAACATTAAATCACCCTTTTCGGTGCAAATGTATCAACATTGAGGAGAAAGGTGATTGGACATGCACGTGTGGGGCACTTTGGATCTATTTCCTTCGCCCATGTGTTAACTGACAAACCTGGTATGCCTTGATCGAATGGAGATGCCATTCTATGATCATATTACCTACAATTCTGAATGGATGGGATTGACGCTTAGAGCTTTGTCAGAAAATATTCTAAGGAATCCTTACAACCCTGTATTTGTGTTTCTCCCACAAATTTCTATAAATAGTAGGGAGCGATGAATGTACAAGTGAATCCGATTCTTAGAGCATTTGGGCTAGAGTGAGCCAATTCAGAAAGGTAGGCGATGCCAAATTGTAGCATCCAAATACTATTTTAAGTTCCAATTTACGAGTCGAGTCTAATTTTATAGGAGATCTTGCATAATTGGTACAAGGGTTTAGTTATGGAAGAGAGTGCTTAGAAGTGAAATTCTTAGGGCATGGTTTCAGCCATGGAAGGGGGGCTATCTATAACATAAATCTCAATTGTTTCGAGGTACTGCGGAGACCAGATTTGTATTGCTATATCATAATCTGATTTTTATGAATTAAAGCAGCCAGTTTTCAGTATTTTTCCAGCCCAAAACCCTAGGGGCAAGTAAGTGTTTTGGTTGTTTAGAAGACTTATGGTGGTCATTTGCATGCATGGGTAACATCATTGTGTTCTCCTTAATTTTCTGAATCTGTGCATAGTTTATTTGTGTGGATCGGAGCATTTTTGAGAGAGTTATGAATTTTTTAAGTTACCATAATTTTCTGCAGACTGGGGTTTCAAAATAAATTTATTTCGGCCTTGTTTGCATCAGAAACAAGCATATTCATGCATATTTTGGCTTTATAAATAGATGAAATCAGATTGGAGTGGTGAAAGTATAATTTAATGGTTGATTTCTTGCCATGCCCTAGTCACATTTTTCCATTAAAATTCAGATCTGCATAGTAAAAATCTGATTTTAATTTTGTGAGCTTGCATTTGGTTGTGGGATTTGCCTAAAATCCATTAAGGGCAAAATATGTCCATTTGGGGACATTACAAATTCCTATGGCTCTGGATTGAAATGGTACTTTACTAACAATAGGCAAGAAAAGTGGAACTCATTCCTATCAATTCTTTAGAACATAATATTGTGACAATCCTCCTGTTAGAAGCTCAGTAATTGTAATTATTATACTCCCCCATTAATGAGATATATGCAAATCGAGCTAAAGGAACAAATTCCATCTAGATCCCTCTGCAAAAGGAAAGAGTTAACTAAATTGTGATGGGGTTGTGGAAGGAAATCATGTCTTGGCGAGGGGCAATGGAATTATTAGGAATGGCAAAAGGAAACTGAATCTTCTTTATTTTATGTATTTGGGAAGGACCTCCAATAATTTAGCTGAAGCGGCATCATGCTCAGTGATGTTATGATGGAGTTGCATGCCTAGATCCAAACCTCATGCCACTACGATACCAACTCCTTAGTAGCTCGTCAATTTCTAGAGCTTAAAAGTCTATACGAGGAGCCTTTTGGAATCAATAAAGCATTCCATCCTATGGGATATTTTATTCCAAAATGTTCAACTCCTCTCATTCAACATTTTGATCCTATCTATTTCGGGACTCTATTGCCATTGTTTGTGGTTAGCATGCACTCCATTGTCCCCCAAGTTTGATTTTCTCATGGCTTGTTTTGAAAGCTACAAGGTGGTTCTAATCATCCATTGAGGTTTGGGGAATAATTTCCTATACAAGGAGGAAATGACGGGACACAACCATAAGGGCTAGTCTATTTTATTAAATAGTCACATATGTCAATCTACTTTATTAAAATTTGCATGGGCTTCTTGTATATTCTCAAAGGGTGTATATATCTCTATGTATTTTTGTCTACTTAGAAGCTTCCTTGTACATCATTAGTAATCATTATATATACCTAATCCAAATGAGTGTACAAAATGTCTAATTGCAACAATCTCTTGTCTCTCTTCTTGTTGTCATAAATGTCTTACTTCATGATACTAAAGGCAACAAATGCAACAACAAGAAGAGAGATACGGGAATTTACATGTTTAACACTCATTTGTATTATGTGTATATAGATTACAAAGGATAGACAAGGAATAATCTAAGAGGAGAAATGTACATAGAAACATTGATCCAAGCACCACTGCACCGATCCATGCTCTCACTTTGGCATATTAGCACAATCTAGATAGTTTTGTGCCATGTTGCACTTCAAACCTATGGCGCCATCCCACATAGACATCAATACCAAGTTTTGTGATGTCATACTTTTGTGCCATCACCTAACCAACCCAAATTTTTGTGCATCTAGAGATCATACCACACAAGTTAGACTTAGCATTGAAGCTTTTTGCCATGTTTAACCTTTGCGCCATATTGTGCATGTCAGATCACCCTCCCAAGGATCGCGTCACATCAAGAGATTTTTCAATACCAGACACCTAAAAGTCGAACTAAGACTTCTACAAGGTGAACAATCATCCATTGCAAAATTTGAAACATTTTGTTACGGTTCTCTTGATAACTACTCATTGGATAACAGAACACAAATTTGATCTCTTTGTTTCTAAATGTGTAATGATTTACTGACTTTGATTTCTATTGCATGTGACAATTATAACTCGGTAGTTTATTAGCTAAGTTATGGGTTGTCATCCGCATCACCATCATGGGCCTTGTGGTGTAGATCATTGGTATCACTTTGTCCAAAGGATCACCAATCATATGCCTATAAACACTCATGTGCAACAACAAAAGGAAGGAGCACAACTTATATCTATATCAAATTATTCGAAAAACATTGACACGAAAGTAACATGGTTGAATCCTAGAAGATATCTTCTAATGACTTCCCAACCATCCATAAACTTGTTTAGAATGCCCTCAAGGAGCGGCACACTAGACTCTTTGTCCAATTCCATAAAATCGTGATGCAACTTAGTCCTCACCCGCCATCTCATTCGTTATATCTTCCTATTCACATGCAATTGCAACATCATGGCCCTTTCAAACTCCAAGTCAATATGGGCATTCCTATGTTTCAAGGAAAGAGAGAACCCACGGCATTGGATGATTGGATTCGACATTCAAGGGCCTACTTCTCCATTAACCATTTCACTGACGCCAAGAAGATAACCTTCTCCGCATTGAAGATGTCCACATTGATCCAACAATAATGGGAATCTTACAGCACCCACATGAGAAAAGCTACGACCCCATTGAAACTTGGTGTATGTTTATTTGCATTGTTAGTGACAAATACCACCCCCGCAAGCACTATGAGGATGATTACATGAAGTTTGAACAATTGCGCCGATATAAGGAGCAAGTGACTAAAGATTACTCAAGTTCTATGACTACATTGTGCACTTGTGACACAACAAGCATCATAAGATGTTGAAGTACATCAGTGAACACTCTCTCTCTACTCGTGCCAAGATGGAATTCTTGACCTACAATACATTGAGGCAAGCATACAATGATGTCACCAAGATCAAGACCAAAGCCAAGATGAAACAAAAGTTTTCCTCTTCATCCAACATCGTAGGAAAAAGACCAAGCCTATGCCCGGTGCACCAAACACTCTAGTACTAAAGTAGAAATCCTAGCACTGAGGATAATAGCCAAGCAGCCTTAGGCACAAGAAATGGCCCAAACGCCATTAGCATCAAGCTAAGGCAAGAGCAAGCAACGGGGTGATTGGTGCCATCGACACCACACAAGCACACACAATGATTTTGAATGTCGTACCAATCCATCTTTAATTGTGTAGTTTGCATCAGGCCCTACTGATCTAGATGATATGTTTATGAGAGCTATCACCTTTGCCATCAATACTTCTAAGGAACATGAAATCTTCCACACCAAGGGTCAAGGGTCAACCCCTTCATATCATCAATAACGGGAGCTAAAAGAGCATCATTGCGCAAGATGCAACTCAGACCTAAGGTTTTACAGTTGAACACATCCTCAACTATATTCATTGAAATGGCTACAACAAGGTAAATATGTTCAAGTTTGAAATCAAAATTAAGCCCTTGTGCAATGCAACTGTTGGCATGTATGTCCAGCGCTCCCCGTGAGTTTCGTGACATGGACTAACCGCCTCTCGTAGATCCTAACTCTGGCGATTGTAGCAGAGACTAACACCTATGGGTTTTGGTCTAACGGCAATCGTGGTCCAACAAATGGTATCAGAGCGACAAGTCTCGAGTTCGAAACTCACTCGGGTAACGCTGAGGGGGAGATTGTTGGCATGTATGTCCAGCGCTCCCCGTGAGTTTCGTGACATGGACTAACCGCCTCTCGTAGATCCTAACTCTGGCGATTGTAGCGGAGACTAACACCTATGGGTTTTGGTCTAACGGCAATTGTGGTCCAACAGCAGCCACCTGTACTCAGCAAGCCATATGTGTATGACTACAATGGTACCTACAACACAAAACCATAACACTCATCTATAAAAGTCAATGACCACAACTTCAACATTCTATAGTCTCTTCCAAAGACCAAAGTCAAGTCGGTATCTTCCGAGCAATGTTGCAAGCTTGTTTCTTTTGCACAAAATTTTTTGTTGCTCATGGTCCACCCAGAGACACAAGAGCACTAGAGCAAGCGTGCATTGGCAACACGCCAAGTTTTGCATCCATCACAGTAGCAATACCTCAACAATCTCTTGTTGAAGAACCCAATGGAGTCCCCATATATTGTACGGTAAAGCATCAAATCAATTTGGTTCCAAGATGTTAACTTCCAAACAACTTGCTATACCACAAATATTAAATTCTTGTGCAAGCCATTAATATTACTGAAATCAATAGCCAAGACGATGTCTAAAAACAAGCTAAGAGATTAAGCCAACATACTATCAACAAGAAAACAACTTTGAAGCCACAAAAACTAATGTGCTAAGATTGGCATTATTCAATCTATGACTTAATCTGAGCCTATCAACATACGGTGTTGTATTAGGCTTTATTATAAGATTATTACTTATTCCTAACTAGCTTATTATAATGCCCTCCTTTAACAAATAAACCAATCGTTTTAGTCATTATTACAATAATATGATTAAGTTCAAACATGAACTTAACCAAAATGTAGTCCCATTGCCAATGCAGCAAATGTCTCCAAGCATCCTTTTTGTCGCCAATCCATCTCACCAGAATACATGGGTAATTAGTTGTTACAACCGCTAAGTAGAAAGTGGTGCTGAATACCAGGTTCACTGGATTTTGTTGTACCTTGAAGTGTTGTCTTGTCTTAAATATGTCATGTTTCACCTATTTGTTGTTAAAGCAATCAGAACCAACAACAAAAAATAGTACATCAAGACTAAACAAGATGGTGTATCCCTTAAGGGATCTTCCTACATCAAGCTTGTCCCCAATGTCCGAGTAGTTGGCCTAACGGCTTTCTATTATTCAAGTCTTAGCCCTGGAACATTCGCATTAGGGACTAACGACTCTTGGAGCCCCATTGGGGATGCCCCAATCTGATTTCCTAACTATGTTTTTTTTAGGATTTTGGGCGTTGGGAGGGTCTAAATCTAGCCCTTTGTAGTTCTATTTTGTCGTTGGGATCACTTAAGTGGAACAGTTTTAAGAGCATTTAATGTTATGTTTCTTCGTTGGGGCACACTTAAAAGCTATATAAGGAGATGGAGGGTGTAGTGGGAGATTACCATTCCATGCATACAATTGGTATTTTTTTTCATGTGCACCACTAGAGCTGCTCCCTATGCAACTTCACTCTAGCTTGTGGAGTAAGATCCCAATTTGAACCCTAGCTTCGGTGGTGAGAGACTCCATCCCTAGTTCTAGTAGGGCATTCTTCGGTAGCATGCACCAGATCTACCCTAGCTTGTCATTTGGAGCTGATTTCAGGGCATGTATCTTGACAGAATGGTATTTTCAGGATTTATCACGAAATTAGGGTTTGACACCACAATCTGTGAGTTTTGGTGGAGGCATTTAGTCAGTTGGTTTTCGGATCAGACCTACGGCAGCCATTGCAAACAAGGGTAAATGGCATCATCTACAGAGGGTTTCACAAGGGTTTTGGCCATCTACACAAAGGGGCGACTTGTTTGAGGAGATTTACCAGCCCATAATTCTTCTAGGGTAATATCCGGTTGGCAAGGTTTTCAGATCTGGACATCAGTTGAGAAAGTCATCTTCTATATTGTATTCATATGTTATTTACCCAAGTTTCGAAAGGGTACATTCCGGCTTTGCACTTGTATTCAGTGAAGCCATATCCATAATTTTCGAAGTTTCTCCAGCTATTTTAGGCACGCTTGTAATTTTCTGGCAGCATTATATTGACCGAAAAATTCCAAAAATATTTCCCTTGCTGTAAACCTTCATATTACTTATCGAGTTCCATTTAAAATTTCAAGTGATTTTGAGACGAATATTGCCTGGGAGTTATTCATATTTTAGATCTGTTCGACTTGCCCTAGCTGATAATTTTCTGCAAAAAACCAGATTTCTGTTTGCACCTGAAGTTTTGTCTATCTTTTGCATATTTTACTAGTGATATCCTCATAAGGGATCATTACAAGAATGGTATTAGAGTTGTTCCTCCACCCATTGTTGGGGTTGAAAGATGGGAGACAGAGACAAATCCGACATGTGAAGAGATGGGAATAGATCTGATGAGACAACTGTTCATGCCTTACTAGTGGTGAAGCAGCATGTCGAGACTACCAACCTCTATTTGAGCCAGCTTACTGAGAGGTTAGCACAAGGCAGGATTGAGGCTTCATACGGATGAAAGGAGAAGTCCATCCAGCACATTATGGGACAACATGGTTAGATACTGATAACTGAGAGTGGACCATTCTTTCAGGACAAGGGTCTCCTCAGTGCATCTACCAGGCCCTTGGGACTCCAGTGCATGCCTTCCTATTGTTGAAGGATCCGGATTAGTTTCGCAGACACGACAGCCCGCAGACGTTGTGGCAATGAGGAATCTTGCTGGGAGAATTACCGGACATTGAGTGAGGGTTATCCGGGACATACATGTTTCCATTTCAAGAGTATTGCAACAAGACTGAAGATTTTGGTAGCAGGCCCACTAGGAGAGATTACCAGACACAGGTACCTGAGTGTATCAGAGTGCAGATGTGGGATCCGCAAATGTGTATCTATAAACATTGTTTGATGTAACTTAAACATCCCCATATCCTCTAACAAAATGAGTCCAACCATCACCCAAGGAAACAAATTCTTAACTACTATTGTCATCAATAAAATTCACATACCAATCTTTATGAAACATATAATGTCATGATGCTCCTGAGTCAAAATACCAAATTTGAGACTGGGTGGACTGGTCCTGAGATGCTACAAAGGCAATGTCACTTGGTGTCTTCACTTCATCTCCTTCACCAATGTTGGCATTCCATGATTTGTTTTGAGCACTTTCCATATCTTGTCATCACTTTTGATAATTCTTCTTTAAATGACGAGGTTCCTTGCAGAAAAATACTTCCATTTTGACTTTGTTGAACTAGTACTGATTTTGGAGATGTCTTTCAATGAACTGCTTGCATTGAACTATCTTCCTTGCCCTGAACCATGCACCAAATGCACTCTCTATAGCAATTGAGGTTGATGATCCTGTCTGACCTTGCCTTTGCTCTTTCTGCATGAGATGTGTTGATAATTTCTCAAAGTCGTGAGTTTATCTCTACAATCAGGTGTAGTGACTCAAAAAATGAGTCAAAGGGCCGAGGTAGATTGTGCAATACCAATGCCATTTTATCATGACCATTCACTGTGTTTCCATGGCACCCATCTGATCACAGAGATCCTTCAAACAGAGAAGGTGCTCTAAAATAGAACCGCCTTCCTGCAGCTTAGTGGAAAATAACATATTGTTCAAATATAAAGCTCTTCCGGCTTCAAATGCTTCATATTTTGTTGTTAAATATTTCCACAACTTAGATGGTACAGTTGCATTTCTACCCTCACGTACTAAATTATCAGCAACATATGGTTTTAAATTTTTAACAACATTAGTGCTTCCCTGTTTTTTATCATAGTTGTCAGCATTATTTCCAGGTGGTTGTTCTTTGTTTAGTACAATTTGATCCAAATTTCTACACACACCATGGAAATTCAGAATCTGATAGCGGAAATGGAGAATTTTCACCTCCCTTTCCAGGTTATGGACGATAGGTTAATCTGGGAAGAAGAGGAAGAAGAAGAAGAACTTTTAAAGTCCACAAGGCTACCAAAGACAGCCTGGGACAGAAACTCCACAGGAGAGGTCACGATCAAATCAGCTTATAATTGGATTTCGCAAAGTGAAGATAAAATCAATAGAGAACTTCCATCCGATCATATATGCAATAATAAAGGCCTTCCCAAAGCCAACATCTTTCTTTGGGTGGCAGCAAATAGAAATATTCTAACTTATGATCAGTTGAAGAGGAGAGGCTTTGTAGGCCCTTGTATATGCTTATTTTGTATGGTGCGATGAAGAAACAAGTGATCTTTTTTTGTTGCATTGCCCTTTTGCTTAAAAATTTTGAGGCTTCTTTTTTGAGAAATTCCAACAAACTTGGAAACGCAAAGCCTTAGTGTTTGAAATGATAAAGAGTTGGTAACCTAAGTACAAATCTTGTGGTCTAGCAACAATTTGGGAAATGGAACTCTGAATCATCTACTGGAATCTGTAGCAAAATCAAAAGGCAAATTTCTTAATTAATCCACCTCGTCTCTGTCAAATCTCATCCAATAGATTTGTGGGAGTTCACCTTGCACGTAGGGAAATTGGTTCCACTCCAAATAATTATTACCAGCCCTTGTATTTAATGCTTATCTTTGTGCATGGGAGAAAACATTGAAGGTGGCGTGTGGAGGTGGTAGTCTTTGGGCGCTATGGTGACACTTGGTTGGGGCATGCAAACAGTTATGGCTTTTAGTGCAAGTATGTGGAGCAAGGTAACAAAAGGAGCAAGATGAAGGGAAATTTGGTCCCTCGGGATCAAAGGCAGGTAAAGGCAGTGTTACGCGGGGACGCATCCCCCCCCTTTTCCTTACGTCCCGAACATTCGGACATCCTAGGGACTTGGGGATGGGGACGTGATGTTTCCCCGGCATCCTGCTTTTCCAAAAAAAAGGGAGACGTCCCCCAAAAACATGGAACGCACCTGGAACGTCCCGTGTGAAAGGAGTCATTAGGGACATTGTAGGGAACGTCGTGACATCCCCAGGACGTCAAAGGATGTCCTAGGGACATCACAACGTACCCTACGACCCTGTTGCTTTTTCAACTTAAAACACAAACAAAATACGGTTTTTCTTATATTTTTTTGAGTTGCTACGCTTTAGAGGAAATTTTCTGCTAAATTTCAATTAGATTCAAGTAGAGAATTAAAGCCTAATTAATGGTAGAAGTTTTCCTCAGCCTCTACCATTTTATCTTTTAATTCTTGCCATTTTTATAGGAGGTTGGAAGAAATATATGTGGCCTATGATGTAGTACACATTGAAATGAAGCACTTCTAAGGAATAGCCTTCTTATTGAGAAATTTATGAATCTCTATAGTATACAAGCATTATATTTCATTTTCTTACTCAGCCACACCACAGGCTTCACTTACCAAGGAAAAGGAAGACAAACCGTGAGAAGACAATTCAGTTTGTAAATGGTCCATTCATATTGTTTGTTGGCCTTGTTTAAACTAGTTGTAGGCTTCCCAAATCAATCAGCTAGGCTCCATCATCTGCTTACAAACACAGGGTCCCAATGTTCTGAATAATCAGCTAAACAATTCACTTAACAAACTAATCTTATTTAATTCTTGTTTTAATTTTTAGCTCTAAATCAAAACTTGGGTGGATCCATAAAAAGCACTGAACTACTGTTGTTGATAAATGATAATTAATATTGTTTGTTGGCCTTGTTTAAATTAGTTTTAGGCTTCCCTAATCATTAATGGTTTCAATCTTCAAACTTTCAATTTTAAGTCTTAGTTTATTGAATTATTCATGTTATATTTGTAAAATTAATAAATTATTTTTATTTTTTATTAGCCGTCCCCTTGCTGTTCCCCCACCGTCCCCAAATTTTCAAAAAAAATTGCTGTCCCGGAGTCTTAGGTAACTATGGGTAAAAGGAAACAAAAGGCAAAGAAGCTAACTGGGAAAATCCTAAGTGATCAATTCACTAAGTATGTTAATTAAGAAATTTGAAACACTTACATGAGGATCTCGACAAGGCATATGTGGAGTCCTGCAAAAAGCATAAATGATGTGGAGGTAGAAAACATTGGGAAGCTAATGAAGAGCGTGATGCAAGACCCTTGGCAATCTATTGATCCAAGAAATGTGTTTAATGTGGCTCAATCCCTGAGCTGTCAATTTGCTATTCAATGTTGCAAGCTCCTTCACTTTACATGAAGATTGCAGGGACATTGCGGTGGAAATCACTCACCGACAACACATTATGCTAGAAGGAATAAGAACTCTGAGCAAAGGCCAAGCAACTGGGAATTGAACTCGCCCAAGATGTCATTTTCAATCCTCAAACTTGTTGCCACCCATTGGCTGATGAAGATGGTGCAAAGGAAGACAGTCCCAATCATGTGATGGTGGTTGATTAAATGATAAATCCCCATTGAATCAAAACTACAAATTGTAAATTTTTTTGTCTATGGCTACAATGGGTAGCCTGTGTAATTTACCCCCAGCCAATGAACTAGGTGAAAAACTGGTAGATTTATTTGACAGATGAAGACTTTGTAGATTTGCCAACTCTAATGTACTGTCGTTTTGCCGATAATTATATATGTGGGCTGATTTTTGAAAGAGTTGGAATCGGCTGTCTTAGATGATATTTAGATAAGAATAACCTCGCAGTCCAGCAATACAAACACAAGAAAGGAATGAATCCTCATTATCCATGCAAAGCACTTGGAAGAATCAGGTGGATTGAGGACAGTTGAGAAGGAATATTTAAGTATTAACCATGGATAAAGATATCTTAGCATGGAATTGATGCATGGGCTGTGGGTTGTTGGCATTGTAAATATTTGCTCACTAAGCTAACAAAGCATTATGCACACACAGGTAGTCAGTTGTCAATAATAAAGACAAATTGAAGGACTAGATGAATGAAGTAGTCAGTCATTTGAAGGAAATTTTGAAACCATTGATCAAAAGGTTTGCAGATTTTGATATGAGAAGCTTGGCAATTTTTCCCAACTTTGGCTAAGAAGGATAACATTTCACTATCTATCTTATCTTTGGCCAATGACTCATGTTTTGCGTACTTGGCATGATAACATGCTCCTTAACTTGTGAACCCGATGTGGAGAGCTTTCTGTGTTGGAACTGCCATAAAAACATTTGCAGGTCTAGGGCCCTTTCCTAGTTATAATTAAGGAAAAAATCATTAAACCCTAATCCCGAAAGTACCCTGATAAACATTAAGTAAATTTTAAACCCCCTAAATTTCATTGAAAAGGAAATTTTTTCTGTCGCCCTATCTCCCCATCCTCAAGACTAGGTAACTATGAAAAAAACCCAACTTAAGAATTACAAAGTATACAACAGCCTAACTTTTCAGATAGCGAAATGTACTATGTTGGACTGAAACACACCATGCCGTTTGTACCTAGAGACATACCGGAAACAGTGTGCAGGTACAAAACATGCCCAAAATGCGCCCGAAATGCTGTCATGTCCCAGGTATGTTCCAGAAACAATACAGAAATGGATTCTGCCATTTCCGGCACATACCTGGGCTGTTTCCGGCCGCATACGTACTTCAAAAAGCCCAAAAAAAAGAGCTACAACATTAAAACTAAACCCTAAACTTCTAGAAGACACTAACTTAAACCTATATATACACACTACATGCAATGCTAAAACACACACTTATTTATGAATACTATAAGTTTCAAGTGCTTTATCTTTTATGGACTAAAAATGAGTAGTATGTGTGTGAATAATATATATTTGTAATATATTGTACGCATGTTTTCATGCTGTTTCGTATACAAGGGTTTGTTGTAAATCAGTGTTTCTGCATTTCGGGCCCGTTTCCGTTTCCAAACAAGGTAGAAAATGTAGTTATCCAAAAAACATTGGGGAGCCGTGAGTTAGGTGACTTTTTGAAGATTAATAATTCACAACCGAACTCATTCACAGAGAAATATTGATACCATAAGCTTCTATCAAATCAATTTCTACCATTAATTTTTCATTCATCTAACTGTCAAAGGTCTCGTTGACAAGCTTAAAGGGGACCGGCCAGCATATGGGCACCTAGTCATCCACCTCCACATCAATTTGAACTGTTTTTAAAGAGAGTTAGGATTAGTTACAAGCAGTACCAGGTAGTTAATGTACCGAATAATTATTTGAACCTCTATAAATGAAATGAGTACAAAGAGGAATTTTTGCAGTTCACTCTTTGGTACGTTTACCTCTCTATTCTTTCTTTCCTTCGTGTCATATCTCCCTTTTCCTCTTCAATGACATCACTCAGAAATTAGTAAGAGCTGATTTAAATCACTGGAGCCTGTACTGCAATCTATAGTTTAGTCTTAGTTTCTATCCGGATTTCTTCACTTGGGATATAAAATATTGTTCCTCCAGTATACATCGGACATTATATTCTTTTCATTGTCCTTTTATGATTGAAAGGCCTGGGTATTTATTCTTTATGGATCATTCTGTGTATACATGTCGACTGGTTAATGAAAATACTTCTATGACAGTCTTGGTTATACAATTTTCTTGTGGTGAATAAATTATTGTTTGAACACTTTCTCTTATCTGGATTAATCAAATTCTACCACTGCACTCCCTTCAAAGTTCAGTAATTTATGTTCTAGTAAACTGAGCTCAATGTTGCTTCACTAGAATATAAATTATCTTTCCTGTTAGAATTTCTTCTAAATACTTTATTGGTTTCCTCTTTACTTCTCATCACCCTTCAGCACTGTAAATTCAAATAAAATTTATTTTCGTATGATCGTGAACAGTTTTGAATACAAATTTTGGTGGTGCAAGCTCTATTTTATGAGAGTAAGGGAATTTGGTTTGGAGCTGCGGAAATAGTCCCTTTTAAAAGTGGAAGGGATGTCACCCTCTTTCTGACATTTCAAATGCCTCGAGCCTGGAAATCATGGGGCTTGACAGTTTGAAACAATAAAATAAGGGACTTCGGAACAGCCTAAGCAATTTTGCTACTGAATCTCTATTCTTCTTGTTAGGAATTAGTTGTTAGTGCTCGCATTTATGAGCCAATATATTTGTATGGGTAAGTTAGCATATATGCAGAGTGTGGGTTAAATATTAATATGTATATGTGATTATATGTGAGTTGTCTAAACAACTCACGTATTAGAATAGTGTTGAGTGAATGAGTTTGTTAAAACAACTCACTCATAATAATTTGAGTGGTTGAAGGAGATAGTTAATCTCTCCTATTTTACAAGAGTGAACTATTGTATAAATATCTCCTATACAGTGAATAAAAGTAACAAAGTAGTATTATATTCAGGTGTGAAACTTTGTACCAGAATCATCATGTGGTATCTGAGCAGGTTATTCCTGTGAGAGCCGAGGAGAGTCAAGAGGTCTCTGAGATAAGTATGAGATTTTAAAATTATTTGGGGCAGTTTCAATGTAATTATTAGTTGCCCTTGTAGATGAAATTCATTAGTCTGATAAAAATAATTTTAAATTAGCTTGTAGAGTTTTTTGTGTGTGACAAAATAAATTTAAAGTTTACAATGGTGTTAAATTAGCAGTCTGTGCAAGTGCAGCAACAAAGAAGAACATAGAGAAATCTCGTGAAAAAAATACCAGCAGATAGTTCTCAGTTAAATAGATGGATTTTACTCATCCAATATCAGATTAACATCTCATTTAATTTTTGTTGGAAAGATAAAGAAGAGATGCACAACTTATCTTTTTACATCCTGTTCAGATTATGCTTGTAGATATGGAAAAATTGATGTCCAAAAGGCTTTTTTTGTGGCTGGAAATTCACATCTAGTGAATGAAAACTGATCTAGATGTCTTTTGGTGAAAACAAAATCACAAATCTGCCAAAACGGAGCATCCAACGATTCTAGGGAGAAAAGGAAACCAGAAAAAGGCAATCATCCAAAGTACAAAGCCATCACCTGCGGAGCTCTCCAGCAAGCTACAAAGCTTCAAAAAAATGCAAGACTGGTCTTTTGTGATAAGTAGATTTTGCTTATGCACATTTTAACCGAAGTTTAAATCTCCATACAAAAATAGGGCTGCTTTAGTAATATTTTATGTTTATCAGGTCACTAATTATTTGTCTATTAGGTCTTGTGTTTAATTTTAAGTCTTTAGTGTATGTTGTTATGTTTTAGATTATTATAGTGTAAAACCCATAATTATATGTTTGCACTATTTTAACACAAAAAAAAGGTCATTTCAATATAGTTTTCCATGGTCAATACTATAAAATCACGTGTCCTTTATAAAAGAATCAATAATGTGATAGTTGTCAATAGTCAAAGTCCTTTTGTGTTAGGACAAAGTCATATTGTGAAGTTAAATAGTCTTGTTTTGTGTCATCAAAAGCGTCCAAAAAAATGCCTTATTTGTAAAAGACACACTATCGGTTGAAATCGACGTCTTGTTTTGTCTGTTTAAACTTGTGGAGTGCAAATTGAATGCAATTGATATTTAAATTCAGCCTACTGAGTAAGTAATTCAAGACAGTGGAGGAAGGAGGCACTAAAGGAAGGAGGACAATAAGTGTCCTCTTGTTCGCCACTAACAAAGGGGTTGCATGATGCAATTGTGGCAAACCAATCAATCCCAAAATGACTAAAGTTGGGATCGGTCTCCAAGTGGCAATGGTGACTTTCTTATATTGTTTGTGATCAGAGTGGCAGTGATCTACAACAGTGACTGCATACGCAAAAATGAGGATAGAGTCCACTTTTATTTTTTATTTTTGTATACAGTGTGATAACTGCAAACAAATGGATAAGATAGCGGTTAATTACAACGATCTTTTGACTATCGCACTTCTATAGTGATTGGCCCGTGAGAAGCTCACTAGAAGTGAAACTAGGATTTGTTGAGTTCTCGTATGTAGGTGATCATTGAACGTTTGGTCAATCGATGAAAGGGATTTCACCAGAAGTGAAAGCGGGAACTATTCAATTCTCGTATGTAGGTGATCATGTATAGTAGATATCCAAAATAGCATAACTACAGACCTAAAGCTTGCATCCTATAAGGACAATGTTAGTGTAGGATTTATTTTCCTCGCTTTATTTGTATTATCCTACTCGAAATATTCCACCTCACTTGGAGTTTCCCTACGCTTATGGGATATGTTTGCTTAGGTGTACACTTAATTACACTATTCTAGGTGTTGGTTACCATTTGACTCAATATTCTAGGTGTTGGTTACCACTATTCTAGGTGGAGATTGTCATGATTCTAGGAAGAGGGTACACATTCACCTCCTATATGTACATCTCTTTCTATTTGATCGTATTGAGTTGGAGCTATTTCTGTGTTATTGCAATTATCTATCTTGTATTTCTTAATTTGCAGTCTTGTATGCTTGCTTTGTTTTGTCTTGGAACAATTCACATCTCGCATTGTTCACCTGTGCATTCTTCGAACCAGTAGATCCGTGGCGCTTCTCCGATATGGTATCAGAGCCGAGCTGGTATTGAGCTTGTCTAGTTATTATTCTACAAATTTATTTTCATTTGAGATCATTATTTGCAAGTATTTGGGTGTTATTTGGTGTTGATTTTGCCTTTTTGTGGGTATATAGCCTATCCGCAGGCTTCTGAGGTTTACAGGCCCGCATAGTGCATATATAGTTTTGGAGATTGCTTTTTTGCAGGCCCTAAATCATTGTTGCAGGATCCCTGGAAGATTTATCTAGATCTAGGCATTTTCAAACCTATGAAGGGCTTTTTCACCTGTTCCAAAAAAATGTTGAACCCCTATAACCACACCCTGAACCCGTATGGTTAAGTTAGTCAAAATCATTTCTTGATGCCAATCATGTAAAGCCTTAACTATGGATTACATAGTATAGCATCGTAGTGTTTGAACATTTCCATTGTTTATCAAGCTATGATAAGTATTTTTCATAGGAGAACACCTTCTAGCTCAATCCATTCTCGGTTTTCCATTCTCAAACAAAAATCTGGTAATAACAGTTCAAGTGCCCCCAACTTCTGTCGTACTCGTTCTCAAATAATGTATTGCTCAAAAGTATCCAATTAATATCCGTGGGAAGTTTTGGTGTATCATCTTACCCACAAAGAAGAATATATCATTCTTCGCTTTCTGTTGGTTCTATTCTTCCAGCCAATTTCATGTTTTTCTCAACTGTAACACACTAATAATTTGGCTGGAACCTAATGTTTCGTGCACATATGACATGAATCGCTTACTTAATTCTGGTTTGTCATCTGACTCCTCGTCTTGTTGTTACTTGTTTTTCCATCACAGGCTCTTGTATGTTTAGTGGTTATCCCTATATCGTACTAATGTTCAAATTTATTTCTTCAACCACATGCACTGCTTTCCACATTCTTTAATTCTCCCCACTCATATCCAGTTCTTTCGTTTTGGTTGCACTAGTGACAACCATAATATATTCCTCATGATCCCAATCGTCTATATCTACCATGTCACCAGAATTTTCTTTTTGACATTCTTTATCTTAGTGATCTCCCACCAGATTCCGTGCACATTTTCTAAGTGTGCTGTGCACTATTGGGACATTTTGCTGTAAAGGCTCTTGACCCATTATTACTACTGTTGCTTGGTGAGCTTTGGTTTTGAGATTTTCTATATCCTCTAGTAGTACGTAATTCTTCTGCCAGCATGCACTACCTATCTTCATTTGGTTTTGTTTATGAATTGAATGGTCAATCTAGCTATAGCCTCCTAGTTCTGCTAACAGGATCTCTTGCAACTTTATCATCCTGACACTCTCAACAAAATAAAAAGTTATATAAGACATTCTTTGAGACGTCAATTGGAAAAGCATGGTTTCCAAATTTGGAATACGGAATTTGTTCAGATTAGTTTGACTAAAACTGATCCTTTCTGGAACCATACCTCAGTAATACATATCAGTATACAAGGCAGAATTTCATTAATAAATAAAGGG
This sequence comes from Taxus chinensis, assembly GCA_019776745.2. Lineage (NCBI taxonomy): Eukaryota > Viridiplantae > Streptophyta > Pinopsida > Cupressales > Taxaceae > Taxus > Taxus chinensis. The sequence goes on along the minus strand of CM034146.1, from coordinate 308,540,202 downwards.
TTAGAATTCGTTGAATTTCTAAGTTTCGACTGGAATAGCTCACAAACAAATTTTAAATATTCCCTGATATAGGATAAGAAGTCTGCAGTCCTGAAGAACTAATATGCTCCCAGGAATAAACTAGATCAATGCACATCTTTCTTAAGATGGATAGGATGAATTAAGAAAAATAAGATCAGCCATCTACATACGTTACCCCATCCCCTTCTTCTACTTCAGAAGGAATGGAACAAGATAAGTATAAGTTATAACCATCTATTCTATAGACAAATTAGATATGAAGAAACAATAAAGTGGGTATGAGTATGCATGTTTAACATATCCTCACAATGATGGGCATATTCAACTTCTCTACTGGTGAGGTTATACCATTCCCTCTTTCGAGTCGAGAATGGGTGCCTACATTCCATTGGGAAAGAAATGATGCCAATATACTATAGAAACTGAACTAGTTCTTTTACATAACTAATTCAATTCAATTCCTCAATATCACATGCTTAGCACAGACATGAGCAGGAATTCTGACCTGTATGGACATTTGTCCAAACCACTGTTGCAAGTTTTCATCCTTCACCTTCTTGGACAATACCTGCACTCATACCAACCATCACTGTATTAAACAATATTTTCTCTTATAGAAATCAGACTTTTCTTAACTTGAATGTAAAAAACATATTTTCAGCTACCAGTTTCACCATGTTATCAACCCCACTTGTCAGCTAACAAGAATTATATTAATTTCCACAAATGATAAAATTAAGTCAATGACAATGGTGTCTGCAAGCCAGAAATAACAGCCGATGAATGTCATAAAACTTCAATCATTGAGAATTTGAGACTATTTGTTCACATTGCAAGTGGTTACAAGTCCCAACCAAATCAAATAAGAAAGAAACCTTTCTGTATAGGTAAAGCTGGCAACACATTCCCCATATGTTTTTCAAAAAAATGTACGTGAGCCTCAAAAATATGCCAAAAAAATCCTAAGCTGTATGGAAAGTGAGCATAAAAATTTAACATACAAACAACAGCAAGCTATGTTAAGGGAGGAAAAATTCACAGATAAAATTGTAACCGGGCCTCAAAAATATGCCATAACTTATGCAAGTCAGAGAAGGTACTAAGCAGGGCCTAGGCATAAAAATGTAACATAAAAGATAGACGAGATTCACTGAAGGCAAGGGGAAGATCAAGAGTCTGGACGACAAATAAAACAGGGAACTACAATATCAAAAAGGGCTCCAAACCCCCAATACATGAAGAAATCACTAAAAAGGGTGTGGAAGTCTAGTTGGTTTAGTGATGAGATTCCAAAATCCTTAGTTTTCCTATGGTTTGCTGGCAGGCAGAAAATGGGATTTCCAGGACCCTCATGATGCATCATGTGTCAAAATGCCAGTGAAGAAACTGATCACTTATCGGTTACTTGTAAATCTGCTGCTACTTACTGATATAGGGTGGCTCGTGACTGTCAAATTCAATGGGCAATACCAGACACTCTTGAGCAATGTTTCCTTATCAAGAATTCCTTTGTGAGAGAAGAAAGCAGCTGGTTATGGATTGCTGCTTGCGATCTTTCCCCGCCACACTAAGAGGGGTGGCAATTGGTTAGTTTACAGACACACAAGTGATAAGACTCCTTGAGAAAAAAATTGGAAGGCATTGATAAATCAAGCTCCTTGGAGGTGACAGTGAAATTGTCTTCGAGATCTACAACACTTGGCAAGAGAAACATGAGAATATACAAGCATACAATAGAAGACACAAGGAATTGTTGGAGAAACTCGAACAGGAACCAACCAACAGTTTGATGAAAAGGTGGTTCATTGAGGGACCCGTGCCCTTGTTATGGAGGAAGGGGAAGGTGGTTTTACTTTCGTCTTACGAAGATGTATACAATAGAGTGATGAACAGTGAAAGTGATAATCAGACTTCCTCGCACTCAAGGAGCGAAGATGATTCAATGTCCAATGATGAAAGTGAAGTTGGATCAGTGCAAATCTTGAGAAGAGACATGCTTCGAATGATGAAAGAGCTAAAGGGTGATACAAAGAACGAAGGCAAGGATATTTGGTGTATTGATTACAAGGTAGAAGGTCGTGCTCCAAGGTGAATTGTGCAAAGAAAATCCTATGTGAGATTTGTCAAGTGTACCAGGCATTCAGTCAAGGATTTCCTGTACAATTTGTGGAACAAGAATGCCCAAGTATTCTTCGCACTAAAGGGGAAGCAATCGAAAAACACCCACCACAATGCCAAAGCTAGAACCTAATTATAGCCAATATTGGAATAATATTTGTGGTGGTATTAGTCGGATTCAGTACGACTCCCAAGGATGGCCAATCATGCAATACCTTAAGTATGGCAATTAGGGAACATTTTGCTAAGAGATTACCTAACAAACCAAAATAATGTTGGACTTCTATGGTAGATAATGTGGGCCAAGAGATTGCTGATGATGCCAATTGTATTGAAAGCATTTTAACATCAACGTTCTTGACATAGCAAAGGGCGAAGAAGTAATTGTAATCACTCAAGCACAAACAAAGAAAGCCAATATACCCCAGTCCAAGAACATGGAGAAAGAAAAAATTGTTGAGGCTAGAGCAGAAGTCGAGAAGGCGACATGATTGACAACAATGAAGGCAATCACATGAGCAGACAAATACAGTAGGTAGACCAAGCTGATTTGAATCAGACAAAGCAATTGAAACACAAATCTTACAAACTATTGTACTCATTGAGGTAGAAAATAGGTTATGACAAGTATTCCCGAACTCAAAAATTGCAATGGCCACCACTGTACATGGATAATGGCCCCAATATGGACCGCAAGTGATGACAAATCATAATGTCAAGTGGTAACCCATGGACAATAGGGAAAACAAGAAGCAAAAGAAGGAACCCATAGAAAAACCCTCATTATTGAGAGATTAAGTGATCGACGCCATTCTCCTGACAATGAATCGAGCTCAATAGCCAACAATAGTGCATGCGGAAATACTTGGGAGAAATCTAACGAACACCATTGTGGATGGTGGTTCGGGTGTCAATGTTCTTTCCTAAGACACTTGGAAAAGTCTCAAGAAGCCAACTATTTGGCCTCTGACATTCTAACTAGTGGGAGAGTACAAGTATAGCATAAAGGTATTGAGTTTACTAATGGGACAAAAGGTAGTTAATGGAACCCAACCCTTTTTGTTAAATATGCTAGTCGTCTCATTGCAAAAGAAGGCCTATGATGCATTCTTCAGTCAAGGCCGGCTGATGGCAGCCAAAGCTGACCACAACTAGAAGAACAAAAAATATAGATCTGAAGATTTACAATGAAACTATAGATCTGAAGATTCACGCAATAAATGAGGGGAACCAACCTCATCTAGCTTGTCCGACTTGAACTATGAAGAAGAGTGAGAAGAAGATGGAAAATGGGGTACCATGGAGCTAAAAAATCAAGGGATCATGGAGTTGCAATCATGCTCCAAAGATGAGACAAACTCCCTCAATGGTTTTTTTTATTTGCAGATGGAATACAATGAAGTGTTCCAACCGTGTTGCAATAGCATTGAAATTATGGAGATAAAAGTAGAAGGCTCACAAAGGTATGACCATGAATAGAAATCAGTGATGCCAAAACCTTCTGAAACATCAACATCAGTTGGGTAATATCAACATGAGTTGGATTACCCACTTGAGTTCACAAAATACAAGTTCAGGGCTGCAAATTTCAATGATAAGCTAGCCCATAGTTTTGAAAGTGTTGTCGGCATGAAAATCACAAAGCCAACTATAGTGAGGATGAACATGAAGTCTAAGGATGAAATTACAATAGAAGGTGAAGTACGACCTCCTAAAGTATGGACTATTTCTAATGTATAGTTGGATGCAAATATAATAGCCCTAAATGAACAACAAGTCATATCACACCAGACAACTGAAGTCATATCACGACAAAGAGTATAGTTGTAAGCAATTCTTATGGTACACAAATTTCAAACTGAGGAATGTGTACCAAAAATATGAAGGAAGCAAGGCCATGATAAGTATTTATGGCGATGTTGCCAGGAAACGGGTACGAGTACCGGTTAGGGTATGGGTTCGATATGCGGATACGTTGATTTTAAAAAACCCTTGGGTACGATACATCTTGGATACATCCGTACATATATATTAAAAAAATTATATATATATGTACATATACTCATTTTACTCATTTTTTAGTCCATAAAAAACTGAAATAGTAATACAAAACTTGAATCAATGTTCAAAACATTCAATAGTAATACACTTAAGACTTTGCATTTTCATTGATCATGTGGCTGCCATAGATATGATATAGATATACGAATATCATGTCAACATGAATACGAACAAAACTTGAAATTTGAAAAATATACTAGGATCAATGTTCAAATTTTCAAAACATACAATATACTTACGATTTTACATTTCATTGATTATGTGGCTGCCATACATATGATATAGGAATATCAAGCCAACTTATTGAGGTCATTAAGGTGTAATATTTTATTCATTTTAATATTAGGGTTCGGTTTTATGCATTGACTAAGTCAAAAAATTAAAAAAAAAGGTTTTGATGCTTTAAATGACATTTTTGACGCAGGGTACGTGGCAGGTACGTGGGGATACATCCAGGGTACGCCAAAAAATTAAAAAAAAGGTTTTGATGCTTTAAATGACATTTTTGACGTAGGGTACGTGGCGGGTACATGGGGATACGTCCCGGGTACTTCCAGATGTACCCGTGGCGTACCCTGGACGTATCCCCACATATCCAAGACGAACCCAAACCCGAACCCGTACCCTCACATTTCCGTACCGGATACATATCAGGCAAGGTACGGGGGGGTTTGGGGCGAACCCTGACAACATAGATTTCTGGCACAAAAATTTCATGTCCAGCGAACTCATTAGAAAATATGGTAAATGCGAAATAAATCCTAGCATATTTAAAATTGAGTTATCAAAGACAGGGTATTTGAATTATCAAGAGTTGAAAAACAAAAGTATAAAGATGGCTATTTTTAACGATGTGCTCCATATTGAAAAAAATAAAAAATAAAGGACCTAGTAATCAAATAGATAGTTATAAAAGTAAATTCAAGCACTTAAATGGCAAAATGTATACTTGTTGCCAAAAAGATGTTTTGAACATCCTTCACACTGCTATGAAGAAGTTTGAGGTAGATGGGCAAATCAGAAAAACTTACAAAACCGCTCTATTACAGGACCATACTATCAGTGTGTAGATACACCGTTAGAGGCTTCACCTTCGTCATATGACCACACCAAAGAGGACCCACCATATATCCAAGAGACCCCACCATACGTCCTTTTTTCTGCTCTTCCATATGGGCTAGCCCTCTATATAGTCTATCCCAACATGGGTTCAAAAGGACATGCCTTGGCCTCTAACCATACACCATCCACACAATTACTCGGTATTACTTGGCAACTTTATCACTACTTAAAAAAAACTTAAAGCTTCATAAAATAAACTTAAATAATTGTATGCTCTGAATTTCTGATTTAAAACTTGTTTTTTGCCAAGTACAAGCTGTATCTATTCCTTGATATTCTGAAAACCCTAGCTCCAATGTACCATTGTCAATGCTAGTCAATCCCATTCCATGTATTCATAGAGGAAAATGCAGACGCGGCTCTATTTTTTGGATAAAACCATTTTTTCTGACCTAGACGCTTTAATTTGTCACCGTCCAAATCGACACTAGAAACCTGGAAAGTTCCACCAAGTAATACAGAATTTACTCGGCGAAACTCACCAAGTTTCTCGGGGCGGCTTGGTTTGTGAGTTTCAAGGCATTTTCTCAGCACAGGGATGACTCATGGTTTCTCAAGAGTACTCGGCGAGAAACACTGAGCTTTAAATCATAGCTTCATACATTTACGTGCCTGTTGAGAAAGGAGCTAAGTTAGACCCATCTAGCATCAAAGGAATCTCTGTTAGGTACAGTGGAGAGCGCTAAGGGTTTAGAGTTAACCTTTCTCAAAAGAGGAAAATTGTTCATGCTAGAGATGCAATCTTCTATGAAGATGATTGTTCCACCAAGGCTGCTGATCCCATTATTGTTGATGTACCTGAATTTAGCATACCTCCAGTTGATGATAAAGTGTCTGATAGTGCAGATCCTCTAGTTGAGGAGTTAACAAAGCCAAGGTAGTTAAGAAGCTTGAATGGCTTATTTCTACTCTACAAGATACTCAAAAGGTAGCATGCACCTCAAAACTCTATGAGAGCCACCCTTATAAATTATCCAATTATGTTTCTCTTTTATCAAACATTCTTGATAAAGAATCTTCTAGTTTTGATGAAGCGAAAAAAGAGCAAGTTTGACAAGATGCCACAATGTAGGAGTATAAGAGTATCATGCAAAATGAAGTTTGGGATGTAGTTCGCAAACCCCGAAGGGAAGAAGAGAATCGGCAGCCAGTGGCTTTACAAGATAAAGCACACAGAGATGGCAGCATTGAGAAGTCCAAAGCATAGTTTCTTTAGAAGGGACATTTTGACAACGGGAAGGTGTAGATTATTATGAGACATTTTCTCCAGTTGCCAGATATGCTTCTATTCAGATTGTTTTGTCACTTGCGGTTTCATTTGGTTGGAGTCGACATCAGATGGATGTTAAGACTGCATTCTGCAATGGAGAAATTGAGGAAGACATCTACATCAAGCAGCCACAAGGATTTGAAGTCTTTGGTAAGGAGAACCGTGTTTGCAAACTCAATAAGGCTCTCTATGGCCTTAAGCAAGCTCCCCGGGCTTGGTAAACCCGCATTGACACGTACCTAGTCAAATTGGGCTTCTCTACGACAGCTGCTGATCCTAACTTCGATTATTACTTCCAAGATGGAAATATATTGTTATTTGTACTCTATGTTGATGACCTCATCTTGGAAGGTAACTATTCCTAACTAATCACTTGGGTTAAGACAAAGCTAAGCAAGGAATTTGACATGATGGACTTGGGTCCTTTACATTATTGCTTGGGCCTTGAAGCTTGGAACCAAGAGGGTAAGGTATTTCTCTCACAAAGCAATTATGTCTTAGAAATATTGAAAAGGTTTTATATATTGGATTCAAAACCAGTTTCTACTTCTGTGGTTCCAAACTTAAAGTTCATTCTAGAAGATGGCACCAAACTTGTTGACAGAATTAAACATAGGCAATTGATTGGTTCCTTGATGTATCTGGTCAACACAAGACCAGATATGTGTTATGCTATTCACACTTAGTCAATTTATGGTTGCTCCAAGGGAAACATATTGGCTAGCAGACAAGCATGTATTGAGATATCTCAAAGGTAATGTTGGTTTTGGACTAATGTAAGATTCTAATGATGAGGTTGGAGTACTTGAATTTGTGGACAATGATTGGGGAGATGTGACAACCAGAAAGTTCACTTCCGGCCATTGCTTCTCTCTTGGGTTAGCCATGATTTCTTGGTCCAGCAGGAAGCAAAGTGTGGTGACTCTGAGCTCAGCTAAAAGCCAAGTACATTTTAGTCTCCTCTGCTTGTTGTGAGGCCATTTGTTTACAAAGCTTATTTAGAGTTATGTCAGGAAGCTTTGGAACTTACAATCATCTATTGTGACAGCCAAAGCTGCATCAAAATGTCTGAAAATCCGTTTTTTATGACAAAAGTAAGCATATTGATCGAATGTTTCACTTTCTAAGATATCGAGTTCAAAAGGGAGCTGTTACATTAGAGTATGTCCCACTCAGTGAGAACAAGTTGCAGATATCTTGACAAATCCACTCTCCAGTGGACCACTTGCAGAAGTTTATATCACTTCTTGGGTTATGTGAAAAACACTCTAATTGCAAAGAGGGAGTGTTGAAAATGTTGTTTCTTTCTTAGTATGATTTAATAGACTAAGTCTGGTAGATGAGTGTAGTAAGCGGAAGATAAATGAGAAGACATGTTTGAATTCTCATCCTAAATCCTTGATAAAGTCTGGTAGGTGGAAGGTAGACGAGAAGACATGTTTGAAGTGTCATTGAGCTTGGCAGGTGGAAGGTAGATGAGAAGACAAGTTTGAAGTCTCATCCTAAATCCTCTGCCACTCTTATTGTTAAATCTATATCTGTGTGTGTGAAGCTCTCATGCTCAGCTATAGATTTCAGTCTCCTCTGTTTCTTGTGAGGCCATTTGGTTACAAAGCTTATTTTAAAGTTATGTCAGGAAGCTTTGGAACTTACTGTCATCTATTATGAGAACCTAAGCTGCATCAAAATGTCTGAAAATAGGATTTTTTATGACAAAAGCAAGATTATTGATCTCAAATTCTACTTTCAAAGACATCAAGTGCAAAAATTGGATTATGTTCTGCCAAATCTTGACGAAGCCACTTCCTAAAGGACTGTCTGAGAAGCTTACATCACTTCCTATGTTATGTGAAAAACACTCAACTCGCATAGAGGGAGTGTTGAAAATGTTGTTGCATCCAAGTGTTTTTTTATTTCTTACTTAGTGTGATTTAATAGATCACTCTGGCAGGTGAGTTTGGTAGGTGGAAGGTAGATGAGAAGACAAGTTTGAATTGTCATCCTAAATCCTTGACTACTCTGATAGGTGGGCTTGGTAGGTGGAAGGTAGATGAGAAGACAAGTTTAAATTCTCATCCTATATCCTTTGCCACTGTGTGTGTCACTGTTTGTGTGTGTGTGTGTGTGTGTGTTTACCATTGGAGACAGTTGTCTTTGATCATATCCTTCACAAGTGTTACACGCATATTTTAATTAGGTTGTCGGTCAAGTATCCAAGGGATTTTATGAACTCTAAGGTGGAAACACATGTGTCAAAGCCTTCGATAATGAGGGTTCACTATACATGGACCTTACTGATGTTGACATTTATGAATAGTGGGGGCTCATCAGCACAAAATAGGATTTTATCACGAAGCATAGATTGGATGGGAAGCTTAAGAGAGAGAGCTTGACCATTAGTTTTGTTGATCTGAGTTGACAATTCTTTGGATTGTTGCATGATGCACTGTTTAGAACTGTTTAGAGGGGCCACTTGGCTAATAGGTGGGGATCGATAACCCTAGGCGAACGGGGGAGTCATACCAGGTGAATGCCAATGAGACCTGCTGAGGGCAGGAAGGGCATGTGGATGATTTGCATGTTGATGAACACTCCTTTGATGAGGAAGAATTACATGATACGGCTCTCGTGGAGGATAACTATCCAGTAAATGGTGGTGCAGAGGAGATGCCCGTGTTGAATAATGCTTGCTTAATGCTATTTTGATGCTTGGGGTGTGTTCGCATGAGCTCAAGGAATGGGATCTTGCGAGGGAGGTTAGACAGTTCCGCAATGGGGTCCCATTCATTGAAGTTAGTCTATTCTGATATAGACAGTGCCTTAGGGGTAGTCAGGATGATCTCAGGTTTGGTCTGATTCAAAGTTGAAACGGAATTTTTATTTTTGTGTTTTCTTTTACGTAACCAACCCAATAAATGACATTGGGTGACTGAAGAAATGACATCAACTTGGCCAATGACATTGGAACAAGACTGTCTACTTTTCCCACATCATTGATCCAGCCAATGATGTCAGGTTTTGCAGATTTTTGATTTTAGGGTTTTAAGGGAGTTTCAGCAAGTTGTTGAGCTATTGATATTCTAAAGGTGTCCATGCAGACCTTGGTTAATACGGTCAAAATCCACTTGGGAACGGAACACCTTAACGGTCAAATAAGACCAAGGGAGAATATGCCTCAATCTAACAGATCAAGGGGTAGGAGGAGAGCCATATAGCTTGACTTTATGTTTGGGAGCACTGCAATTGGCAATTGTATGACAGATACAAATTATGACAGAAGAGTCTTTTCTATTGACAAGTAAACAATTGCAAACTATCCCTAGCTTGTTATAGCATCGTAGTAGAGCAGAAACTAATCCAATGTAAGCATAAAAATTATGACTGCGCATACGCAAAGACATCAAAAAGGATTGCTGAAAAAGATGGATTTTCCTCCATATGTCATACAGTCCATAGTGAGGTAGATTTGGCAGATATCCATGCAGATCATCAAATTTCTAGATTGGACCGTGATCTAGTATGAAGGACCTTCAAAAGTTAAAAGAGAATCAATTTGCATATAGAGACTAACCCCAGATAATTTCAATGAGGATAGGATGGAACCCTTTTCTTGCACAAGCTCCCCTTCACACCTTCAGTGACTATAAGTATGTTTTGCACATACAAAGACTGAAGGGTGTTCCGAAAAAATTGTGTACACGCGAATGAATTAATGCTAAGAGCTGTAGCGACCCAAATGTGTCCATGCGGGATGAATCTCATGTAGGCTGAACAAGTTTATACAGAAATTTATCAGACGATTAAGATTGAAATTAATTTCGAAGGCAATACAGATGATTGGATATCTCTAGCAGTAATAAATAATTCATACAGGCTGACGGGTGTTCCAAAAGCATCGTGTATGCACAAATGAATTGATGGTAAAAGCTGTAGTGGTCCAAAGGTATCCATGCAGGATGAATCCCATGTATGCTGAACAAGTTTATGCAGAAAATGATCAGATGATTAAGATTGAAATTATTTTCAAAGTTGATACAGGTAATTGGATATATGTAGCTGTAATACTAATAAATAATTCTCAAGAAAGAAAACAACAGTTAAGGATCCGTGCACGCTTCCAAAGCCTGAAAGCATAAGAAACTTTCCTAAATGATTTTCTAGAATATGACCATGTTAACATTGCAGAAGAAGACAAACTGAAGACCAGCTTTGCCAATGAAAAAGGCATTTATGCCCATAACTGCATGCCTTCCAGATTTGAAATGCGCTCTCTACATTAAAGATGACCATCTTGCATATCTTTAATAAAATGTTTCATACAGATTTAGGAAATAAACTGAGAAAATAGGGAAAGATGGTGAAAATAAAAGTTGAAAAGTCAGAACAAATACATAGAAATTAGGACAGGTTTCATACTTTAGATCCAGAGAAGAAATCAGAAAGTTCCTGCATGCGCTCTGCAGCTTGAGACCTACAGTTCTTCCAGCGACTTTCCTTGCCTTCCAAAAGTTCACCATACACCCGTTTTAGCTCAAATTCTAGCTGCAAATCAAACATGTACTTACATTAACCAATTTGCTATCAAAGCAATACCTAATACTACAAACATTAAACTATTAACATTCTGTCAATTAGCAAGTAGTATAAGGAATAAGAGATCTATGATGAACTATCTTTACTGAATTATAACTTGCTTAAATTAAAAAAACAGTATTATTTCAGAATATCATAAGCCTAGTAATCAAAAGCAGGCCGTACCTTTGCAGTTTCTAAGAGCAATAACAGCAATACATCTTCAGTTACATTATGGCTATTTCCCACAGTAACAATTGAGTCTCGAATTTTTTTGTTAACAGTCTGCAATTTTACAAACATGTGACATCAAGCAAATCAGAAAACAGAAATCCTTGAAAAATGCATGTCCAATAAGTAGAAAACAGGTAAACCTCCTTCAGTGTATAGCTCTAATTAATAGCACAGCTCATAATAGTATCTGAAAACTAAGAAGAAAGATGATTCTCTGTTTGGAAATCAAACTAGATCTACATCAATTACAATGACCATCTCAGTATCTTAGACATCAGTTAAGATACATGAATAAATAAAGAACCAAGTAAAAGAAAGTTCAAGAATGCTTACACATCGATGGAGTAGTAGCCAACGAAGAGTGACATTACAGTTTCTAAGAGAAGAAACAAGATTTTGGGTATTATTCATAACATAGTCTGGGGTTAAAACTCCATCTGACATAAGACCCCTCAAATCAATTAAGAGGTCCTTAACCTGAAAATAGAAGAAAGCAAAAATCATTATCCGATAATCTTTGTTCATTACTTTGTGTAATGTGCATGTTTATATACAAAGATTGGCTAGTCATTGTTTCAAACAACATAACCTAGTTTGCCAAGGTTTCGCTAATAGTTAAATAGGAATTATTTCAATCAACTTGTAAGCTCCCAGTTTTTTTCTTCCCTAGAAAAACCTATAACATCTTTAACTTTGTAATTAGTTTTCATTAATAAATTCGACCTTGCAGCCATTATTCCAAACTTTTCAAGATATTTTCAGCCAACCCTGATATTACCACCTGCAAATATGATGTATATTGCAGTTCACGACTCATATTTAACACAAATTAATTGAATATAACACAGTTGTAGGCAGATATATTACTCATAATATTTAACTGTGGAAATCTCAAAGAATTAAATCTTAAAAATTGCCAGCTGGTGGGAGAATGAACTTTCAACAAGATTCTAGGATAATAGATATTGTTTTCCAGCAACATTAATCAAAATTGCTCAAAAAGGATTGTACATTGGTACTCCTGAGCACAATGTTCCCAAATGCAAGATGTCGAGAACTGGGATTTTAGCTCAGGGGCGTATGTTCCCTTTCTTTAAATCAAACGGAGATTTCAATGATCTAGCTTTCACAATAGGCAAAACCCTGCCCCCTCAAGAAAATGTTCCCCCAACATTTAACTACTGATTTCCTGGGTCCTCTCAGATTCTGTCATAGAAATTCTAACTGGTCTTGATTCCATTTAGCATGTATACCCTTTGCTTCTCTGACAACACAACCCATAGGCTAAATCTATCCCAGTTCTATTCTTATGTGACTTATGTCCACTACCCAAATATATGAAAGAAGTTAGAATAATAGTCCAATGTTACTACAGTATGTAAAATGGCATCATCTTGCATAATAATTAAAGCTGCCAAAATTATGACCAAGCATGAATAGAACTAATAGTGTCCGAAGCGTAGACATGAGACTCAGAAAGTACTTGCCATGTTGCAAGCCCAACCAAACCAACTCTCAGAAGTCTGCCTGTCAGGGCTCGCAAGTCTGCAGAAACTCCTTCAGTCCCAACACTCGCTCAGTCCCAAAAAATCATAAAACCGTTTTATAAAAACCATAAAAAACAATTCTCAATGTTATGACTGAGCATGAATAGAACTAGTTGTGTCCGAAGCATAGACATGAGACTCGGCAAGTGCTCGCCATGTTGCAAGCCCAACCTAGCCAACTTGCAGAAGTCGGCCTATCAGGCCACAAGTCTGCAGAGACTCGAGAGTCCCAAAAGCCACACTCACCAAGTCCCCCCCCACCCCCCCCCCCCCCTCTCTCTCTCTCTCTATATATATATGTGTGTGTGTGTGTGTGTGTGTGTGTGTGTTTTGCCATATCCGAGACCAAGTCACAGACTCATTACTATGGTTCGAAGCGATTCTATATTAAATCACCAGAAGTCAGTTCAAGAGAATTTTCAGTGACTGTAAAATCTGGATCTATTTATTTTTTTCCACGTCAAATTTAAGTAACAACCTTACCAATTTCCCCCTTGTTTTTTCATGTTTTGCATTACAGCAAACTTAAATCCTTTTGTGGCTAAAGCACCTGGATTAAAGGAAGGCATTCATTCTCAGGTACTTATTTGCATAGTATTTTGACCTGCATCTATTAACTCAATAAACTTCTAGTTGAGGTTGGAGAATGCATTGTCTGAAACAAGAGTAAGTTTTTATTCTTAAAAGCATTTTCCAACAGTATGCAGTATCAGGGTTCACCACTTCAAAGTTCGAGCATTGAGGAATCTAAAGTTTTCTGTATATTAGCTCTACGGAATGTAAAAGGAATGTGTATGAGAAGTAGACTTAAAAAGGACTCTTAGACAGTTTGATGCAGACCTTGATTCATAGGTACAAACTTATTATATGACTGCCATGAGTTGGAAATTAGATTGTAATTTGTAGGTTAGAAGAGTTTCCGAGAGACGTTCTTTGCACCCTGTAGGGTTGCCCAGCTAAGCACACTTAGTCTGGGACACCCACCCATAGACATTATCAGTTCTTGTATTGACTCTTTCATGCTGGTTGATGATAATAACTTCTTCAGATACACATTAGGGTAGCCTCCGGCCATATCTCCAATTCCATCAGCTTTATCTTATTTGTAATGCTTGCTTTACATGGTGTTGGTCTTTCCGACATGCCTAGTGTTTGCACATTTTGAGTTCATGACCATCATTAGCTATAAACTTGTTATTGTGCTTCTAGCTTTTAGCTTGTTTATTTTGAACTTTGGAGCTCAGGCTCCCTTGCTGTTCTGGATGTAATTTTGAGACCTGTTAACCTATTTTGCTCATTCAGAGGCATTAATATAATCTCTCTTTCTTTCTTCATATACGTATATCTTAGTACCATCATCTTTTTTCCCACAAAGAAAAATAGTTCAATACAAATAACAGAGGCATCAAACATTTCACAAGTTGGATAAAAAATCCTTGTCCTGTTTTCTTCATGGCAATTGTACTGAGTATGATCGGTTTTTCATAAGAGGATAATGACCAAACAAAGGAAAATAAGAGGTTAAGCTTATGTCAATTCCTTAACAACTAACATGTTTACAGCCATATATTACCACCTTTTTCTGCATGGAAAGGATGCAAACATGCAAAAGAAAAAAAATATTATTATTAATATCATTCGGTGCCTTGGGATCATAACTAACCTTGGAGTAGTGTTTATCACAAAGGTCGCGAACTGTTGCTGAAGCAAGAGTAGAAGACAATGCAGACTTTGCAGCCTTGTATCTTTCCCATGAAAAGGATAGATCAACAGTAAACGCCATAAAGATTGGAACGATCCAGTTATCTTTGAAAAATCTGTCAACTATTTCCTTCATTACATACCCACTGGCAAGAAGTTCTGGAGAATAAAATAGTAAAATATACACACAACCAGCTTGGGAAGCCAATGCAGTGGTCCAATGTTCAGGTATTGGATAGTGGCGAACTTGGTTGTACAAATCATCACCACGTAAGCGAGTAATTACTACATCCACAATTGGTTTGGGTATAGGGAACCTTCCAAACAAGTCTTCTGGTCTATGAACTAGAATCATAGTAGGTGTAACTGATGATGGTGAAGATTGACGAAAAGGAACAAAAGTGGTTATGGATGATAAAGGTGAGGCCGACACTGGAGAAAATGTTTGGCATAACATGCATAGGTGATCAAGATTTGAAATTTCAGAGGAACGCTTGTTACGAAGATGTGCAACAAGCAATTGTTCCCGCAAACCACCATTCAAACGGTGCTCCAGTAAGAATAATATAGTTCCATGAAGAGCTAAAGCTTCAACTAATAATTGGCGCCCATCCTCATTTTCCATAACACTCTCTATGGTGCTTTGCACATAAACCCCTTCCTGTCAAAAGCAAGGAATCAGAATCAGAGTAAATTCCCAATAAAGATGACATGAATTAGATATAGAAGAAAATAATAGAAAATGATAAAGCAATGTAATGCAAGCATATAACAGTGTTAAGTTCCAACTAGCTTACAAACATACCTTTGAAAAATTATCTTAAGCACACTTTAAATGATACAGTTCCCAATAAAAGGAATATCCTAAAAGTTGGAATAATTAAAGTACCCAAGAAATAGATAAATTTGCTACAGCAATTTCTTGTTCTTTCATAGAAAGAAACCTATTTAAAATAACCAACTATAAAACTCCATTGACTAAAAGCTAGAGTAAATGAAAAATAGAATCGGATTGGAAAAGTATTTTTTTCAAACAAGTGTTCAACAGGCTGAAACTCCTTGGCTATGGCGCCACATGCCAATATAACTGTAACTCAGTTGTCTTCAATCAAAAAAAGGTAATCAACTGGAGAGAAACTCGTAGCAGCATTACTGCCCTAAACTCTGAAGCACATGGGTACTAATCAAGGGAAAGAATTTATAAAGAGAAGAAATATCTATTACTCAGTTCTGTGATGTAACACCAGCATTCGATGGATTCCTGACAAAGGCAAAACAGAAGTCAGGAACTTCTGCAACTCTTCCAGTAGTTCAAAAATGTAGATCCACTGCCTGATAAGAAGCGATAACTTTGCATTCATACCTTTAGCCCAAAAAGGAAAAGCCTTATACAACCATAGTTACCTAAGATTCCAGGACAGTGGGACAGGAGGACGTAGGGAAGAGGTTTCTGGGACAGCAAATTTTTTTCAAATTTTGTGGACAGCAGGGGGAGAGCAAGGGGACGACTAATAAAAAAATATATTGAATTTATATATATTACAAATATAACATGAATACTTCAATAAACTAAGACTTAAAACTGAAAGTTTGAACATTGAAACCATTAATCCAATTATTCATTATATAAGCCAAGGCCCAAAATGCTATATTTAACATTCAATGTTTCATATTGAGTCATTGACATTAACGTAGAAATTGGAACCGAGAATCCAAGATACATTGATAATTCATACTAGATAGAGATACAATGATACATCAACAATATCAATATGACAATAAAAAACAAGTCTTCATTTATCTACATGATTGTAAAACACAAAAAAAATTAAAAAAAAGAGTTGGGCCTTAGCGGATGCCGGGACATCCCTCAAACTTCCCAAGGATGCCACGGCGTCCCCTTTTCCATAAAGCACCCGGGATGTCCCAGGTGCATACCCTGAACTCTGGGGACATCCCCTTCATTTTTTAAATTTTCCGGGACATGGGGGGCACGTCTCCTTCCTGTCACCATCCTCAAGTCCCAAGCACGTCCCAGATAGCTTGGGGATGAGGGGTGCACGTCCCCACATAACACTGTATACAACCAAGAAAGATGGGCACTTAACTGTGAATGCAATGTTCACAAAGTAATATCTCAGAACATTGCTAGCTGAATATAGTTTCTTCTATGCTTCTAGAAGGTGAGAAAATTCAGGAAAGCAATGTAATTGTACAAAAAACAAAGATTTCTATCAGAAAAGAGAATAGTTGAGAAGCACTCAAAATAACAATGACAAAAATAATTTAACTGGTAATAACAGAAACCAAATCGACAAAGGAATATGTCATGCACACTTCTAGCTTCTCATCCATTGCTCATCAACCAAGTTCGTTGCATCAAAGCATGACTATAATGCTTACAATATGCCATTACTAATAAAATCAAAAAGTTGCAATATCCCTTATAGGATATCACTTTAAAATATGCAAAATACAGACAAATTGCAGCCAAACAGAAATCTGATTTTTTTGCAGAAAATTAAATCTAGGGTAGCGAACAGAAAATAATGGATAACTCCGAAAATACTTGCTCAAATCTCTTGAAATTTTAAATGGAGTTTGCTGATACAATAACAGATATTATAGAACTGTTTTTGGAATTTTTTGAATAACAAAATGCTGCCAAAAAATTACAGCGTGCCCTAAACAGCTTAAAAACTTCTAAAATTAATATCTTCCGGAATATAGATGCAAAAATTATGAAACCTTGGAAATATTATCTATAAATATAGGAGATGATATCCCAACCTTCAAATCAGAATTTGAGGAAGTGGAAACCCTCCAAAACAGGTCTGCAATCTCCAAAACAAGTCACCCCACCTAGGAGATGGCTGGAAACCCTTGCAAATGCCTTCAAACTGATGTTAGACCTTGCCAAAGAGGTTGCCGTAGATCTGCCCTGAAAAACCCTGAAATCTCTCCTCCAAAATACCCAAAATCCTCCAAAACCCGTCACTGAAACCCTCTAGAAATATCCCTAAAGGACAGCCCTGATCTTAGCTCCAAAAATGACAAACTAGGGTGGATCTCTCACCACTGAAGCTAGGGTTCCCGTGGGATCTTACTCCACAAGCTGGATATTTGCAAACAGCAATTGCACATGAAAGGAAATATAAGTGTATGCATGAATGACCATCTTTTCCCCCTCCACTCCTTATATAACTTTTCCCCATGCCAAGGAAACCCTAAAAAGCCCAAGTCGCATTTTCCCCTAGGGAAGACCAAATTAATAAAGTAACTTAAAGTTACTTTTTCCTTTTCAAGTCGCCATGGTCCAAAAGGTGACCTCCAACACAAAATTAGAACACTAGGAGTTAAGTGGCCCCTTCCAACGATAAAACATAACATCTAGTCCCTTCGAAAGCACTTTATATTCTTGTCAACGGAAAATTATAACAACTGGACTAGATATTCATACCCAATAGCTCACAGCGTCCGTAACCCCTTGGGCATGACCAAGGTTAGGACCCGTACTGGCCCTTAGGCCTGTGGCGAGGGAAAGGGGACATTACAAAACTCTACTATAGAGATTTTTTTATGACTCCAAAGTCTTGACTAACCTATTAAAAGTTATCACTCTAACTCGTAATGGTGTGGATAGATGTCACAAAAGATAATAATTGACATGGGGGCATAGGCTGATAAAAGAAAAGTATTCCTTCCAACAATAATTGTACTCCTTATCATCTAATTAAAATAATAGACTATATTAAGTGCAAAAAACAGTACATCTATAGCATTTAACTATTATAGTTTTACTGCATACATTATAAAATGGGAATCTCTAATTCCATTAGTGATTGTAGTTAATAGATAAAACATCTTGTTTGCGTTGTAAAAAACCTTCTCCCTACCACGCACCTCTTCTTTTAGCACCTTTGCAATGCAATCCTATATAAAGCCAAGGGTATTCAACCCATCAGTTAGATATGTGTCCCCCGAAAAATGCCAGTGAGGAAAGAGCTATAAATATCCAAACCTTTCATAAAAGACCAAATCATACAGTTCATACCCTTACGTTCCTTACCACTCCCTATATAGCAATAGTTTGGCTATAGCTAAGCCTCTTCGTCATTGTTTTAGGGGAAAATGAAGGTTCTCCTTATTGCCTCCGAGTTGTATTTAGCAAAAGACATGACAAAGTAAATGACAAGGTATGAAATTTCAATTTCAAGGAGACAACCAGCAAGATGAACACACTTGGGCCAACCAAATTAAACCACCAACTACAAGGAACATCCTCTTGATAGAGGAAAATCAGCAATCCTTATGGGCAACATTGAATAGCAGACTACAAGGAGGAGAAAGCAAGTGGGTGTAGTACCTGAAATTTGGTCCCATGGCACTTGGCAATAGCATTTTGGCATTTATCCTGACATTTTCTCATTTACCTATTTATTGGTCAATTTAAAAAGTCCTATTCTATCATGAACCCTATGTCCATTAGGTCATACCTACTTCTCCAACGTAGCACTTCGGGAATCACTGCACATTATACAAAATGCATCCTTAGACTATCTACAGACTACCACGTGTCTCAAATCTGATTCCAGCTTTAGCCTAGGCAAGTTCATGGGCCCAAGACAAGTTCGGCCACGAATTTGTCCACGAGCCAACGAACCTATCCCTTGTACTTGTAATAGTCATCTTTTCAAATGTACAAGTTACCTTGGTCGGCTTAGCGTTGGTTGAGCAAGAAATCATTCAAATAAATCATCTATATAAACATATGCACCCTTATACGATAGGGACATCTAGGGATCCCATATCAATGGCACACTCTAAGAAGGTCGTTGAGCAAATCATTGAAGCACCTCTCCCTTACAGTACACCACAACAAACCTACTCAAATGTAAATACATTTGTATTGTTGCCTTAGATCACACATCTATGCACTACAATCAAGCCAAGAGTCAATTGCCAAGTGTTGAGGGCCCAATCAAGGGCTTCATCTTGTTTACTTTATCTAACCTCCACAGTATCATAGGATTGAGAGAACTATGTGTGGCTTGATCCCTCTTCAAAGTATCAGTACATGGTGCAATGCTCATCACATCAATGGGGTTGTGGTGAGGTCAATCCAACGCAAATGATGACTAACTCCTTTTTATGTCAATAAACAAGGAGAAGACATGTATATAAGCATCATCGTAGAGATCCAAATATAGGAAACAAGTCCAAAGACAAAAGTGAAGCAGGTGCCAGAGTCAGATTGCGGGTCAAAGCCCTATACGACACATTCATAGATCCCTCAAAAAATTTGGAATTTGGCCACAAATTTTTCCCCTACTTGACAAATTTTTCTTGAGCTCAATTCCAAATCCCCGGATTTTCCAAACAGCTTTACGACACTCTGCACAACTCACTCATCCAATTTTAGCTCACTGTCACACAATTTGAGGCTGACGAACGGTGAATTATTTCTAAACCCTAACCCTAAATGTACTTTCACTATCTTATTTATAATATGTTGAGCGATCTAATTATCTTTTTACACAATTTAGGACTGTGGACTTATGTATTTACTGTTCTGAATTATCTTTATACACAATAATATTTAGATTAGAATAAACCCTAGTTTTCATATTACATTTAGGTGAACCTACTTATCTATAAATTCATGCAACCTAGGGGTTTTGTTCCTCACCCTTAGGGTTTCAAATTTTCTAGCTACTTCTTAGCTTGGTTGTTGGTTTTTGGGTTTATACTATATACAAACCCTCCCTTCATCATATGAACTTTACATCATGATCATGATTAACACATCTATTGTCCGTCTTTCACGGCACCCATATGCCATCCAAAATGCTTCTTGTGACTACTCATCGGGAGAAAGGTCCCAACACCCCTTTTATTCCTCCCCAATCATGTACAATCAAATCTAGGGATACCTCTCCTAGTCATTCTCAATTGATTATCAATCGTACATCTACCTATGAAGTGGCCCCGGTCACAATACAATGTTGTAGACCTCCAATTAATCCCTTTCCCATTGGGGGCATGGCTCAAAATGCCAACTGAGATTGACCTCTGCAACCTAAATTCCTACAACAACAACCAAGGATTATGACCTCCCCGATCAGCTCAAGAACACACAAGCTAAAATCTCTATCTTAGAATTGCTTAAGCAATCTCACACACATAAGCACATCCTATATCAAGCAAAGCAAAGCCACTTCATCCACTAATACTAAACCAGCCTATTTTGCATCATTTTTAACACTTTGAAGACAAATGAGAATCAAATATCCTTTGACAAAGAAGGCTTACCACCACAACATATCATGGACTTGAAATTTTCATTACATATCCAAGTACGGGTATTTAACAAAATAGTCAAGTGAGCTCTTGTTGATAGTGGGTTAGGATTGAATAACATGGCTTTTTTAAATGCAATAGGTCTTCGTACACAACCCCTAGACAAGTCTGATAAGATGATTAAAGGATTCGATAATATTGCTCACCCACCAACATGTGTCATTACATTACCTATCACATTGAACTGAAGACAATTCCAACATAGTTTCATGTGATGTCTCCAGATCTAAATTATAATCTACTGCCAGGGACACCTTGGATCCATAATACGGGGGAAATCCCCTCCACTCTACGCCGATGCCTAAAATATATACATGAAGGGTATGAATATACATGTTCTGCAAATAAAAAATCCTACAAATGTTGTCAAGTTATTGAGTCAAATAAGGATTTTATCCCATAGATTAATATTCTTCAACCATCTGTCAAACTGCCCTCATCACCTATCTGAATCCAAGGATTAGGCATGCCCAGTAATTAAGCACAACCGCACGTTAGTGCTAGCCTGAGTATCCAAACAGAGATGATACAAGAGCCAACACGTACTATTGTGCAGAACAACACTATGGATGATAATTGAGAACCTAATGACGAATATGACAACGAAGAATACATACCAGATGAAACTGCAACATGTTGGCTAACCTTAATTTCACCCCAATTGAACCTGGCGAAAAATGAGATGACTTTGGCTCCTTTGACATATATTGATTATACAATATAGCACCGAAGCGACAATCCACTCACAAGGATCATATGAATCCTAACACTACTAGCTCTGGCAGCTGCACATTTAATGTAATTCCTGTTAAGATGATCACTCAATCACAAGCTAAAATTCAGAATCAACAGTAAATGCCAAAAGATATATAACACACGCAATAGCACATTCAACGACACCAAAAGTTCATGTGCATGCCTTGCCTCTAACCCTCAAGCCCTGATAAGGTGTCGAACTTTCAAACAACACTTGGTAACTAAGAAGAATAATACACCACTTTCACACCCCGGTTACACACCAAACGCAGTAGTGTGTAGGCCACATTCATTAACATCGGTCGGTTCCTCCAAGCTAGTTCTCAAGCACTCTCCCTCCCCATGTCTAACATGATTCTCTTGACCATGCATGCCACACTATGGCTCCACAACAGCCTCATAAGCGAAACTCGTATGGGTCACTAACATTCTCTCATGCCACACGACATGCTCCTTACATGAATAGAGCTACTCATGGCCCATACCCTGGATATATGCATTCTTCTACTAGTCAAGGATACGATTACCATACTACATGAGCCTACTCCAATTCTAACAGTGAATCAGCTCCTACTATTCCCCGACACGATATATGTCCTACACGCAAAGACATGAGACCTCCACCTAAGTGGCACAATCATTAGCACTCCATTTGCATAAGCACAAACACTTGTACATAGCTTCTCAATGCACATATGCTTATTCTACTCAGCAAACATTGACCTCTGCTCATGTCACACTACATATCCTTCTTACACCTACCTTATAGTCCATGACTAAGGCATAACCCAACGATGCAGCACATTTCAAGAGTTCGATGTGATTGTTGAGGAAATAATCATTACCCACGACCCCATCCCCTTTATTCTATCATTTACAACCTATGGCCCAAGGCCCCTAATACAATCCAAGTTAGTACTTCTTCATGATTTTTCTTATGTCAAAATAAAAAAATACAATGTCACAAATAATACAAAACTAGGACCTACATGTGGTTGGCTTATTCATTACATACACTTACACATTATGTTTATTCAAGTTTAGCACTTTACACACTTGTTACTTATACTACACATGAGACGGTTGCAGACACATATAATCCATGGTCATTCATACGCATACTTTGTGGCTTCAAAAAGCCCTATACCCTAGGGGTAATCCACCACATTGGAGGTATGCCTACACTGGAGGAATCTATGATACAACTTACTTAGATCATAACTTCTCGCAATAGTCCATCAGTGATATAGAGATTTTATTGTTTATGTTGCATTGCCTTATATCTTATGACATGTGTCATACTGTGTTTCATACGATGATCACATTGTTTACTTCTATATATTGATTGACATGCTCCATACCTAGTTGTTGTTGATCTTGATGCATTTACACGTTGCTTTATTACTTGCTCATTGCATGTTTTTATGCTTGTTTAACTACTATTAGCCCTAGGCTCCTATTTTACTATCACACATTGATTTCTCCATGCACATTGTCTACTAGATTACATGGGTTTACACGCATTGTCTGTTTCATTGCTTGCTCTAGAGTCTATACACATTGTTCGCCGCACATTGCTTACTTTATACACATTGCCTATCATATATTGCTTGCTTTATACACATTATTTGTCGTACATTGTTTGCTCTGTGGACATTGTTGCTACATTCTCTAATTCATTGCTTGCTCTATGCACATTGTTTGTTACATTACTTGCTCTATACGTGGTGTTTGGTACATTACTTGAACTATGCACATTATCTATTACATCACTTGGGTTTACACACAAATTGTTTCCTTCATTGTTTGCTCTATGCACATTGTCTACTACATTACTTGCGTTGCATACACCTTGTCTAATACAATACATGCTAACAAACACACTGCTCATGGCGCATTGCTTGATACACTTATTGTTTGGTACACATTGTTCATGTTACATTGTTTGACACATCATTGTTTAGGACATAATTGATCATGGCACATTGCTTGATACATCATTGTTTGGGACACAATGTCTCATGGCACAACACATTACTTGATACACTTCTTGTTTGGGACACAATTGCTCATGGCACATTTCTTGATACATCATTGTTTGGGCTTGATACACTTCTTGTTTGGGACACAATTGCTCATGGCATGTTGCTTATCAATGAGACATCTTGCTTGAGACACATTGTGGGATACATATCGATTAATATATTGATGTTAACACCTATTGTTTGACACACATAGTGCATGGCACACATTACTATTTGATGCATACTTGCTAAGCACACACAACTACTACTAACACTATTTGATTCATCATTGCGATGTCTTGTTAGTCGTCTATGTCTTATGGTGGGCCCACAATATCATGTCTTGTCATGTCATGTTGTGAGTCCCAATGGATCCATTGGTCTCAATTCGGGTGTCTACTAACATGTTGCTCTACCATTCACTATTACACTCTTAGCTATTGATTTTTATGGATTACCAGACATTCTTACTATATGCTTGCCCACGGGATGGCATCTACTACTTATTCTCTTATGATCATATCTGATGCAAATTGCTTTTAAACCATGTTTAGTACATATGATTTATATGGTTCACATCCTAGAAGCTTTGATTAAACATTTTTCATGTAACCACTTTTCTCATAAGTGATACATGGCAGCATCCCTCATATCAAAAGGGGAAATATGGCAGGATACATACTGGTTGATATATTGTTGTTTACACCTATTGTTTGGCACACAGTGCCTAGCACACAACTATTTGATGCATACTTGCTTATCAAACACAACTACTATTAACATTATTCGAGTCGTTATTGTGATGTCTTGTCAATCATCTATATCTTATGGCAGGCCCACAATGTCATATCGTGTCATGTCATGAGCCCCAATGGATCCATTGGCATCGAGTCGGGTGTCTACTAACATACTACTTTACCGTTCATTATTACGCTCTTAGATATTGATTTATATGGATTACTAGACATGTTTACCATATGCTTGCCCATGGGATGAAAGCTATTACTTGTTCTCTTATGGTATTTGGTGTACATTGCTTTTACAACCATGTTTAGTACATATGATTTATATGGTTCACATCCTAGAAGCTTTGATTATATGTTTTTCGGCTAACCACTTTTCTTCCAAGTGATACATGACAGCACCCCTCATCTCAAAAGGGGGGATATTGTGGGCTCTTTTAGAAGTTCACACAAACAAGGGTTAAGCACCATAGGGTAGACAAGGTGATAGTATTTCACACGTGTCAGATATGGGTATTCAAGACATAGATTATATTTCACATTTGCATGACTTGGATGTACAACTTCATTATTACAAGTTCATATATGTTTAGGGAATTTACAAGAGCTACGCACAAACTCATGTTATAGACTCAGTCACACCTATGACATATATTCAGTTCATATTGGCATGGACTATGCACAAGTCCATCATTCAAGCTTATAAAGTTATATCATACATTTTGATAGCCCTACCAAAGGCGTATGTCTCATTCAGTGGCCCAATGGCTGATACACAACTCTCTCAGTGGTCCAATGACTAATACATCTGACTCTCTTAGTGGCCCAATGGCTAATACACCCAGCTCTCTTAGTGGCCCAATGGCTAATACACTCAGTTCCCTCGATAGCCAATATTGATATTAAGGTGCAAGCAACCCAATGCTAGATCTCACACAAGACATTTATTTGCATACAACACACTAAGGGTATAGTTCAATACAACCATTCGGGTGTGCTCACTCTATGGATCCATTGCACGTTAAATATTTTAGTTTTTCTTGTATTGATCTTATATATCTCTATTGAGCATTAACACATGTTTTTGCCCAGAGGTTACAAATTTCGCGTTGATGAACATGGAGGCACACTCTTCAGTTTCACACATCATTGTCCTATGATGGGGATGTCAGATTTGTGTTCACTTTTTTCTTTGTCTTTTAATCCAACATTTTTAATACTTAAAAGGGGGTAATTGTTGTACCCAAAATTTGATCCCATGGCTCTTGGCAATATCATTTTGGGCTTGATGCTAACATTTCCCATTTACCTATTTATTAGCCAACTTAAGGCTTCCTACTTTATCCCAGACCTTGAGTCAACTAGCTCGTAGCTACTTCTTCAGCTTAGCACTTCAGGAATCATTACACTATACAAAAAGCATCCTCATACTATATACCGACTACCTCCGATCTCAAATCTGATTCCATCTTTTGTTTGGATAGGTTCTGTTGTTGCAAATCAGCAGCACCCCTGGATGCAAATCAGGTTTCTAAGTTGATGTTTCAGGCATCCAGTGTGATTGCACAACATTGAAACCTCTCTCCAAGTGTGGGACTTGTAAAATGAGAGAGGAATCTCCATATTAGAGGCTGGTTCCTCAAACTCCTCTGATCAGATCTGTTATTTGCACAATTGCAGAGGTTTGAATCCTAATCCTACTCTAGATTCCAAGGAGACAAAGATAGAGAGAGTAAAAGAAACTAAAACTAATGCTAAGGTGATGCACCAAAGGAGTTGTAGACACCTGACTGCATGAAATACACAATCCACAAGGAAACACAACACAAAACATGCACAAAATACTCAAAATGTAATGAAAAATCAAGAAATCAATGATAGATATATTAAAGGATTGAGGAATTTAATCACAGAACATATATCAACATTCAGATCCAATACAGTGCATTACAGTGATCCAGAGGCAAGAAAAACTGTTGTATTACATGGAAAGGTAAAAATTTCTTCACAAATTTTGCCAAAGAAGGAAGAAAAGGAAGTTGCAGAGCTGTAAAGGTGTCTCTCCTTGCAAAATGAACTCATTCTGGCTTTTACAGTGCAAGCCACGACCCCCAGGAGAGAGAAACGCGGGAAAACGTGCAAGCCATTCAACCATTGACCAAATTGCATTCAAAACAGCATGG
This sequence comes from Taxus chinensis, assembly GCA_019776745.2. Classification (NCBI taxonomy): domain Eukaryota; kingdom Viridiplantae; phylum Streptophyta; class Pinopsida; order Cupressales; family Taxaceae; genus Taxus; species Taxus chinensis. The sequence goes on along the minus strand of CM034146.1, from coordinate 308,513,490 downwards.
GCGACCTGACAAACCCATTCCCAAGCATTTTTAACCATGCTGGGAGAGAATGCGAGCCATTCTTCATTAAAACGGTGGTTGAAACGTCAGTTCTGTTCATGGCCACGTACCAGAGGCGTTTCTTGATTTTCTCTCTCCAAACTCAACCAAATGTAAAATTGACCCCGGAATCATGTAGAGAATTTCACCAGCTTTCCATTGATATAAAGAACGCGAAAAACCGAGCTCTGGATCGAAAGATATGGCGATTTGAAGTTTTAGGGCAAAAACAGGCCAAAATCGGATCGGCGGGCAAAAGGTTTGAATTTTTACCCGTTTGGTCTTTGGAACATTTTTCAAATTTTCCCCGCGCTCCGCCACTCCAGGTGCCACATGGCACGTTCTGATTGGGCGCGGGCCCTCCCTGACCATTTTTTCCTTCGGGTCGCTTGGTGTTTTTTCGCCCTTGGACACGTGGCAGCTCCTGATTGGCTACGGGCCTTCTAGGGAAAAATTTCCCACCAAAACTCCGCTGAGCCATAACTTGAAAAATACGTGGAGTTAGGAGGAAAAATTTACCTTTCTGGAAAGTTGAGAAAGAGCTCTATCCAATGGTGCCATTTCCAGAAAGTTTTGAGTGCCTGGAAAACAAAATATTCTGACTGAGGCACAAGAGAAGGAAAGATGTAAAGGAGTTAGCCACAAAATGAGCAGAGGGCACATTTGGGATAACAGGTTCCTAGGCCCAAGATAGGTACGGGCATTGAATCTGAACATAGGCCGGCGAACTTGTCCCTTAAACTTGCAACAGTCATCTTGTCAAATGCACAAGTTACCTTGGTCGGCTTAGGGTCAGTTAAGTAGGAAATCATTCGAATAAGTCATCTATATAAACATGTGCACCCTTACTCACTAAGGACAACTAGGGATTCCATATCAAAAGCACACTCTAAGGTCATTGAGTAAATCATTGAAGCACCTCTCCCTTAGAGCACACCATAGAAAAGCTTCTCAAATCTAAATACACTTCTATTGCTGCCCTAGATTACACATCTATGCACTACAATCAAGTCAAAGTCGAGTCAATTGCCAAGTGTTGAGGTTGAATCGAGGGCTCCATCTTGTTTACTTTATCTAACCTTCACATCATCATAGGATTGGGAGAACTACATGTGGATCGATCCCCCTTCGAAGTATTGGTACGTAGTGTTGGTACGCAGTGAAGCAATCATCACATCAATGGGGTTGTGGTGAGGTCAATCTAGCACAAATGATGACTAACTCATTTTTACGTCAACAAGCAAGGAGAAGACGTATATGTACAAAATCATCATCCCAAAGATCCAGATACAAGAAACAATTCCAAAGACACAAGCCATGCAGGTGCTAGATTCAGATTACAAGTCAAAGCCCTAGAGGAGAAATTCATAGATCCCTATCAGCCACGAATTTGTCCCCTGTCAGACGAATGTCATACGCTCAATTCCAGATCCCCATATTTTCCAGACAACTTGATAACATTGCATATCTCCCTCATCCAATTTCACCTCATTATCAATCTAAGCCCAAAGAATGGTAACTTCTTTCTAAACCCTAACAATAATTGTACTTTAACTATCATATTTATAGTATGTTGAGAGATCTGAATATCCTTAAATAATTTAGAAATGTGGATTTATGGATTTGTTGTTCTCAATTATACTTATACACAGTAATATCTATATTAGAATATGTAATTTGGATCAAATTCTAGAGTTTAAAACACAAACATAAACTCTCATAAACTTTGTTGTTTTAATTCATTTATACGGAATACATATATATAGGATTTGTGTTCTCCTTCATGATAGAAGCTCTTCACAAATATCTCAACCGTAGAACTCATTCTAACTAGATGCGACATATTGTTGTAACATACAACAATATTACTAACAAATAATATATTCTAACAACTAACCCAATAACCATATAACCGTTAGTATTATTTATCATACAATAACTTACCAATTAACAGTAAGTATTATTCACCTAATGTAAATACTAATTTTCCTAACATTCCCCCCTTAGTGTTTAAATGATAGCAAAACAATCACACTTCCTCTACCGTTTGCTCGCCTCTGCTCACTCATGATCTTGGCACACAACTCGAACTGAAGGTAGAAGAAGGAACACATCAACTTCTCATCAACTATGCACTGTCGGGAACACATTTGACCAAACTAGTGACGGAACACATACAAGAACCATTTGCTTATCAACCATTCAAAGTAGGGAACACATCTGACCTAATCAGTGTGGGAACTCAAGTAGGAACCATCTGCACAACCTTCAATGGTTTTACAAAGGTTTACCACAAACCTAGGTATGAACAGGAACACATTTGATTGTTCAACCTCTTCAAGTATCATGATGTTTCTTTTTCTTCTGTGCTTTCATTTTTCCACTATATTTTCACATTAGGGAATTATGTAGGAAATATTGCTCATTGTTTACAATCTTGAACACAAGAACACTCAACAAATTGATCACGAACATCTACTCTAAAAATGAAGCACGCATAAACCAAAACGCACAACTGAAAAAACACACTGCCACCACAGCTTCATGTGGCCCCGTCTTTGGTGACTAACGAGACGTCATTGATCGACCTCTAGCCCCTTATGCCTCTGTCCTCCAGTGTGAGGTAACCTAATAGAGGTAGTCTTCATCCCTCATATTTTCAGTGTGAGATGATTTTGTCTCCTCTTCATTCTCTTCTTCATCAACAACTATGGCATTTTCTTGTAGTTTCCCATCAAGCAAATCTTGCGCTCTTTTCTTGCAATTCATTAATAAATGACCAAACTGTCTACAATGGTAACAGGTGAGATGTTTCTTTATATCTTTGGAAGTTGATCCATACTTAAAAGAAGATTTGTATCTTCTTTTACCATATGATTTATCTTGTTTTCCATACGATGCAATCTCTTCTAGATCAATTTTTTTTGTTCTGTTTTCTTCTTCTATCAGAGAAGAAATTAGATCTTAACCAGAATTATTTTTACACAATGTAAAAACCATATTAGAATAACAACATGGCATGCTATTCAGTAAAACAACTTTTGCATCATCAGCAGGTACATCAATTTTAATTTCAACAAACTGATTTGAGATGGAACGAAACTTACAATGTGCTCCACCATCTTGTCATTTTCTTCCATCTTGAGACAGAACAATCTTTGCTTCAATGCTATCAATGTGCTTCCAACTTGTGAACCAAATGATTTGTTTAATTCTTGCCAAATTGTATTAGAGGATTTAGACAAATCTATAAACATCAAATAGCCCCAATCCAATGATTGTTGTAGCTTTTCGATCCTTGCTCTCCCATTTTGCTGCTTCATCTGTATCTTTTGGTTTCTTCACTTTTCCATCAACAAAGACCCAACAATATCCCACAGGTCTTTGTTGATTAGAAACAATTGGGTTCGTACTTGCCATGTGTGGAAATCTTTCCCCTCAAATTTTTCAAGATGACTCAATTTATCCATTACGAACCTGACCAAAAATGATGATACAAATTGAAATAAATCCAATTAAAGATTGGATTTGATAATCTCCAAACACATTTGACAATAATCCTAATAATCACCTAAATGATATTTTTTGACATTTGGACGACATTAATAATGACTCATTAAATACAAAACATTTTGTATTTAGATTGATGACACAAATGACATGTTGGATTTGAAAAGACTTTGCATGATGACAATGAACATTGACTTTAATACGGACTCTTACAATTGGACAGAGACAAATTACAAACAATTTTTATTGGCTTTATATCCACATAATGTGGTTAGTCTTAGATTGGATTCCTACATTTGTAAAAACATCCAGAAAACCTCTCTTTTATCCGTCATGCACTATAGTGAACCTAACATGAATCTTACTCTACTTCAAAGCTGAGTCTAGATTCTAAGTCTCCTTTTAAAATCCTTCAAAGCATTTCAGCCAAATTCCATCAACCCCTTTATAGAACCCTATTGTATGATTGATTTGAACCACTAAGAACATTAATATGTCTATCCGATGTCATCGGCCTCTGCATACCTCTACACATCTGCACAGTCTTGTGTAAGCATTACAAGCATCTTTAATCTGCTGCTTGAAACGATTTCTATTTCATTTAGTTCATCATGTCTCCTCTCATAATCTTCTTCGATAGTTTGACACCCGGTGTCACGTATTTCATGTGGGTTGCACCTGGGATCATTCCCTCATCTTCCCCAAGCAAGGGTGTCAACGTTGGGGGATCTCAAAGCATAGACATCCCTTGTGATTTCTTTTGAGATAGCGATGTCATCTGGTCGTCCAAACACATTCCACTCAGGGCTGCAATCCTATGTGAATTTTCCCTTTTCCCAATTGCTCGACCATGTATCCACTTGTGCATTAGCATGGAGACTTGATATTGTCAGAAGCATTCATCCGGATAGTCTGAATGATAATGTAGTCATAAATTATAGTTGTACTCGACCCTAGGGAGGTTATTAATGAATCTAAACAATAACAAAATTTGGGCACACCCAGTAGAAGAGGGGATAATTGCATGCTCAAGTTTCTCAAGTTATGGATGCCTGTTAGCATATGGATTTGTACGCATGCAACATGACATGCAATAGTAAGGGAGCGAAGTCCCTCCTCAGTGAAGGTGAGGTTACCTTTATTGAAAACCAAAACAATATTTACATCTATACATTCAAAATTTTATGTGGGGGGGTGCTTTGGGACATCAATGGAAAGAAAAGTGAATGAGGGAGATGGAATGGAATGAAGGAAAGGAATGGAATGGAATGAATGGAAGGAACATGCAATAGTTAGGTAAAAGACAGAGCCTAATATTGCATGGGAGAAGAACAATGAATAACTAACTCAAATAAAGCAGAGTTTTCAAATCAGCTAAACGAGAATAAGTAAAAGGGAACACAAATGATCAAGTAAATAATCAGAGCTTGATCACTGTGAACAAGAACAACATATTAATAGCATTGACAATAAGATCCAAGACAATATTTGCATGCAAGATTTAAAACACTAACATCTAATGAACATAAGAACATCAAATGCTAAAAGAGATAATGAATGGGACACAAAGTTCATATTTCATTTAGTCCAAAATGTCTTCTCAAAAGAGAAAAAAGTTTCTTTCTTCAAAATAAAGCTTCCATACAAAAGTATTTTCTTCTCCTCTCTCAAAGTCACCCTTACAAATGAGCCCCTGACTTCCTTTTATAACCCAAAAGTTGGTTACAAAGTAGTTAGGGTTTACATGAACATTAAATAGGGCACTTAAGTGACTTTGACTTTTTCAACCAACTTTTAAAAAGCGACTAAAAATAGAAACCACTTAAGTTATCAAAAATTTGTCAAAAAGTGAGTTAAATAACACCACTTTTAAAGTCATAACAAAAAGCAATGGGTACATGTGGACCCCACTTAAATGACTTGGACACACACATAGACATCTTAGTCAGCAATGTGCCACCTAGATCAAGACACCTAGGATCAGTGCCTTATCCATTGGGCCAAGAGTCTGCCTATCCCGGTCGTATGGGAATGAACTCATTGACCATGCTCCGCAATCCTCCAGATGACAAGAGAGTCGAGCTTGAAACTTGAGTAATTCATCCACCTCTTCGTTTGAGTATCATCCTGGTGTGAGCAATTTTGTCTTTATTCGCATTTGCATTCACAATTACACACAATTCTCCACATGCTTTGAATATCTTTCCACAGTGAATTCTTCATTTGTCGCAAGACTATAGTCGTTACGCCACCTTTGCTTATCAAAATCCAACTCCTCTTTTGCCATTGAGAGGCTCTTCCAAGAGTCAAGATTGCAATTCACTACCTAGAGTTATGTCTTTCGTCTTTGTCACCATCCCGAAGTGTTTCCATTTTGATCTGCTCACGATCATCCAATTCAAGAACACTCCAACTTTAGAATTAGCTGATGAAGTATCGCGCCCACTGCTAACTGAGAGCTGACAAGGACACGCTTGAATGATGTGGCCTTGCTTGATGATCCACATAATTGCACTTGTCATTGATTTTGATTTGTTGATGAATAGATCCCTACAACGATTAAGTGAAGACAACTAATGTAGACAAGTTTCTCCCATTATCGATCTCTGTCGATATCAATGGCTTTTGACTCCGAAAAGACCTCTGCCAATAGCTACGACCTATGGCGCATAATGAGGAAGTTAGAGGTTGCTTCCGCTTTGGGGCCGTTGGAGTTGAATCGCCACACTGCGCAGGTGTCGTGGTGCATCCATGCAAGTGATGACCAATTCAAAACAAGCGTTAGGAAAATTGTGACTCACCTTCAGTTAATATGCGATCGCAGATTAACCTACGTCGATGTGTCCCAAGTTGGTATCGGCGATGTTCTCGTACTCTGAATGGAGCGTCAAGGTGTGAAGAATGCTCTGCATACCGCAACATCGTTTTGTTTGGAGATGACATGATTGTGACAGAAGTGTGATTTCAAGCTATTACTTCCTTCTTACAAAACTGCACAAATCGTCTGTGAAACTACCCTGGGAAAAATAGCAAATCTTGTTTTGAGAAGTTCTCACTGGATGAGGGAGTTTATTAGGGTACCACAAGTTTGCATGTCAAAAGGATTTTTTTTCCAATAAAATTCTTCAGTCAAATATTAAAGGTCAAAGTTGACTCTTCTGAAACTCTTAGGAAAATGCAAGTGAAAAACTGTAAAAATCCTGTTTGGTTTAAGCCTGGGAAAAATACCAAACGTCACCCTGGGCATCTATAACTTGGCAAGGGAGCATATGAAAGTGGGGAGAATCCAAAGAAACAATTATTTTCTCTTGACGATCATCTGAGTTCAAACTATCAACTCTCAAAGTGAGTCACCTTGACAGGTTGAAAACTACGCGCGCAACGAAATCATGTAAACTGCATTTTATTTGACTCCGTGAAAAATATCAAATGAAGTGTTGTACATTTGAATTTTGGCAAAGAAGTACATGAAGTTGAGAAGAATTCAACGAACCAAACCGTTTCTCTCGACGGTCATCTAGGCTCAAAATATGGATTCTCAAAGTAGGCCTTTTGCCAAGCTGAAATTGTGCGCGCGGCAAAATCGAGCAAACTACGTTTTTCTTGGGTTCATGAAAAATAACAATTGAAGTGTTGTGCATTTGAAATTTGGCAAAGGAGTATACAAAGATGGAGAGAATTCAACAAACCAAACCTTTCTTCCCGACGATCATCCGACTTCGAGATATCGAGCTCCAAAGTTGATTACTTCAACAGATACAACCCACGGCATGTTCTTTCCGCATCTATCGTTTTCTTTATTAAATTCATTTTTCTTTGTGCCGATATACATCGGTAATGCGTTTGAATGCATGATATTTTTGTCTGAATATTTCTCACCAATGCGTGATGAAAATGATTTATATTTTAAATTAAATTCTCCCGATTTTAATGACTTCACGCAGGATTAATTTTAATATTTTTTTTATTAAATTCTCCCATGAAGTTTATTCACCAAAAGCCTCTGCGTGAACACTCTCTAGTTTCAACTTTGCATGAAACTTGGACTCTTTACCAGCAACGTTGGCTCTTTGACTTGCTAGCAGCGTAGGAAATTGTTGTTTGCCTAAAATCTTCAATGTGGAAATTCAAAACTGCAGCGTTGAAACCTTTTTTTATTCTTACCAGCAACGTTGGCTTTTCTTCTTTGCAAATTCTTTCAATGTGGATGATATTCCTCTTGCACACCTTGTACTTTGGCTGCATTGAACTCTGCTTTTCTCCTCCAACATTGGTTTCTTGTTTTCTTTTATTTATTTTTTTAAATGCTGCGTTGAAACTCCATTAACAGCATCTCCTTCTTGCATGCGTGGATTTTTGTGGTTGAAATAGAAATGATTTAATCTTTGCTCTGTTGGGAAAATGCGTGGAAATTCTTGCTTGTTAAACTGTTTGCTTGCCTCCCACGTGGTCTTTTGGTGTGAAAGAAAACAAACAAAACAAAAAAAAAAATTGGACTATTCTCCAAAACAAATGCGTGGTGTTTATTTCATTTGGGCTCTTGAGTGGACTATTTTGGATTTTACTTCTGGATGAATGCATGGAAAATGCTAAACTACTCTCTTTTCCTTATCTTTTTACCCAGCGTGGATTATTCTTACTTTGGCTTGTGTGGAGGATGCTTTTATTCCTCAACCTACGTTGGAATGTTTGAACTGTTTTGCATTGAAATACTTTTCTTTTAGGTGTGGCAATTGCTCAAAGACTTTTGCATGTTGATTTCCCTCTTCCTCCCACGTGACCTGCTTGGTTTTGGACTTTATTTCCCAATTTGGAGCTTGTTTTCTTTGATGAATGCGTTAGAAATAAGGCTTGGCGTGAAAATTTTGTTTTAATCTGGTGCAGATCTTTTCCCTACAATGCGTGGCCTCTCTCTCAAACTCCTGTGTTGAAAACTCTTCCTTGTTTAGCGTGGGAACCTTGGACTACTTTGCATTGAAATATTTCTCTTTTCCTATTCACCTGTTATTTTCCTCCTACAGGCTGCGTGGAAGATCTTCTCCCTTTTTTAATAATTAAAATCTCCTTCTTAGGCGTGAAACTTGTTCTCTGGTTATTTCTTTCCAAGGCGTGGGAAATGGCTTTTCTCTTTGCTTACCCTCTGCGTGGAGATCTTCTTTGCTTTATTTCTTCTAAAACCTGTGATGAAAATGAGTATTTCGGCAAATGTTTACACACAGAGGAAATAATAAGAAGTTAGAAATAT